>OZ010699.1:2927222-2986199 GCA_963932265.1 Thymelicus lineola | reverse complement strand
ATTAAAATCTGACTAAAAGTGACCAAATCGAGACAATTTCCCAGAAGGACTATAGCTGGAGGAACTGACAAGATGTGACGTTATGTACTATTATAATATCTTCTGTGTAAGTATTTAAGTACTCTGTGAAGTATGTCAAACATTCTTTTTTATTTCATTATATATTTCTGGACATGAGAAGCATTAGGTCGGATGTGTAAAATGCTAACTTTTCAGGAGAGCAAAAACAAAATTGACAAACATTTTTTTTTCAGCATTATTGAACTATAAGTATTTCAGTCAGTAGTCTTTTTTTAATATTTTGTAGGCAATAGTACCTTTTAATTTTTATTACAAGTATCACCCTAACTGTTAAAATGAGTTTAATACAATTTTTAATCTATAAAATTTTTGTACATCAGACTTTATGCCTGAAATATATTCATACAAAACATTATTATTACAACAATAAAATCCTATATTAAGAACAGACTTTATGCCTTTGTAGCGATAAGCAACATTTTTTTAAGCATAATACTATATTTGAAGATACGTACTACAATTTGAAGTAAACTTTACAGGCATAAATGCATATCTGCTGATGCTACCAGCGTATTAGGCCAAACATTTTTGATTCATAGTAGCTTAAGTTGAAATACGGATCATAAAACTATTAATAATTTGGTGCATAAAGATTTAAGTAAATATAAATGCTTATGGCTCTCGGGTATTTGAAAAAGTCTGTATAACCGACATTATGCATGAGTGTATCTTTACAACGGTAAGAGATAGAGATACCACGGTCAGATCGTTGGAAAGAGAAACAAAAACTTAATATCGGTATACTAAAAAGTCATTTTCATCGTATGTGCACATCCGACCTAATGATTCTCATGTCCAGATTTATCACAGACAAATTCAGCAGAGTCAGCTAAGTGATACAGAGTTCAGCGACCTCCAGAAGAAGGCCTAATTTCTTGCATACCATTTGGTACAAAGCACCACGAGCAGGAACGGTGGCTAGCAGCGGATCCGGGATATTTGTAAGAGGAGGCTCATGCCTGCTGATGGAATGATGGAATGAAATGAACCTTATATCAATGTTGTCACGGGTGGTTGTAGATGATTTTGGGGAAGCGAGGGTCCTGAACCCCTTAGCCCACCCATGAATCCGCTAATAATGGCTTGCTGCACATCAAAAACTCTTAAAAATGGTCCATAACAGTTTTGTAAGGTGACGAGAGAATTGTAATTTGAATCGTTATTTTTTTACAACAAATAAGTTAATGCTTGATCAGAATCCCATCCCATCCCATCCTGATGGTAAGTGGAGATGTGGTCCATGATGGTGAGAACATTAACTTAGTAAAAGCCTATTTACTTTTTTCTTTCGTTAATCTTTATGCTTGAACCTCATCATCATCATTATTGCTCTTTCACTTCTACAACACGGACGTGAAAATAACCCTTCGTTTTTAAGTCTTTTTTTAAGTCTATGTTCTACAAATCCGCCACGCTTAATTCGAGCGGAAACTACTAGTAAAGTAAATATTACTTCATTGTGCAACTGCCATAGTGTTGGAGGTTTGAATTTAATTAGTATAATTAGAACGGGGGAAGTTTCCAAAACAGCGATACCTATGCACTAATGCTAAGTAGGTGGAAAGCTTTAGAATTGCTTAATAATGACTGCGCTGCGAGCTGGAGTGTTAACAGCTTAAGCAGAAGCGTTGAACTTAAATAATAATTAGTCTCTTCGCAACTGAAGGGGTTTGGTCTTTGCTTAACACTTTTTTCAGCAAGGTGAGACTTTTCTAGGCAGTCTCATTGACGCGGTCAATGATTCAGTAATCTCAGAGGTAAAACTCACATGTGATTCCGCGATGATTAATAGAACTCCCCAAATCGTTTCGGTATTTAACTAACTTCGGTATGTAATTTATATTTAAATACTGTAGTTAGTACCCACATTCTAAACTATAGCCATTACTATAGCTAATAATTTTAAACAGGTATTAATATTACAGAAAATAATAAAAAACATGTTTAGTTATTATAGTCATTTAGGTATTTATAATAGAGCCTAATTTTGCTGCAATAATGTTGATATTTTACATCAAATCATATTTTATCTTTTTACCTCAAAAATTAACAATTCTGCATGAGAATCTAAGAACTGAGAAGCGAGAGAACCCAAGTACATTTTGTTCAAATGTTCAAAAATTCCCGGCCAAGGATTGAATACGAAACATAAACCTACCATTCAATATAACCAGTAGAAGGTACCAAATGTACATAAAATATCTATTACATCTCAGTCCAGCCGGAAATGTTCGTCTCACAATTACCAGACACCGAATAAATTATAAGAGACGTAAATACGTATATTTTCGCAGATGGAATTACGCGACTACTTCATTATATCGACGGTCCCTACGTACAATCGCGTAAGTGGTAGATACGTGATTTGCACTTTTTGCTTCCTTAACCTTCAGGGCACCCTAAACTATCGTTTAGGTTAACAAAAGCAAGTAATAGTTGGCAAAATGAACTTTACATCTGTATACGATATTTCGCATTATTCCGACGTAAAACAACAGCAGCGGTAATTCAGTAATTTTACGTTGGACGATTTCCGACGTAAAATAACAGTAGTGGTAATTCAGTAATTTTACTTTGAATTTTACTTTTATTCATCGTTATAGTAAAAACTGCTTTGTAAGTGCATCATGTACCTACATAACTGTTTACAATAATGTTTTCCCATGTACCCTACATACAATTTCATGAATGCCAATTACGAGTCTGATTGTTTCAGAAACTACCACGTAAAAGCTAGTATGTAACCATTTAAGGTATGTGAAACATGGATATATAATAAGTGCAATAGTAAGTGCCATGCACAAAAAGAGTTCTTTATGACCTATCTTTTTATTTATTATTAAATATATCACATATTAAACCTTCATACCAAATTTCATGACTTTACGTTAAGTAGAACACACGTTTGAAACTTTGAGGCACTCTCCTGTAAAATTTGTGATTTGTAGTTAGGGGTTTGTACGTAGGGACCGTCGATATGAGCAAAGAGATAAATCAGACAGGCCATCCCATTTCGTAAAACAGGTCAGCAAATGAAAGACGAACGAAATGAGATACCTAGGGTGACTGGTGCTATCGTGGCAAACTTTTAACGAGAAATATTATTGAAACTATATAATATTATAACAACACGTAGTTGTTTCTCATTAGATCCAGTCTACTGCCTCCTGTGAAGGTTTTAAACTGGAGATAACTTGTGTGTTAGTAAAATGGCGGGTGCGCGTCTAATTTCAAGAAACTTCCGACTTATACTGTGGAAACTGTGAAACAAAGAGCCTTGCATAAAGAACGTGAAGCAAGAAAGTTCGGTGAGGGATGGCGTAGCACGACCATTGTAAATTGACACCACAAGCCGTACAGGAGCGCTTCGCTGCAAGTTTTAATCAGTTCGCTTGAAAGGGGGGTGGGAGGTCTATGTAATTTGGAAAGATATCCACACCGCACGTTCGAATACGTGGCGCGAAGGCAAATGCAGCACGGCGCGTTCGCAATCAAGGTAATGTTACCAGAAGCGGCAGGTGCGTTCCGTGGCGGCGGCCCGCGAATTTATAACGGCAACACTGACAAGTTGATTTACGCGCGGAAAACATTTCCGCTGCGTTCCAATTGTGAAATATTCCACGCAGGCAAAATGTTGTAGATGGCCAACTATTTTTCAAGTTTTATTGGTTTTGGGATATTTTCTACTGATCAGTTTCATTGTTATTATTGAGGGCGATGTTTCCGCTGTTCGTGAACGGTGTTTTATTTAACATCCATATTTTATAAATATTAAATGTTTTTTTGATGCAATATATTGTTGTAAACTGAATATAAATAGTATCATGGTGGTGAGTTTTATTTATTTTGTCAATTAACAGAGTTATGTGCGTACAGACATGTATTCCAATTTTATTTATTGGTAGGTAATTGGCAAGATAGAGAAGGTAGTAACCGTATTTAAATAACGTACACAGAAAATTTAAACTATTTTTTTTTATGATTGACCCCATTAAATTGTTGTATCTGTTTAAAAAAATGATTTTCTAAATTTTCAACATTCGATTTGTGACTTGTTATCTTATATTCTTGAAGAAGTTTTTAAATTAGGGCTCTTTGCAGTCGTAAACAACTTGGTATTTTGTCAGATTATTGAAAAATAAATTGAGATAGACCCTACGCTATTGGGGTTCTGTGTAGACTACACTTTTTACCATTGATTTACAAAGCATACCCTATTTCTATCATACTTATTAATTTTATTAATTGGAATTTAATTGGCAGGTACCTGCAGTCAAACAGTTACAAAATTCAATCACATCCAGATTAAACGTGAAGAATGTTACTTCCATGACCTAATTCTATGATATTACGAAAACTGTCTTTGATATTTCGAGACGATATTACTGGTAATATGAACTTTGATTCATATCGCCTCTAACACGACTTTAACATGTTTGGCGAAGATTGTACTTGACTATAACAATAACCGTTACATGGCAAGGCTTTGTACTTAATATTTACAGCCGTTCTTAGTAAAAGAGCTGTTAAGGTATCATCTTGTGAGTATGACAATTCTCAACATAAAATAATAATATAATGCTCGTTTATATTTCGCAGGATTATTTCGAGCATTTTTTTACGTAGATTATTTATATTCGCAGTTCTTTCTGACGAGTATGAATACTCCCAGTCAATAGTTCGAAAACAGTTTTGTCATGAAAATTGTTGGTGGCCATTCGTTTTGGCGTTTGTTTCACGATATCCCTTTGTCGTAAGATTGATTGTCGTAAATAAACCCTATAATGTTGATTTAGGTTCCAGGATTATGCTGCGGTTGGGACCTAAAATGCTGCGATAAGAGTTCTTGTATTTTTTTGGCTCCCGACAGAACAATGAAGTGCCGAGGTCAATAGGGGTTGAAAAGAATGATGAGCAGTGACATTTTAAGGGGTAGAGTGTTATTTTGAAGCAGAATCTATACAAAAATGTTTATTGAAGCGTATAGGTATTAAATGACAGCAGTGATAGCCTAGTGGCTAGAATGTTCTCCTGAACGCGAGGGCCCGAGTTCAAATCCTGGCACGCACTTTTAATTTTCAAATATTATGTGCGTATTAAAAGTTAATTATCACTGGCTGTGAAGGAAAACATCGTGAGGAAACTTGCACACCGGAGAGTTCTCCATAATGTTCTCAAAGGTGTGTGAAGTCTACCAATCCGCAATTGGCCAGCGTGGTAGACTATGGCCTGTACTGTACCCCTCACATTGTGAGAGGAGACCCCGAGCCCAGCAGTGGGACAATTATTATTGGTTATTGCTTTGCCTTTTTATAGGTATTAAATAATTTCTACGTCAAATTGATATAAAGTTTAATGTCAGTGACTGCGTGGTATACCTACTTTCGTACGTACTTTTCGGGGTTTCGATAGGATATTTAAATTATATATTTAAGGGTTCAAAGAAAGCAATTGAAGTGAAAAGTTTGCCAGTTGAGTCGTTGAGCTCGTTGAGCAGTGTAATTTCATGAACTGCCCTCTGAACAAATATCTTGCTAGAAATCTGTTATATGATAATATTTATAATAATAAATTGAAAAATGACATTGCAGTGGCTATATAATTATGTATATTAAGTGAATAGCAAAGAATTATTTTATACGAGTAACATATTACTACAATTAATGATTTATTACTATAATTATTTATCTGTCAAACAACGAATATCGTTAGAACACTTTTTTGTACGTAAAATTTCTATCAATCAATTAGTAGGTATACATTTATCCCGTATCCTCTTTATTGAAATATATTAATAGGTATAAGATATTTTCGAATCTCCACCTGTCTTTCTATTTCTAGTAGTTTTCCTTCAGTGAAAGCGCAGTAAATCTATATAACCTTATCCTCCCATCCCATCTCGTATGTCACTTTCTTTTCTTTTTCCTTGTAAGTCGTTTTGTCTGTGAGATATATACTTGTGATATCAGCACTAGGCAACTTACACGTTCTGCGACGAGTCAGGAAACATCCATTCATATTTTCCTTGATTGCTGCAGTAATTTGTCAGATCAGAAGTAAGCCACAGTAGAAGTTGAGTATGGCAGACCAATAAAGAATCTGGAACCCAAGAAATTAACAGATACATTGGCGATGAGATATAATGTTAATGCAGTTTATATGCGTGTAATGTTTATTTTTATTAATTTTATGTTTCTAATGCATAGTAAGTATATTAAAATATGCATATACTTTCTGCATTCTTACTCCAGTTACGAGTGTCATATATGTTTAGACATACACCTCCATCTGCGTGATTGTCGTAAAAATTGGACAAAGTTTTTGCTTCACATAATACATGGATAGGTACCTAATTATATTCTATACTCAAAGCATTCTATATTAATCGTGTTCCTAGGTGGAGCACGTTATTAGTGCTTTGAAAGCACTATCAATTAATCGCATCAAAACTTGTCGTACCCTCATCCAGACTGTCGGAACCACTAAACGGTGTCTTGTCAGCGTTAATTATTCGCATTTCATAGTCAAGACCGCTATTGATGAATCGTGAATAACTTTTGTTGGGATGATGAATGGTATCGTCCTGTTGTGCCGTCAAACGTCTAAATGACGTATCACTGATCTGGTTAGGACACTGGAAATACTGGAATATCGCAATGATTTTATCGGCCTTAATATTCTTAACTTCTTTTTAACCTCCGACGCTATAAGGGGGTCGGTGTGTGTGCGTGTGTGTATGTGTGTGTGTGTGTGTAAGTATATCTGTCAGTGGCTACATAACTCCTAAACAAATGGAACTATTTTAATGATTTTTTGTTTGAAAGCTGACAATATGATCGAGGTGGTAGTTAGCTGTGTCAAAAATAAAATTGTCGGGGTTTTTTAAATTTTAAAATTTTTACAAACTTCAAACGTTGTTTTCAAAAATTGTTCAGTCTCTCAGTTTTTTATATAAACTGATAAACGAGCAGATTGCATTGCCGACCAATAAAGATGATAAAGATCTGCTTATTACTTTCCTACCCAGCAACCCATTTCGGTTGGAACATTCACGGTTCATTTTATAGGAGAGTTGTACTTAAATGTAGTACAAAAAATCTTATTATCATAAACTTGCAAAGTCAAAGTCAAAGTAAAAATATTTTATTCATCACTTATGTGCGTCATTTTTAAACTATTGCATAGCTTTTATCGCGGGCTCTGAGCGCGGCGGCGATCGAATTAAAAAATTCCGTAACGAAAATAAAACCTAACCTAATAATAACTCCGCTTACCATGTAGCTCGGCCGATCGTTCACTTAACGTGTATGTAATGATAAATGTTTTTAACTGATATTGAATGATGCTACCTGATACTGAATTTTAAATGATAACGTGTATGAAATAAAATTCCTGAATAACCTACATGTATTGTAAGATAATAAAAATATTTTAAACGATATTAACTTCTCATTTATTCAATAAAAGAAAAAAAATGTTTTCCTATCGATCACCACGCTCAAAAAGTGTAACTTGAATTAATATCAAAGAAAAAAAATACTGCATAAATAAAAAATAAATAAATAATTATAATTGCATAAGTTGATAAAAAATGCTATGCAATAGCTTTACCGCGGCAGTTCCCGAGTACCATATTTCATTTTTTGATATAAGGATTTGGCGTCATCGTACATACGTCACACGGTGACGTCAGCTGACTTGAATCACGCGATCGAAGTTTTCTGCATCGGTTACATATAAACCGCATTCCGACTAGATCAGTATTCAGTTGGGGCTCACTCGCCCACCAGGCAACACCAACTCGCCTGGCGGGAGGTCTCCCTTTGTCAAAAGTATTAAGGTGAACATTGAAGTATAGAACCGACACCACGAACACGATGTATGTTCCAATCAATTGGTGCTAATAGGCTTCAATCTTCAATGGATTCGTTCGATTTTGAAAGGAGAACGAAGGCTCAATTTTGAAAATAGAATCCCCCAGCGGGATACACATTTTGTTCGAGATGTCTGTTCTATGACATTATACTTCAATGAAGGTGAATGGTATCTTCAACTAACTAATAAGAGAAACCATCTTCCATAGCCTCATGTGTGTTCAGCGAGATGCACCACGAATGAGATTAGACTGGATTCAAGTATGGATGGAGCTCCTTATAGGTGTGAAATGATATTATTGCATTAATATACTCATAATGTCTTTGTAAAATCGTACAATCTATACGAATACTAGTTTGAATGTAAGAAAAATGTCAAGCGGAAGCCGCACGTCACAAATAAAACCCGTCGACATGGACATGCACAACCACTTTACATATAGAAACGGCTGTGGCACACTATAGTCCGTCTAAACTCGTTCTTATCCAAAACTGGTCTACGGTATCTGAAAATGTCAATAAAGCTTTGCCGTTAAAATGCTTTTAGGGTAAAGCTGAAATATATGGAATCGATAAAATGATCATTCAAGGAGTTTTGTTAGATACATAACTCATTGAACTTCTCCAAATCTATAATATATAAGGTTAATTTACTGAGATGTATAAATTATCTTATCCAGATGTTAGAGATAAAACACAAGAGTTTTTACGAAAAAGAGTTTAGGTTAAAGAAAATTTACTTTAGGATATTACCTCCATTATATGTATAAAAAGGTCTTGATTATTCTAGAATCTATATTTAATTAGCATGGTCACACTTCTCACATAAATTCGCTACGACGAATCGTAGCGAGCTACGATTAGCTACGGCGTAGATTTCAAGCTACGCCGTAGCTCGAAAGCTACGCCGTAGCAGAAGGGAAAGATTGAAAACCAGAGTTGGTTTTGTATCATATTTTTGTTCGAAAAAATGTACGGCTTCTTCTAAAATTGCTGATGGGATTTGAACTTGCCACAAGTTGCTTGCCATATACGATCAAGTTTAGTTTTCAAGTTTGCAGCGGACTTGAAGCGGCATCCACAGAGTACTTCAACACTACGTTTTACTGGCGGCATCTAGTTTGTATGAGCGGTCTTCCATACATATGTAGATAGCCATACACCGTCTAACAAGTTTACTAGATGCCGCATCAAAAATCAAATCATCAGGAGTTAAAAAGAAGTTTCAATATCAAGGCCGATAAAATCATTGCGATATTCCAGTATTTCCAGTGTTCCCACCAGAACAAGTGATACGTCGGTCGTTCACACGTTTGACGGCACAACAGGCAGTCTATTATGAACTCTTAAGTCATGTTCCAGTGTAAACGTCAAATTCATCAACAACCAAACCAAAGCAGTCACGTGACAATTTTTAGCCAATCATACATCGTTCAAAGCCCGATAAATGAATTGCCTGGAACATGACTGGTTTTATAAAAGTTCATAATAGGCCCGCAGGACGTGGTTAACATGGACGTAGACGTCACCGATGTGTTGCCTACTAAATAAGAAGAGAAAAGAAAGAAGTAGAAGGCGGTCTTATCGCTGTGTAGCGATAAGACCGCCTTTTGTACCTCATATGTCTGCTTCACTTGTTTACTTGTTATATTATTTTATTGGTGTACAATAAAGAGTTAAATAAATAAATAAATAAGTATAAGACTTCCGAGGACTGAAACGGAATGATTGAATCTTAATATGGCGCTCGAGTTACGATGTTTCTTCATAGCTGAAGTATTAACAGATTTTTCTCATTTTCTCTACATAGCGTTTTATTGTTATACTCTTATAAACAGTTTTGGAATCTTAGTCTCAAATTACGGACTGGTTTTACTTCAAGCGAGTGAGCGTTTATTTTGTTAATCTAATGCGAACACAGTTTGAGACCACTAAAACAATGTAGTAAGCACATTTTCGATTTTATACCTTTCCCATACAATTTTTTTAGCGTGATAACGTACCCCGATTATCTATTAGTCATTGATATTAACCAAAATGGATATAATTTATTTGCAGTTCGCATAATATTGTCCATGGTCTTAATCTTTTTACATAAGTTAATGCTTGACTGCAATGCCACCTGATGATAGATTGAGTATCATTAGGAGATTATAATTTTTTTACCTATTATGTTTAATAAACTTATAGGTGCTTATATTTCCAAAAACTATCTAGGTAAATATGTGCTTC
This sequence comes from Thymelicus lineola, assembly GCA_963932265.1. Lineage (NCBI taxonomy): Eukaryota > Metazoa > Arthropoda > Insecta > Lepidoptera > Hesperiidae > Thymelicus > Thymelicus lineola. Next base: position 2,976,012 of record OZ010699.1, on the reverse strand, counting down.
GCTTTATCAAAAAATCCTGTAAAAATGCCTTCGGGATTTTACGAACAACAAACTAAAATATTCCACCACATATTCCTAGAAAGTATTGGGGCAAAATGAAAAAAAAGTGGTTGGCTGTAGTCGGTATCAAATATGCAAGCAAATAGCTCAGCACGCACAAAGAGGAATGTCCTATGCACTGATAGCGATACGAACGACGAACATTGAACCGCGCTGATAGTTCAAACATGATGTAAAGCCTTTTACCGAACTGCATATAAACCTCACAGGGTATAAGGCAAAGTGCTTTTATGAAGTTGTTTTTATTCATATATTTCAAATATTCATTGATTAAAATTACTGAAATAATAAAGCCATGCCATGGTTACACGTGTAGTATATACAATTAATTTTATAACCATTTGTCTTGTAACTAATATATGTAGTAGTAAATGGCTCCTTTTTTGTTATTCTATCTTTTATTTGTAGTATTTCGTCGATTGGTAGTTTGATAGTAAGAAACATTATATTTTTATAAATGCAAAGAAAATCTTAGTTACACTTTTTTAAGGAAATATTACTGCACTTCTTGTAATTTTTCATACTGTCTTTTTTTCTGTTGTTAGGTATATTTAAAAAAAAACTTTCTCAAGATATTTTTATCGGTCTTTACATGATTTGAAGAGCTTTAAAAGATTTTACAAACGAATAAAATCAATAAAATAATATAAGACGCAGATGCACAGACAAATACTTAAATATAAATAATTTCATTTTTAATTAGGTTCACGCAAGAATTACTCGTAATTGGAGAAATTCACTGAACAAGCAACTAAAATTGCTTGAACAATTTCTACCTATATCATAGAGGTACAAAATTACACATGCTCTGAAGAGATAATTATCTTTGGAACCTCAGCCCTCGTGACGTCGATGAGAAAAGTGGCTTATTCGGGAAAGCAATAAAAACGAGTACCGACGGAGAAATTGCGTTAAAAGGCACTACATTAAGTTGGCTCGTTACAGCGCCGGGTAATGAGAACCAGCAATCCGGTAGAAGATGGTAATGTTATTCATCCATAGTGTTCCACTATCGACTTTATACGTTATGGCCGGGGTAGAATCGTAGCAAAGTCTTTCTAGAATGAATCACATTACTTTTTAACTGACTTCAAAAAAAGGAGGAGGTTCTCAATTCGACTGTATTTTTGAATTATTTGTTATTATACTTAGTTTAAATAATTTTATAATATAACTTTCGAATGAGTGAACTGATTTTGATGATTTTTTTTATCGAAAGCTGGTGCTTGTCATGTGGTCCCACTTAAATTTGAGCGAGATCTGACAATTGGTCTCCATGAGAAAATCATATAAGTCTTAAATTTGCATTAAATATGTGCGCGACAAATGGACGCCATACTGCCGAATACCGAATATCACGCCAACCGATTTCGATGATTCTTTTTTTATTGAAAGGTTGTACTTCATTTGAAGTCAGTTTTTTTTGTTAAAATTTTAGTGTCCATAAATCAAACCGGAGCCTTATGTCGATCCTAAGTTTTTTTTTTTTTTTTTTTAATTTATTTATTTACCAACAAACATAACTCGTTTATAATCATACCCGCCAAACCGTTGAAACAGTTTGTAGGCGGAGACTGAACGCTCTTAACATTACAATAGTGAGTAGTAGTACATACTTGTTTGCTAACTCTTATAATCTTATTAATTCTGTTTACTATTCTGTTTCTGTTTGCAGAATATCTTGATTCGTAATTTTAGATTTTCTCTGCTTCAACCACATGTTCCTAGCTTCTCTCGAATGTAGTGTTACTATTATAGGCCGCGGGCGTTTTTTCGCTTCGGCAGCTTTTTGTGATCCTACCCTTCGTGCATCTATTATTAACGACTCATCTAAATCTAATTTTTTCGCTACTTTTTTAACGGTTTCTTTAGTATTCTCACTAGCCAACATCTCCAAACCAATTATTTCAATATTTTTCTCCTTTTCTTTTAGTTCTAACACCTCTAACCTTTCTTCTAGCGCTTTATTACACTTCTCCAAGTAGATATTCCGATTTTCAAGGGTCGTTATTTTCCTTTCAACTGTGTCTTTAAATTCCATTACTCTTTGGAATTTTTCTTCATACATATTCACCTTATTAGCTAGCTCTTCCATTGTTTTCTCCATCTTGTAAACAATATCAATCTTCGCGTTCAATTCTGCAAGAAGACCCTCTATATTTTTGTTTATGGGAATCGTATCAGATGCAGCCACCACCGGGCTCCGTTCGTCTGGACTGGTATCAATACGGCATTCCTCACACAATATGTCTTTTTGATGACATTTCTTAGGATTACGCAAACATCTTTTATGAAACACTGACTCACAAGGACCCTTGCATTGTATCACATCATCTTTTGGCATTGATATAAACTGCTTACATTTTTTGCACTGCACCATATTTGCTGTTACAAGATTTACGTTTACTCACAATATGAACAACAGATAAACACGCCCGTATCGCGAGAGCGCGCGCGTACGAGTGTGATCGATAAAGTTAAACAACAGTGGACGCGGTGGGTAGTTGGACCTGTTGCACTTGTGGCAAAAATTCATGAGAGCTTCCGTGCTTCGGAGAGCACGTAAAGCCGTCGGTCTCGGTTATTATCGTAAGATAACAGTCGTTTAACGTTCTCCAATATGGCTTATGTTGGAGGCCATCGGGCAGCATGAAAATTTGCCATATTTTGTGTTGGCCGCTAATCCCTCCACCAATACGCAGTGGAGCAGCGTGGTGGAGTATGTTCAAGCCTTAGGAAGAGCTGTGCTCATTAGTGAGCTGTTCATGGGTTGAAGCCCAACTATTACTGAATGATAGACAACGAACAGAAATTACGATGATGATTTTTAATAAAGTTATTTATAATCAAATATCCGTTTAAAATTCGATACCCAAATTGATATTAGGTTACAAGTTCCGAAACTCCGAGTAAAGCAATTATGGTAATTTTACAATTGACAAAATCTTCGATAGCGTATTCTGCATAATTTTTGTCACGACTGCCTCGGGCGAGTTCGGTATGAGCGTCTAACTTTGCAAGTAGTCATTCTAACATATACGTATATTACGTTATTACAATAAAATTGAGTCAAATATTATGTAGTTGATAAAATTATTAGATTACAGTATGTAATACATTATAAATTTAATTTCTTTGGCTTAGTATACCTGTCTTTCTCCCTATCTCCTATTGCGGTATACCTACCGGCGTATTAAGGTCGTAGCCCACCCACCACAGCTCTGTAGGTGCACTTTACAGTAACAACAAAAATTAGCAGCCAACGCGCGGTAAGCGAGCTTACCGCAACCTTGCCACTCAATAGTTGCATCTACAGAGCACGATTTTAAGTTTATATTTGAATTCTCATACTTTGGTTGGGTGGTAGCGGTGTCGTGTAAGTGAGCTACGACCTTTAGGCTTTAATTGGCTGGCTATGTAACTATATTTCTAGCATAGAAAATTAAATTGAAAATCTCATGAAAATTTTTCGGAATTTGAAGATTCCGTTTTCAGATTGTTTATTATTTAAAACCTCAACATCTTATGTGTGAAGGTTTTGTAAATTATGTACTTAGTTTATATAATTGTTAATATAATATAATTTTTTCAAGGCAATGTTAAGTATGTGTACAAAGTAAAAGGCCGTACATAGGGACGCAATTTTTGCGCCGATCCTAATCGCAATATCCCTTTGTGTCTCATACTTCAAAGGATAAAAAAATAGTATCGCTAGCAAACTATACTTGACATCATATTATTATAGTATTTTCTGTTCGTTCGTTAGGTTATTCGGTCGTTAGTGAGAATTACTAGAAATTATCTTTGCACTTAGCGCTACTACATTCAGAGACCGGATTATACCTGCATTATTCAAAAGAGAGATACATATATTTGAAACGTGAAATATTTAAAATAATGCTTAGCGTTACAATTTGGATTTTAAAGTTTTTATGTGTAGGGCTCAGCCCAATAAAACGACGATATTCCACAATTATTTTAATTACACTTCCATTACACTCATCACAAATAAATAATCACTAAAATCATAGACCTTAAATACGTTTTGCCTCGGGTTTTCATGCGACCGTTCAGGTCGACTGTCGAATGGCGAATGTCGATTTCTGAGTTCTATGCTCTAACATCGACATCAATGTCGTCAATATGCTCACTAGCGCCACCAAGTGGCGACTGATGGTAGTTGTACAATTTAGTCAATATCATACTTATATTCACAATAGTTCAAAATAATAGTCTTAAGTGGTACCTTACACTGTAATAATAGAGAGCACGCTAACAGCTCGGCCATCTGACTTTTCGTACGTCCTCGTACGTGATACATAGCGCAAATTAAAAATATGTTGCATTCAATACTGTCCAATCATCATTTAAACAAGAAATCAATCATTTAAAAAAAAAAATCAGCAATCCAAGAAATCATGATAAATTAAGTTGCTAATGTTGCCTATATCTATATGAAAATGAATTTTCATATACCTATTGTTCACAGCTGTGTTATTCATCAAAACAAATAGATATTCATATAGTTTATAAATTAATATCCTTCCTTTCAAATTTGAAACTTAAAAATATATTTTTTTATATAATATGATCAAGTCGATATCATATACTTAACATTTTATACATCTATATAAAAAATCCTTTATTTCGTTAGAGCGGTAATCTTTAGTCAAATATTACAATTGATAATTCGATACTTGGTATTTTATACTTTCATCTTAATGACTTTCATCGTAAAGATGTACATAATGTTCAGATTTATTAATTATGATAGTTCTTACTGGAGTGTAAATTTTAAATGAGAATTATAGTCAATATCTGAATAATGGGAAATAACAATATTTAAATTTTTTTTATCAAACAAGCAAAAAGTTGATCGGAATACTTTTACGTCCTACTAATAATATATTATAATGTAATATCATTGTACTATACTATGCTTTTAAACTAACAATATCCCGGAAATTAAGCATTTACAATTAAACAATATAAATGAAAGTTATGCGTTAGTACGAATATATCAACCTTGTTACATGAATCAATGATCACACCGAAACTATTCACATATATGCTCCAAACAGTAGCTACTCGACCCAGGAAAACCTTTCATAACATCTTAAATTGATTGAATTTCTATAATTATTATCTACTATCAAACCTTTACGGTTGCGGTAAGTATTCAAATCGCCAGCTACCTTGCCAATGGCGCGGCTTCATGTGTCAGTCATGTTCCTTACTTGGTTTTCTTCTCTGATCAGATCCATCTCTCAATTCATACTTGGCCGTGATGGGGAGTGTCGCTCAAGCTCACCACACCGTCAGTCACGACCAAGCTTTTCCACTTGGTTCACTAAACCCGACCGTTGCTCAGGCTCATCGCTCGGACTGTCATTTTGGCAGCACTTCAGACGTTGCTCTTGCTCATCGTCTGAGGAATTCAGTGAACCATATCCATCACCGTGGTGATATCGCATACGCATCGGTCGTTGCTCAAGCTCACCGCCGAAACGTATCAGTTCTCTCACGACCGTTGCTCTAGCTCTCCGGTGGTGTCAATTAATGTATCATTTCATCAAATATTGTCTGTTTCCCATGGTCCTGAATAATATTAGTCATATCGTCTTGTCTCTTATCACCTTTGTTTCATATCGTCTTGTCTCATGTCGTCTTGTCTCATGTCGTCTTGTCTCATGTCGTCTTGTCTCATGTCGTCTTGTCTCATGTCGTCTTGTCTCATGTCGTCTTGTCTCATGTCGTCTTGTCTCATGTCGTCTTGTCTCATGTCGTCTTGTCTCATGTCGTCTTGTCTCATGTCGTCTTGTCTCATGTCGTCTTGTCTCATGTCGTCTTGTCTTATGTCGTCTTGTCTCATGTCATCTTGTCTCGTATAGTATTGTCTCATATAGTCTTGTCTCATATAGTCTTGCCTCTTAAGTATTGTCTCATATAGTATTGTCTCATATAATCTTGTCTCATATAGTATTGTCTCATATAGTATTGTCTCATTTCATTGCTTCATCATTTTATTTCAAATTATATCATTCATTGATATCCATTTTAAATTCAATTCAATTCAATTGATACATTTCAATTCACTTGATTTCAATTAGGTTCATTTCGATTAGCTTCGTTTCATTTTGCTTCATTTCGATTAGCTTCATTTCAACTCGATTCGATTCACCTCGATTCGATTCTATTCGTTTCAATCCAACTTGATTCCATTCAACTCGACCCGAATCAACTTGATTCGATTCAACTCGATCCGAATCAACTCGATTCGATTCAACTTGATTCGATTCAACTCGATTCGATTTAAGTAGATTTCATTCAATTCAATTCAACTCGATTCGATCCAACTCGATTCAATTCACCTCCTGCATGTTCTTCACCAGAGTTTTCTGGTGCCCGCCGTTCGTCAGGTGCTTCATCCAAGAGTTGTTCATCGAATTTCGTCAGAATCGTGGTTTCATCAGTGTTGTCTCTGAACCTCCTGATCTGATGTATGTATTCGATCTGAAACTTATAAATACTGTATAAGTGTGGATTCATACGCAAATAGGCAGCTGAAGTCATAAGGACTTCATGATATAATATCCTAACGTTATAAGTTTATCATTAAAAAGGTATATGTGTTAAACTATATTCTGTCAATTCAGTCTTCAGCAACGTCTTTTGTCGCCGAAATAAAGCAACTAAAAATCAATAGTATATTCATATATATTTATTCTTCATTCTCTGGAGATTAATAATAAATGGGCGCTTATGTAATAAATTAATCTATTATTCAGATAAAATGTTTCTGGTACAGTAATAAATGTAGTACAGTATAATAATTGCAATAAATAAATAAAATCTTAAATTTCCAGTAGTTTCAATGCTCGTAAAAACTAACCCCAATAGCCCAATACATACATCAAATCAATCCATTAACATGGTTCACGTCAATATTCATCACTCCTTTGAATAATCGCTTCATTAATAGGGGAAAATAACCATAAACTTCTGTAAGCAAATCTGTACTAAACCGAGGTAGTCATAGCCCGATAAGTAGTCAAGAATATTAATTGACCAGGTTTTCAAAGTCAAGAGTCAAAATATTTTATTAATATCACTGATACACTTATGCACGTCACTTTTTTTGCTTTTCGGAAAGGTGCTTTGTCGTGGAGGAGGAGAAAGCTTAAAGAAACTCCTTACCTCCACTTTTATTATCGCATTCCAAGGAAAAGGATATCAATATTCATATTGACATTATGTCACAATTCATGACATTATGTCACAATTCATGACATTATGTCATAATACCATAATATGGAGTAGGAGACATGGATACTCCTATGATGAATTCCCTCTCCGACTGCAACACACTAAATAATTGTCATCATCAAATAAATATATATAATTTGTTTATATCTAATATTAACGGATGTTGCGTATTTCCATTCTATTCAATTTGGCTTTGAAGCCTGTTTGATACCTCAAAGTTTCATAGCAGAGACACTTGTCGATCACATATAGATATCCCATTCTTTGCAGTAATAATTAAAATAGTTTGGTGTCTTACATCAGACACATCAAACCCCCAAATGTAAGATATAATCCCCGGAGATACCCATCACATTCAACAATTATTGCAATGTCTAAATCTCATTTCTGTGTCTCTAACAGTTTGCCCGATGTCTCTGTGAATCGATCTATGCCATTACTGTGGTGCTATGAGTATGTAGCATTATAAAACATCACTAATAAAAGTAAAGCAAAGACATTACCTTGTACCTCTTTGGAAGAGCACATGGGGATGTGATCAGGCTGCGTAATCAAATTCACATGTTAGTACGCGGTATCTCACAAATATATTATGTTTATCAATTACCGTAGAATCCCGACCGCAGTCCGGCGATCTCTTGTCACAAAGAAATCTGTAATCATAATACATAGTTTAGTTATTGTCAGTCACGGTCATTTTCCAGTTGTTTGAATTCGTCGAGCAGTCCGTTAACTTCAATTACACATATTGTACCGCTGTAGAGAGAGCGTGATAACAATCACTATAACTAAACGCTATAAGAACAATACTCGCAACATCAAACGGGAATCACCAAAAAAAATTCCGGAGTAGCCATCTAAGCTCATATTTGGAGTGCAACGTACCTAGAAGCCATTATGATAACCGAATTTATCGAGTAGTCATCTAAGTGTGCATTCATTGCATCTTATTCTGTAATGTACCTTTACGCTAAAGTGCCTTTATGATGACCGACAGTAACAATAGTTACTTAAATCAACAGATATCACAAGAAATAATCTCTAATATTCCTCTCGACTTGCTGTAATTTGATGGATAGTACATGATCTCAACGAGTCACCCTCTCGCTAACAAAAATTACCAAAACAAATGTCTTACCATAGAATAGATAATAGTTATACATGTTTTACCTCAACAACCCGTTATTTTTAAACGCTTTTATTTAGTTTCACTTCGGAGCATCAAAACGTCAAACTCAATATTATGATCAAAATGCTACTCTATTTACACGGCAATAAGGTAAACGCTTCCCGCATCAAAAAATCAAATCTTGTAACGTTAATTTGAATGACTTCCCTTTAATGAAAATTGATGAAATTTGGCAGACATGTGTATTTCCGATGACAATACACGAAAATCAAAAAAAAAATTGAAATAAAAGCGTTTAAAAAAAAAAATTTTTTTCATTTCACTTATTTCCATTTCATTTCAAATATCCGATGTCTAATCAAATCCTGTAAGTTAACTTGACTCACTTCCCAGTGTCCAATTGATCTGAAATGCGATTCATGCGGCACAAGCACTTGGTTATCGTGACTGTATATTAACATGTTCTGATATAACGTTGTGGAATGGATCCAGATGACATAACTTCTATCGGTCATGATATAACATGAGAATAACAGATCTTTAGTTTTAAAACATTAAATTATGATATCACGCTGCAAATGCATATAATAACTGCCATTCTCGAACTTGGCTCAACAACACAGTTTTCCGCTTTAGTAGTTCTATTACAAGAACGATATAAAAGTGTATTTCTATTATTGTTTTTACCCTTTGCTCCCGTAACCAAATTCACATGTAAGTATGGAACTCGAATTAAGTTTGGACTCACTAAAATTTCAGCATGAGGGTACACTAAATGTGGTAAAATTATACCTCATTTATTATCATAAACGGATACCTGACATGTCTTATTCTTCATAAAAAATCGGTAAAGCAGTTTCGAAGGAGTGAGAACACGCCACAAACACCGTGACACGAGATTTCAATTTTTTTTGGATATACACATATTAAATAATATAGAGCTTGTCTATTGTACATAAAATCGAAAAGATACATTACGGAGTAGCATCAACATCAGCATCATATATCACTTTTTTTTTACTTATCCATCAGCAATTCGGAAAGGTTCTTTGATAACAGAAAAGATTTTTGTGTACTCTTAATTACCTGTATGTTCATCTTCGGATTTGGTATATTAGTGTGTATATTATTGTGATTTCATTTCATGACATCATTTTCATGACAATTGTTTTAAGAGAAACTAGCGGATACACAGCGTACTCCACTAGGCTAAAATAATGCATATGAAAAGTCGAAAATAAAAAATGTGCCTAAAGCATTGTTTTAGTGGTCTCAAACCATCTTCACATTACTGCGTTTCAAATGAAATCAGTTTGGGGCACATCAGTTGGGTGGTTTCAAAGTATATAGACTGAGGACATCCGTACAAGCATTTTTTTGTGTTTTATATTATATGGATAAGAGATCACCAAAATAAAGCAATACGATCTCAAAGTCGAAGAGACTTGCAATAATGGCAGAATAATTCCACTATCCATATTCATATCTTGTGATACCATCACGTCTACCTCGTCAGAGTACTATCAAGTTGAAACTACCATACGCATACTCGTACTAGTGTATTCGGTGACCTCTTTAGGTGCATAGTTTTACAAATTGAAAAAGTAAATGAATATAGCTACAGGATCAAATTAAATGAAACGGTAAAGTCCGGTTCTGCGTTACCTTCAAATCATCTCAATGTTCAACTGGTGACTACACCAACGTAATGTTGCAATATTCTAAGCAATCACTAAAACATTTATGTACTTACTCAAGTAATAAAAATCCTGTAAGAAATATCTCCTGATGTTTTATTTAATCTCTGGCTTCCAATATATTCTTATATTGCATCACAGTGCCTACTCAACTATTAGGTAGATAATTGGTGTTGAAAACATGGAGGGAGCTAAAGTGCATTGCTGGCCATCGAGTGAAAGAGACTTAATGCTCTATAAAGAACGCCACGTCTTATCGGGGCAATATTTCGGATGCAAGTTTTACAGTTCGTTTATTATTCAACTTTGACGCATTTATTCAGTAGCTAACAATCAGTTCTAGCTAATAATGGTTACTTAATAACCTGGAACTTTTATTACTCCTCTTTCCTTTATTTTTATATACGTAGGGCATCTGCTAACACACACACACTTTTCATGATGTTTGTTGTTTTTCTTCATCCTCGCTTCGTTTCAGGCAAAACAGTAAAAAAAAAATATAGCCTGTCACCCAGGGATAGTGTAGCTTCCCAACAGTGAAATAATTTTTCAAATCGGTTCGGTAGTTTCGGAGCCTATTCAATGCAAACATACCTACTATCAAATCTTTCCTCTTTATAGTATTAATATAGATGATCAGCTGCACACAATAAAATCTTTAGTCTTTTAATTCACTTCCGTTCTCGAACGAAAAGATTGAAGAGCAAGCGCAAATAACAAAAAAAAATCATTTTAGTTCTTCATTTTTCTAATTCGGCACGTGTCATCAGGTAGAAGAGAAAAAAAAATTTACTCACGTTTTTACTTTACCTCACCTCTTTGGGGCGTGGCCAGAGGTTTATCCTTCAAAGCTAATCATTTAGTTCTCCATTTTCCCAAATTCAACACGTGCCATCAGGAAGAAAATAAAATGCTCACGTTTTTATCTCTTTGGGGCGTGGCAAGAGATTCTTCTATCTGTTCATCCCGGCTTCTGAATTGTAGGGCTCAGCCCAATAAAACGACGATATTCCACAATTATTTTAATTACACTTCCATTACACTCATCACAAATAAATAATCACTAAAATCATAGACCTTAAATACGTTTTGCCTCGGGTTTTCATGCGACCGTTCAGGTCGACTGTCGAATGGCGAATGTCGATTTCTGAGTTCTATGCTCTAACATCGACATCAATGTCGTCAATATGCTCACTAGCGCCACCAAGTGGCGACTGATGGTAGTTGTACAATTTAGTCAATATCATACTTATATTCACAATAGTTCAAAATAATAGTCTTAAGTGGTACCTTACACTGTAATAATAGAGAGCACGCTAACATATGTGAGTTTTAATATCAGGTATACTCAGGTAATTTATTTTAATTAATAATTATTCTTCAGGATAAAAAATCCAATCTTTTGTTGAAGATAAAATTTACATTGATTCAAGTTTGAGTAAATTTTAATTCAGTTAAAGTATTTTTATGTATGATGTATATGACCACATTCAGAGTTCAGCAAACGTAGTCGAGCTTACAAAATATTTAAAACAAATAAATAATAATATACCCTCAAGGTAACCTTTACAAAAGCAGTTTTAAGCAGAAACAACAACAGAAATATGTAAAAATACGCAATAAAAGTTTGTTAGTATTTAAAATATCTTGGAATGGGGTCAACAAAAATAATAATTTATTCGCTGAACTGTCCGCTTTCAAGTCGTCCGAGAAAATTCCGACATTCTGGGAGCGACGAAGGAAATTTAACGTAAGCGCAGCATTCGCGACTTTAAGTGACGTTAAGAATATATATTTTGTACATTTAAATTTCAAATTATGGGATTTAAAGCCCTAGCAAAAGTAAAACCACGAGTTTAAAGTTAATATTTATTTAATGATATAAGTAAACCCTTGCGAATATTAGATAGAAGAACAAGAGAAGATTTAATTTGTTTGATTTACTTACTTTACTTCACTATCACTTCATTTAAATTCATTATAATATATAAAGAAGTCCCCCGCTGCGTTTATATGTCTGTCTGTCTATTCGCGATAAACATAAAAACTACTGAACCGATTTTCATGTGGTTTTCACCAGTGAATAGAGTGATTCTTCAGGATTTTGTATAAATTGGTTTAAATATGATGCTTAATAATAAAGAACTCGGAAGTAATCAAGCCGTCTGAGAGCTTTCATCGAAAACGATGCCAAATCCGATTGAAGTATCACAAAAAATGAATGGCGGGATTGTTCCTCTTTTACAGATGTTCAAAAGAGTCCGCGGTGGCATAACTATGTTATCTTTTAAAAATAGCACACTATAACCATTTTAATATTTAAAAAATAACGTCACCTACGATGCAGTAACTGGAAAGTTATTTAAACGGTACAGTATTATTTAATCCTTATTTAATTTAAATACTTTAGTTACCATAAGCAAGACAAAACATGTAGGCATAATACGCTCTACTACCAATGCGAAGCCGGGGCGGCTCGCTAGTGTTAGATAAACAATATAATTGATTACTGTCCAAACAACTCTCATGCTAAAACAGTTTGTTAATAGACGGCGCTTTATAAAAACTACTTTTGTCTTCGTCCTCGGTAGTGGTTTCGAAACAAATTTTTAGTTAAATAATTTAGATTCATATGCCCGTCGCTTCGCACACGTGGATATCGAGTTTTTATAAATCCCGCGGAAACCCTGAACATTTCCGGGATAAAAAGTAGCCTATGTGTTAATCCAGGGTATAAGCTATCTCCGTTATAAATTTCAACCAAATCGGTTAAGTGGTTGTGGCATGTTTGAGGAACAAACCTCCAAACATCCAAACATCTTCCATTCATCCAACAAACTTACATTTAAAATATTATAATAATAGGAAAAAAAACATCAGTCAATAATTTACTTATATTAAGTTAAAGAGAGAGAGAGACACATACACAACCTTTTTCATTTATGAAGAAAATATGTATGAAATGTTCCGACGAGCCTAACATTCCTTTTGAAATCATTGAGACCATTTGATTTGATTATGTACGGTTATTAAAATTTCTTCACCGCTAACAAAATACAATGGCAACACATTACGATTCAAGTTGAGCGCTTAGCTTCAATATTCCATCAAATACCATCGTAAAAATCTTTCTACATTCGATATCGTGCATGTAGTTTTACGAGCATGTAACGCTTCGTTGTACTTTAAACGCGTTCCTGTAACGTGATTGAAATATCGGATATCCGTCAGTGCTATCCGTATACATTATGTACCAGTTCCATTCAGACGAGTGTCCGGCTGAATCAGCGTACGTGTATATTCCTGTTTTTATCAGCGCAAGTGCTGCGTACAATTTCAGAATTAACATAATGTTCACTCTACATTCCAATGTATATATGCTTATGTGGAACCATACAGTAAATGTAAAGGTAGAAGTGTCAAGCCGTCTATACGTGTCGGCCAACGCTCGCCGTGCGATGGTAAGCACCAACGTGTATTAGAGGTTACTTGCGGTGACTTGCCTTTTTTACTTTTCTTACAACCCGCTGGGAAAACGCCTTTACCTGTACCACCCCGTTGACTACGGGGTGGGTATCTGGGGCTCACATAAACACTCACTAAAACCCAGTGGTCTTCTTTCCTCATCCTCTTCGTGGAACCGGGAGCGCTCATAGCTCCTCCTCTTTCCTCCATCTCCTTCAGCGGATTGGATCTGCTTCGTTCTCGGTCCGCTCTTTGCTTTTGCGAAATAACAGCTTCGCAGAACCATAGTAGCCCAGCAGACCTTGCTGCATAGCGTTTATCACGTTCGGCAGCGAAAGGTCTTCATTCATAGTGGACAGGATGGCAAAAAGGGCAGGAAGATGATATGGGAGTTTAACGTGTGTAACTTAAAGTAACTATTTAATAAATATAAGTAAATTTCTATTCTTATAGTTTGTCTATGGCAGCAGCTCAGTACTCCTTCGATCCATATTTATAGCCTACCTGAGCTTGAGTTTCTCTCTCAACGGGAATTTTAGCAGAAACTATTAATTTTCAATCCTTTTAAAATTGTATCGGTTAAGCTGTATCGCTGTCAGTTTATTTATATAATATACTAGTATCCGAGGGACTGTACAGTTTCCTATAGTAACACATTGTAGATAAATGAAGTGGTCGAGTATTGATATCAGCAGCAGAAGGCTCATAAACTATTCCCGAGGTTTGCGGTATCTATCCAGGTAGCCGAGGCTATTAACTCACGATCCACAGCCATTTCTTAGCCTCGTAAATCTCTTGAGTGTAAGTGCTGGAGAGGTTGATAAGGTAGGAATTAACGAGGCATTATAAGCCCACACGTTCCACATCTGGGCATGTGCAAATTAAGTTATTTGCGCTAAATGTGCCAGGTGCTTCAATACGTGTGGAGTGTCATCGTTGTTATTGATTTAGTTGACCACGAAGTGTGAGAAATGCCATCGCCTATCAATAATAAAGTAATCCTATTTTATCGATTTTATTATAGGTGATAACTCATAAAGATTTGTGAAGATGTTTGGATGATTGTCTTTCCAACCTTTATATTTTTTTAACGTATGGAAAGACCTTCGTCTCGTCCATCCGGCCACGGGAAGCCGGACAGGTATGTGGGACTTGTACCCACCAAAGCACACGGTGTCGACGTCTACCGCATTGGTGCCGGGACTGTGTGCTATTCTCGCTCCACTGCCCCGGCGCGGCGGCCGCTACCACGGCGGCCTCGGCACGGCGCGCTCTCTAGCCCCTCTCATTGACGAGAGGGTTGGAGCTGCCAACGGGATGGCCCGTCTGTCTACTATTTCCTGATAGGGTACCTAACCTGACCATTTTACAGATCGAGATGAAATTGGCACACAGATAGATCAGATCCAGACCAGATCCAGATCCAGGATTAGAAAGAAGGATAGATTTTATCCCGATTGTATGAACCCCTGACTTCCGAAACATCATCGGTCCCTTTAGTTTCACGTTCCGCAGTAGTAGTAATCATAGGAAAACAATCCTTTTATTTTTAAAATCATAAACTGGAAACTCACCTATAAATCCTATCAATAGGTATATACAGCTATGTTTAAGCAATACAGATTTAAATCTCACTTTAATCAAGAAATTTCCAATGTAAAAGCTATTCTTAGGATGTTTCGTTTAGTTTAAAAATAAACCAAGCGAACGCCTAGATTAATAGGTGAAGTAATTAGGAGCGAATTAAAATACAATGTAGAGTTTAAACATGGTGAGCGGAGCGGCGGGAAGCGAGGGCTCGGGAGTAATAAGGGCGTGGTTTATAAGGCGCATTTAAACTTTGCTCAGAAAACAGTCAAATGTACTAGATGATACTGACATTTTGTTTAAATTTAAGTTTAAACAAAGCCTGAGTGCGGTTTATAGATTTCAACGCAATTGAAACAGAATAATCATTGAAACTCTTGAACAACACAAAACAAAACAAAAAAAAAATTGTATTAAGAATTTTTTTGTCCGAAAAAATCGAATGCTATATTATTAGGGATAGAAAAATTTTGCTTATTGCTTTAGACAAGTTATATTTTTAATCTTAAATACCAACATTGTTTTAAAACGAATATTTTATCAGTGTGACCACACCTCTGTGCAAAGAGGTCCGCTCCTGCTTGTCGACAGGCGACAGTTTTTCTTTTAAAGTTAAACTAAACATTTTTAATTACTTTTAAATATACGTTGCGTTTACTTTGATATAGTTTTATTTTAGACTTTATTTCAGTGTTTGTACTTAGCTGTTCCGTTAAAAGAGATTTAGTATATACTTTTCTAATAATTCGACTACTATAGAGCTCCTTTGAGATAAATTACGAGAGTGGTCATAATACAAATAGTTTTGTTTATACCTGTTCTTTCCATATAATGCTTCAGTAACGCTTCAAACTCTTGATTTTCGTATTTATTATAGTTAGTCATATTTAAGGCATATTTAAAGCTTTAAATTTGCTTTGGTTTGAAATTGGTTTACAAAACCTAAATAAAAATATTTTAAAACCTTAGAAGTAATTATAACGCTGAAAATAAATACGCTCACACTCTTTGCAACCATTTTATTCAATGACGTTTTTGACAACACCCAATATTTTCTTTATTTCCTTTTTCAAAAACCAATTTATTTTTCTATGCCAACAAGTCAACCAGCTCTGCGTACTCTGCTTTTTGCTCTGCCAGTACGCACTACTCTGCACACTGCTCTGCTTACTGCTTACTGCCTTCTGCTTACTGCTTTCTGCTTACTGCTTTCTGCTTACTGTTCTAACTACAGCTCTATTTAGAGCTCTGCCCACAGTTCACTAATTCTGCCCCTCTGTCGCCTTTATTTGAGGTATAAAACACAGTACAGGTATAAGACACAGGTATAAAAATATTGAGGTATAAAACTACTCTGTAACAAATATTTTTATTGATCCCACATCACAGAAGTTTACAAAAAATAAAAAGGCTTATTTATTTTTATTAATTTAACAAATATTTAATTACCGAATTATATAAATCTGTCAATTTGTTTAAGTAATTTACCACACACAATCGGTTGGTATAATACAAAGCGTTTAATTTTTCGATGCTATTAATTTTAAGTACAAAAAGTGGTTGAACGCACAAAAAGTGCGCCCTAAAAAGTTTTTCAATAACCGCCGCGTTGGTTCGTTTGTGGTTTTTAATTAAGTGCTATTTGGAGACGGCGCTATCCCAATGTTTCATGAAATGGAAGGAAGGACAAAAGTACAAATTAATAAGAATCACCTGAAGGCTCGTTCCGTTTTGTTTAAAAAGACCGTATTTTTTATCATCCTGACTGGGAGCTCCATGCTGAAATTGTATTATGGATGTCCAGAATACAAATGTCTGCGTGTATTTTTATAAAGACGTATGCAGTAAAAACTTTTTTACGATATAAAGTTTTGTTTTTCAAAACGGTTTGACTGATTTAGGTTTTGTAGTTAAGGATTTGTGATTTATATATACACTTAATGTGATTTTTTGATATTTAAGCAAATGATGTCAAAAGAGTCGATACACGTCAAATAATATCAAAAGCAGATTTGATTTCTTACGATAAAAAAATGTAATAAAAATCACATAAGGCTGCTCTTTGATTCTATACATAAGTAGTGCTGTTAACCTTGCAAGAAAATTCAAATATTAGTTGCTCAAAAAATTGTAAATACAAAGCTGTGATTGATTCGAAATTTTCAACTGATGGCTCTCAGGACCCGAGCGGTACGATCAGATTGAAATGATAAAAAAAAATTCCGACAAGATAAAATATATTGAGCATGTTGATTTTTTATGCAAGATGCTGCTAATCATTTGTTTCGTATTAAGTATATATTCCAACAATTCAAAATGGCTTTAAACAAAAACCCATTCCACGCGGTAACTTTGGTTACCCTACTCGAGCTCGGATTTGTCTTTCTTGTAAATTGTTCTTTGGTTAGGAAATTTGACTTAAAAACAGTTTTTACGGTTTGCTTCCCCGAGATGACGTCGAGGCAAATTAACAATTTTGTATTTTGTGATGTTCCCACTAATTTATGTACATTGTACAGAACCGAGGTAAGGGATGAGAAATGTTACATAATTGAGTTACTAGCCTTTGCCCGCAGGTGGTACGCAACGCGGTGACGGATTTATAACTGAAATTACCCAGATTCAGACCCACCCAGATTGACTTTGACTTTGAAAAAAAAAATAATGACCCCGTGAACAATTTCTTGCGGCCTTCATCACTCACGAAGTCCTTTTCAGGATGATCTTACTCGTAGGATGCGGTGACCACAATCTACGTATTTGTACTTACTATGAAATACTGAATCATTTTAAAACTCAGAAAAGTATCACTAGTTCTAAATTTTCGCCATGGGGTTAGTTCACAAATTGAAAGTAAACTAACCTATTATATGGAGATAGCTGCGCTCGGCGTATACCTTAGGGATAACATCCGAGAAGAAATTTGTATTAGGACTGAATCAACCGACATACCTCGGAAAGCTAGTTTACTGAAGGGACATTAGTTGGGCATTCTTTGTTCTGGGCACAGTCTGACGAATCGATGTTTTGATGATTGATGATAACCAGGCTTTTGGAGATAAAATCTGGTTTTGATAAACGCTTTTCTGGTGCTGCGATTTAAATGGATGATAATGAACTGAATGCCCTATGGAAATGGTTGATTATGACAACTTAGACTCTCGAGTGTAGTGATCATTCTTCAGGGAAGCAAAGGAAGAAATACAAAGTGAGATAAGTAAGAGAATCACACATTGACACAAGAATATATTATGGTATGACAGGTTATTCAATGAAAATTCGTACATGTAAAGCTGGCCATACACGATCAAGTGTACTAGTCAAGTTTGCAGTTTACTTGATGCGGCATCCAGTGTGCATGATATAGTTATAGCCAGATAGCCATACCGTGACCATACACCGTCAAGTTTACTGGATGCTGCGTCAAATTCGCTCCAAAGAACAATGCCCAACTGTTCATTTTCAACTTTAGCGTCTTAAAATAAAAAAAAAAATCTAAAAATTGCCGCTTTAATTTCTGAGCTTAGATATATAAGAATTTTGAGCAGACACACCCCAGAACCAAAGTATTTTGAGATTGAATTCTTATAACCATTGAGTCATAGAGTAGGGGAGAATTACAGTCTTAAGTTTTAACATTATTTTATTCTGACTTTTTTTTATTGACAACCGGAAATGGAAATTTGACATCATTACATTTGTCATACCAACATTTAACGAAATTCTGTCTGTAATATTGGCCAGAAGTCTCCCTATATCTTGTTTGATACAAGCTATGTATCGAAGTGAGTGCCCGAATGAAAATGGACATTGTTGACATCATTGTTATTATAGTCAATTCATCACTTATTAATAAAATTATTTTACGCTGAGTAATACGGGTACAGGTATTAATTTTAAAATACGTAAAAAAATAATTGAATTGCTTCGGTATAACTGGCGTTTTAAGACGCTAACAAAAATGAAAAATAATTTTTGGGCATTGTTCTTTACATGTAGGTATACTTGATCATGTATGGTCAGCATTACAGGCAAAATTACATTATTTTGCCATTTCACGAGAATATTTAAATTATGCTTTTCTTTGTCTAATAATCGCTTTTATTAGTCTGTTAAGTTCGATTTATAAAGTAATCTTACTACTTATAACCGAAAAAAGAAGGAACATTTTCTGACTCGTGTTCCTAATTTACTTTTAGAACAAACTTCGTAAATGTGTTCTTTTGGTGTTTGATAATAATAAATTTATTGTTCCTTTGTTGGTTTCTGATCTGGTAAGGGCATTTTATATCACTTTGGCTTATAAGGAATTGATAAGTTCAGAAAACTTTGATAACTACACTTAGGTAGATAATAACTTCACTTGTTACTTAAAAACCGTTGATTTTTTTATAGATGACTTCACCATAAAATTTTCTCGGCTTTTCAAACACGTAACACAAGTTTATGAATGAAGTTAAGTAGGTTAGGTAACTTATGAAAAGAAATAAAAATTCAAATTGATCTCGAGTTAGTCCCTAAAGAAGAAAGAGGTAGCGAGCAATTAGTGGGATTTAGACAAATTTGCAATTCAATATCTACGGTTCCTACCGACCATTCGTGTACTTTGTAGATGCTTTTAATTAACTTTTTTTAAATGTACATTGCTCGGTTTAAATGACACTTCAGGTGACTATTTAGGCATTAGAGAAAATGTACTTCCAATGTATTGTAAAATCATTTGATGTGACATAAGTCGTTTCTATAGAGGGTTCATATCTACATTATGTTTTAAGAATACAAGTTATAAAGTGTAGATTTTTTTTCTATTTTAATTTGTGACCGCATTTAATAGACACTAACCCGAGGCCTCGAGCTTCAATATTCAAAGCGAATTCGCCCTCCTTCAAGCATCAGTGTCAAGCGTAATATTACTTGAATTGACTGACTTTGACATGCCGCGTGTGTTTTATAGCCAAGCTAATTAGGGTGAGGTCTGGCTCGTACTCAGGCTTTGGTCCGAACAAAATAATGTTCCTAAATCAACTTTAACGATAGCTGGGTATACATTGAAGTATTATTACTAGCGTATAGAACAGACATCTCGAACAAAATGTGTGTCTCGCCCGGGAGGTTCGATTTTCAAAATTGAGCCCCCGTTCTCCTTTCTAAATCGAACGAATCCATTGAAGATTGAAGCCACGTGGCGCCAATGCATTGGGATATACTACATGGTGTTCGCGGTGTCAGTTCTATCTGACATTATACTTCAATGTGGGTATGAATTTTTACTTTTTTCGTAATAACATCATGTCAGTCAATTTGAGACAGTATAATATTAGTTCAATGGTTTGAGCAAAGTCCAAGACTATGCACCTATAAGGTCTTACCATTAGTTTCATACGAATTAATGATTAATAGGTTCTCTCAAACAATGATAATGCCAAAGTTATCACGGCCTCGTTGCCAAAGAGAGAGAGAGAGAGAGAGAGAGAGAAGAAAGCAAGGAATGCTTGCTTGTGTGTACACCTTCTATTCTTTATTAATTCAACTCTGGTAGCATTGAGTAGAATATCTTAATCCACAATGACGTGGAGAGCTTATAAGTTACAGCGAATTGATCCGTGAAGATCTTACCCGAATATTCTGCTGTCCAATTTGTGAGCTTGCATTAAATTAATTGGATAATGAATACATCGATATTATGTATAATTATTGTAATGTGCTAATTAGGTTAATTGGTATTTATACTGCTCCAATAAACAGCAAAATTGTACATCCTACTAGTCCTACTAATATTATAAATGTGAAAGTTTGTATGTATGTTTGTTGCTCTTTCAAGCAAAAATTACTGAACAGATTTTCATGAAATTTTGCTCTGAGGTAGATGTAGATCTGGAGTAAGATATAGGCTACTTATTATTTCGGAAAAGGCAGCCAAAGTCGCAGGCAGAGAGCTCGTATTTATCTAATGTGATGCATCCATAAACCACTGATCAAATATTAATTTTATAAGTCCATATATATAATTATTATCGATGGTTCTTCGATTCCATTATTAAAATCGATTTATCAGATGATTCTATAAGCTATAAACACAAATCGATATTCTTGCACGTCAAGCCACTGAACTGTTTTAAATCCGATGTAAGGTAACTGTTTCATGGTTTCATTTTCACTGAGAAGCTATGTCGTTAGTGTTAAAACTAAAATAAATTATTTTAGGTACGGCACAAAGTATTTAAATAAAAATAAACTACTTACATATTTTAAAAAGGGAAAGAAGTAAATTTTGATACTGGTTTGGCTTGTTTTTTTTTAAATATTATCGATCAAATTAATATACTTACTTACTTCATATTTTTCATATAAAATTTAACTATGTATCTACTCATTTTCTATATTAAATTAATTATTTATAATTTTAAAATCATCAAAATTAAATGAATTTATTTTTTCTGTTAATGCACAATTTAATTTTTACATATCTATGTTTCATCCGGAATTATTGGAATACTTTCCGGATCACGTAATCACATAAATAAAAATCTTTTAAAGTAAAATTATTGGAAGGTATTTGTAAGTGAGGGCGACGTAGGTACTAGTTTCAAATAAACATAATATCTACTACACGCGGTGAGACAGCTCCCTGTCTCGGAAATATGCACCTTTACGCCATCGCGTCGTCGTAAACTTTTTGCGTAAGGTTCAAAGAAAAGGCGGCATCAAACGAATCCGTCTCACGTTAGCATTTAAGCTTTTGTTAACATGTTGAGATGAAGGATATCAGGGCAAAACCTTTTCGTTTCATTGATAACGGATAAATGTGTTTCACAACACTGTGAATGTCTTTGTCACCAAATTTGTATGTATCATACATACAAAAATTAGTTTCTTAATTTTGGAGTGCTTTAAACTTTTTCGTCAGTCGAGCTTTGAATCCGTTTTGTAACTATTATAATACAAGTGCTATTGCTGCAATTATATTTGGTGATAAGTGGTGATTGGTGATGTACTTCTGGCTGTGATGTATTTATTTATCAGTAAGTATTAACTTTTCAATGTGATTTGTAGTCAGAATTCAGTCTTTAAACTTTTATTTTATATATTTTTCATACATTACGTTACCGAATGTGTTGTAATTTATATTTAATGTACTTGTAAATTACATCAAAATATACCAGTAATTTAATGCATGAAAAATCTAAATGCCAAACCCTGGATACAAACCAAAACCTGGATTCCGTTTGAGATTAATAAGCAATGACTATCAGATTTATTTGTTTGGAAGATTTGTTATACCTAAGTAAGTTATTCTTCCATCCGATTTAACGCGATGTCAAGCGTCCAAAACAATGGGAAGACTTCAAATAGGACCTTAACTATCGAGGATAGTGAAGCTAGATAATCTCTAATGGCGTACTTACCAACTGTCGAAAGAAATCTCCCAAACACGTCTTCAACGAACCGGAATCGAGTCATCAACTAACCGGAAACGGCTTGTTAACTATTCACTGAATGGCCGTTTCTTCATACCTGACGACACGATAACGACATCTTATGTATATCTTGTTTACACGCGCACACATTTTTCGTATGTATACTGTATACACATACATATACATAATATGTAAAAACCAGCAGCCGTGTTTCCTAGCCCCACAGGCTGAGGGTAGTACCCACAAAATATTTTGTTTTATGACATGCAATATTTTAGTATGGTTACATATTAGTACTTCTTTTGTTATAACCTTGTACCATGTTATACATTTTAATCTTATAGTCATATTTCAATGCTACCAACATTACGCCCAACTACAGATTTAGCTGTAAAGCACTATATTATAAATGTTTTCATACCGGCAACGACAGCAGTGAAGGCATGGCTTGGCTTGGCTTCAACCCATTAATGGCCCACTACTGAGCACGGGTCTCTCCTCTTGAAGAGGCCTAGAGCATACTCCGCCACGCTCGCGCTGCTCCAGTGCGGATTGGTGGAGGGGTTAGTGGCCAACCCGAATGTCATAAGTTTTTATGCCGCCTGAGGGCCTCCGACATGGCTTCTATTATTTTACAATAACAACCGGGGCAGATGGTTTTACATGCCCTCCGAAGCACGGAAAAACTCAATAATTTTTTGCCACTAGCGGTCGCCCATCTAACTACCGACAATTATCAATTGAATCAAGTATTAATTAAAATCAATTAGAATCGACACAATCGACTTAAAGCTAAAAGAATTCTCTGCCAATCAACCTTCGGGAAATATGACAAACATCGATGGCCGTATTAAGATAGTAGAGAAATAATAATAAACAAAAAAAATTCATCTTAATGTATAAAAAGAAAAATAAATGTTTATTGAAGTACATAAATAAATCTAAATAATTATTAGAATTATTGTCAATATGTTTGTAAGATGTAGGTATCTAATATTATATCTTTGACTGGAAAAATATTATTATTTAAGGGATGTTTACAACATCATTTTGTCATGTAGTAATACAAGACTTAGCACTCAAATAAAAGTAATATATTTTTAATTTTCTCCTTTGCTCAGTCATAAATGTAATCTGGCTAAGCGTTAAACTTAATTAAAAAAATAAATTACTCTGCACTAGACTTTTGAGACCGTTTTGACCCTAACCTAAGCCTTTAATTAGGAGAAAAGCTTACCTTAGAACTGGGATGTCCACATTTGAATTGTTAAAATGGGACATGTTTGTGAGATGAATTTTTAAGACAGAGCAAATTGTTACATTTTGATATACTTAAATCAAAACAAAACAGTTATTTTACGACGTTTGTTGCAGGTAACAGGGATTTATAAGTACGTAAAGTTCGCTTCCAAAAAAATTAATGAAGCTACGCTTCTTACGTAGTTTGCGAATAAACGATGATAAAGATTTCATGTGTAGCTAAATAAATTAAGAAAGAAATGTAAGAATAATCATTTATGTGGCAAATCAATGAATACATAAAAACAAAAATTAGACAAACAAAATGAATGGCTCGGCCTCTATATCTAAGATAAAGCAATTTTAAAAATATATTTAATGTACATTAATTACAATTTATGAAATATGTACATTAGTTTCATTAATTAAAAGACATTTAAAAGCTGTTGCAGGAGAGTCTTTTAGTTTTCCAAAATCATTGTCAGCGTCACTCAAGGGTGAGTGCGGAAATAAAAATCCACGCAACACGGGCCAAATCGAGTCAATTACACCGCACGGAAAGCGTAATACAGATCTCATTACACGGGATATATCGCCAGTGAAATTCAACAGTGCCATTTCACATTCGCGCCCTACACTTAAAAGTCCGTACTTGACGTTTATTTCTTTTTTTATATTTCGTAATCTACGAATTTAATAAAGAGACGTAAAAATGTTACGTGCGAAGATGACGCGCGTTTAATTTGGACGCGGGGGAATGGCGAGCTTATTTAAATTACAGAATCATTCGGTCTGTATATCAAGATATTACTCACTGATAAAGAGACGTTCTATTTTAACTTTTGTTTGCTCGTGCTAAAACATAAATTTGAATATCCGCCATCTCGTTGTTATTCGTTCATTTTTGAATGTCAACCGTCAAACGACTGTCATCGTACGTCGGCATGACAATTTGAGTTGGAGCTTTGTCTTCCTTTACGTTATCTGTGCGCAGGGTTTCCGTAACACTGGTGGCATGGGATTATAATTTTTGATCCTGTGAATGCACTAAACCATATACGTGGCTCATTAGGTCTCGATCTCGGCTTAACGAGGCGCGCCTAATTGCGGGAGCGCGCCGCCGCAAAAATGGCGGAAGGAATATATTAGGGTAATTTGGAATTAATGTTTCACACTCTTTTAAACTTTTAGCATCGGTTGTGGCAATGACGGGCAGATCGAGCGCTCGTGGTATAAACGGTGTTCTAGCAAGTGAAGACTCATTTCGTCTTAATACCTAATTCTCGTCGACGTAAATTTACCATTTTTGAAAATGAAACGTTTATTTCTATAGGAGCTTTTATTTAGAAACCCTGTATAAATCCGTATTAAAGTTATTTCCTATTAGATAATTATATTAAATCTCTGTAAATTGACTTCAACCCATTAACGGGCAACTACTAAGTGCGGATCTCTTGAGGAGGTGGAGGATCTCTATAGCTTCAGAAAAAATTTCTACACCTTGATAGTTTATAACCGATTGAAGTACGCACAAGCTTCCCAACATTAAACGTAGAAGGATTCGACCAAAGACTAGTTCCAGTAACGAACGCATTTCCTTCAAAAGAACTCTCATAGTTTTGTTTGAAAGCCACAAACCATTACAGTCCTTGTGCAATTCTTGAGTTATTTCTACAAGGGAAGCGAACGGTTTGTTACATTTAACGAGGCGGGCTCGACCGTTGACAAAGAGAAAGAATTGTAGCAGCGTTTGATGTGGTATGCGGTTGAACTCTCCACTCCCCTCTTTTTGTCACGACTCACGATATAGTGGTTAGCGACTGTGTGATTGGTAAAGTTGTGGTAATTTGTTTTATGCATTCACGTTACTTGCGTATTTAACCTGTAACCACGGACGTGAAACTAACACCGGACGTCACCTTGTATTATCGAGAGTGACGCCACTCGCTTACCATGTGTGCGTAGTTTTTAGTGTGGTCCGACCAATCCAACGCGGTAATAGCAGCCGATTAATAACAGTATGGTGTCAATGTGTGCGTGTGATACTTGTACGAATAGAGGAGTTGGTATTACTATGGGTGCCTCACTGAATTTGTTGTTGACATTCCGTCTGGTTCTTTTTTAAGTCTGTGCCTGTAGCTGGTTTATTCCGTCTGTGAAGAGGAGAGTCCTTCGATTCCTATTCCGTGACATTTATGACGGAAAAAAATTGTTGTCATGACGTGAGTACGTCGTACATTTGACTGTTGTTTGAGCAAAGTCTGAGTCAGATCACATCATCTCACCATCACTCTTCACCAAGCGGCATTTAGTGCGGGGGTATGAGTGTTTGAGCGGTTATTATATACTAGTTTCTGTTCGTGGCTTAGTCCACGCAAGAGAGGTTTCACAAAAGGAAATCTCAAGTCAAAAGCATATAAGCGTACCTATGGCTCCCAGAGGAACATACAACCGTGATAAAAGAAAGAATTTAATTTAATCCGACATAGGCATTGCAACCATCTTTAAAAATCCGTGGTATATTTATTTCTTATACAACAATAATTATTAATTACATTTGGAGTTGCAGCTACCAATATGCCGGAAAAGGGTCGCACTCAGAGTACGGCGCAGCAAGAAGTCATCTGAGATCTCTGTAGATCGGCGATAAGATGTACGCTTTTTAATCCTAAATATGCATTATCTGACAGATAATATCTGTGTGCCAAGTTTCATTTGAATCGAAAGAACGATTAGCACGTGATGAAAATATAAATATCCAATAATCTTCACAAGTATAACATTCGTAGAAGTAGGAAAATTTTTCTTTCATCTGAATTTACACTTGTATCAGGCTGACATTGAACTACACTCTATTGCCTTACATTGAAGGAGAGCTGTATCCGAATTCAAATTAATTATTAGCAAAAATTATGACAAAAAGTTAAAAAAAATATGGCGGTGGCAACGCTGATCTGATTTCACGTACCTAATTCATAAGAGAGAGAGAGAGAGAGGGAGAGAGAGAGATGGCGCAACTTTTGACTTGTGTGAAGAACATTTATGGAGAATGTACTGAAGGATTTATCCTTGCTTTTGAAGTCATTGCTTTGACCAATGATATCTAATATATAAAATTCTCGTGTCACAGTTTTCGTTGCCATACTCCTCCGAAACGGCTTGACCGATTTTGATGAAATTTTTTGTGCTTATCTATGAGAATCGGCCAACATCTATTTTTCATCCCCCTAAATGTTAGGGGTAGTCCACCCCTAAATTTATTTTTTTATTTTTTAGACAAAATTTTTAATTTCTATTTTTTTATGATACAACACACAAAAATATGGATTGTATCCTAAATTTTCACCCTTCTATCACCAACCCTTATTTTTTAATAGTCATTTTAGTAATTTAATCATTTTTCATCCCGCTCGATAACTGATCAATTGTTAGGCGATACGAAGTTCGCCGGGTCAGCTAGTTATATGTATAAAAAGAGGAAAAATAGTGGGGAGCCACTATTAGAGTGGGCGCCATCTCTCTCTCTCTTATGAATTAGGTACGTGAAATCAGATCAGCGTTGCCACCGCCATATTTTTTATTACTTTTTGTCATAATTTTTGCTACCTTTAATTCCCTCCTTTTGTTAATATCTAACATAATAATTTATATCAGTTTAAAAAATAGTAAAAGGTAACAATTTGTAAATTATTAATAAATTAGTTTCATTTTGTATGTGCCTGATTTTTAAATTATTTCTATAAAAAGACTGCCAGATTGTTTACTAAATTAGTGTTTTGTGGTCAAACTGTTTCGTTATAAATAAATAATTGAAGGAGAGCCCTGCACTCATAAGTAAGCATCAAAAAAGCAAAGAAGGAAAAACAAAAGTTCACGAGATTCCGACGTTTCGAAGTTTAGAGAAGTTTAATCATTTATTTTTCATGGCTATCAAGCCACCCGTGACCCGTGTTTGTGTGTATCTTAAGAAAATTTTGTTGTACGATACTGTGAAAAAAAACTTTCAGAACAAATCAACGGATTCCAATTATTGGATTTGCGATAATCCCTTTGGATCACTAGATAAACCCTTTCGATCTATTGGGATGTAAATGTTATTAGACTTTGAAACAGTTGGAACTCACTTCTTCTCGATTTATTCAACAAACTGATTGAATTAGGAGGATTTAATCTGCTCCACAGTTGGGATCTGGGTATTTTTTAGGAATATAAGTATCTTTGAATAAAAAGTAAGGTAACCCTTTTAATGTTATTTTCATCAAAATAAAATTCACGAGCGTAATAATGTCATACTTGTGGTATTTATCGGCTTACTACAACTGACTGGTATACCCGTATAGGCCGTATCATTGCATTAATATTTTTTCACAACTCCAAAACCTTGCAGACCTGAGTAATGTATTAATTTCAAAATGATACCTCCAAGCATTTCTACAAAAACAAGCGCGCACGCGCAATGTAGGGTTTCGAAGTAGTAAGTTTATCGACTATTATGCTATTAGCCGTGATAGTTTTCCTTGTAAATTCATTATATTACCTATTTTGGTTCAGCCATTTAGCCGGCGCAGGTGGGGGGGCACTTGACTCTAACAAAAATTGGCACTTTAAAGCCAAATATTTCGCAAACTAACCTCTAAATCCAAAAATGGTTTTATGAGACCCATAATAAAAATACCTTTTCAACGGTACCCCACACTATGGGGTGCGCAACGAAAAAAATTTCATCCTCACGTTACGTAAAAAAATATTTTTCCATATTTTATTCTACGATTTTGGAGTTTTAATAAATATGTATATCCATGCCAAATTACAGCTCGTTAACAATTAGGGTCTCGGCGCTATGCTTTGGACAGACGGACGGACGGACGGACAGACATGACGACTTGACAAAAAGGGCCTCGATAGATAGACAGACGGAATAGTGATCCTACAAGGGTTCCATTCTTTCCTTTTGAGATACGGAATCAAAAAAAGCGAAAGGAAATTTGAATTTCGCGAGCTACCGAAGGAATCATCTCGACAGCTCGCCGTAGCTATTGTCCTGGGGTACGATTACCTTCGCCAGATCCTTTGTATCGTGCGGTAATGGAGTCACGCGCCAACCGAACTCGATACGTAGGTGTATACTATATTGGACACACCTGGGTAGCTTTAGACCACGCGGGACGGATTCGATTCGATCTGCCGACGATTGGGATAAATATAAGTAGGTAAATAAGAGATGACTTTCACGAATGAGGAGCTGTGGCCGAAGGGAGTCGCTTTCAGAAAGTTCCGCGGACGGCGATCACCGAGAGTCACCGGAAGCATGGCCCTTTGCTAATAATTACTGAATTACGTCTTATAAACATCGTGAAGGTGAAGGAAAACATCGTGAGGGAACCTGCACACCGGAGAGTTCTCCATAATGTTCTCAAATTGTGTGAAGGCCCTTGGCCAGCGTGGTAGACTATGGCCTGTACCCCTAACATTGTGAGAGGAGACCCTGAGCCCAGTAGTGGGTCAATTATGGGTTGTTGCTTTTTTATCATTATTTAATAAAAAATAGTATATCAACCATGTTGCAAGACTTAAAAAAGTAGAATAAATTAATAAAGCCACTTCATTTAATACTCATCATGGTTATTCATTTTTTTTATTAAGAATGGTTTTTAATAAAAAAATTAACAAGGTTTTTTATCCTCTAGAAAGTGTAATATTGAAGATAAAATCCATTCCTTAAATTATCATAAGAGCTTTAGAAGTTCTACATACTCGTATATACTTTACATATAGGGGATGAAATATTAATGCTATCACTAATAAAAAAATTCTTAGTTTACTCACCTGGATATATTCAAATCGGTAAGTATAAAGGTCAAATACGTATATTATAGGTACAAGCAGGTGGATTGTAAGACAGGGATGATAAGATGGAAATCCACTTATGAAGTTCCTTCTTAGCTATGTATGCAAACAATGTGTAATTATCAAAGGGTTTGAAAGCAGGTGATACAGTACATACTTCTTTATATTATAGTATATGAGCAGGATACCAGATATAAAGGGCTCATAATATAATGAAATCGATTAGCGATTTGTTAATAATACTAAAATTAAAAATCAACATAATTATCAACTCAGTAATATATATTATCATTGATGCTTTTAAGCTCGTAAATTTCGGTTTTGAAAGGTGCTTTTTCATGGAAGAGAAGGAACGTCCTAAGATTCTTCAGCATGTCTTCAAAAAATACATATTTTATTAATTACACACTCTCTAACTTGAGCGGAACTTTGGCTTAAGAACCAGTTCTTTCTTTCTTTTTCTTGGCTAGCAACTCATCAGTCATGGCTTTGGTATCGCTGATGTTCATGGGCGACGATAACAATTTACCGTCAGCCACTTACCATCGGGTACATCGTGAGATTGTTTGGCGGCTATCTCTATTAAAAAAGAAAGAGAGAGCAACACAAAAGATACAAGTTTCTTTTAAAACGGTTAAAAAATCGAACTAGTCTAGACTGGTAATAAAAAGTAAAATTCAAAGCACTGAAGTTTCTTGTACGTCGAGCTAATAAAAGCGATACATGTCCAATCGAAGAAGCAAACTTTTTTCGTTTAAACTCCGCCAGTTTCATGTACCCTGATTAAAACTTCGGCGAACCCTCTTTATTTATTTTGTCCCTTTTGTACTACAACATGTAACCTTGAAGCTATTATTTATTCTCTTTGAGAGCCTGAAATTGACCAGAATATTACGAACATTATTGATTGGATAGGCTAGTTCCTATTATGTTTGGTCAGTAGTGCCAGTACTCAACACAGTAGGGTCATATTTTTTGGTTTGATTTCGGTTTAGTGTGACATTGAAAGCGGTTCGATACCATAATAGATATCTTGTATATTGGTCAGTACTTGACTGATTTTCGATACCATAATAAATAATTTATTTGTAGCCAGTATTTCCTAATTTACGTAATAACTAGCTAGGACTCAAATCTGGAGCCCTCCATTATCCATGCTCAAGCAAGTAATTAGTAAGTTCTTATTTAATTCTGAAGGGAATCAAGATTTATGATCCTTTCTACAAACATGTTTTTACAACTGCCCTTTGACAATAATTCAATCGTCCTCAGGACATAAACTTGACTCAAGTCGACTTTTCGTTATTTTTCTTATCTAATTAAGTAAAACTTCTGTGTAAACATCACAAATGAGTCTGACAACTTGATTTGTAAAGCAAAGAAAAAGTTGAATAATTTTCTCTGTCTATAAAACTATCAGTTTATAAAGTAAGTGGATAAAAGCATTCATTTATTTGATTTCGATACGAATATCCAAAATAAGTTTTCATGACTATCAACGAATTTTAACAATAAAGACGGAAAGTATGTCTGTAACTTTCAACTAAAGGTCAAAACTAAGTAAATTATGAATTTA
The DNA here is from genome assembly GCA_963932265.1 of Thymelicus lineola. Taxonomy (NCBI): domain Eukaryota; kingdom Metazoa; phylum Arthropoda; class Insecta; order Lepidoptera; family Hesperiidae; genus Thymelicus; species Thymelicus lineola. The sequence continues at coordinate 2,944,728 of OZ010699.1, read as the reverse complement.
TACGTATGATAAATCAGGCGTTTTGCTCGTTTGTCTGTCTGCGATTTTTGTTTTGATCCATCTCCAAAACTTCGGGATTTTATTGAAGTTACAATAGTCCAAAAATGTTCAAGTGTGGTTTGGTAAAACTTCAAATATCTTCGAGAATATTATGCAAAAGTATTAACTTGTCTAGTCCTTGCGATATTTTCTTTCTCCGAAGCAAGTAACATTTTTTATCTTATACCAAAACTATCAAGTTGAATAATGGTTTAAATCCGAGACTACTATTGTTAGCATTTCACGAACGTTCAAAAAGTTCACTACTCATTCCGCACCGACCGAGCAACAAATTCTCTCATAAATAGCGCGCCGTCTAATATAGTCTGATCGACTGGCGCGGCATGATTGATCGGCGCCGACAATGAACGATGCGGGAACTGCATTAATCAGACACCGGGAGCCGAGCGAGCAGACACTACCGACTGCGATGTTTTGACTACCATCAACAGATTTATGAATAGTTTTCAGTTGTTGCTTGTTAACATTACTTATTTTGATTTAACAAACATATAAATCAGGACACGAGTGCAAAACAGCCTGACTAACGTTTGACAATACTGTTTTAAATTAAAATAATTCAAATTGGTTAGAGATTGATTGATTTTTTGTGCCTAGAGTGGGCAAAAGAGCAGACGGGTTACCTGATCTTAAGTGATCACCGCCGCCCATGGACATTAGCAACACCGGGGGCGTCACCAAGGCCCTGCCGGCCTCGAAGAAAACAATAGACCCGCTTCTTGAAGGACTCCATGTCATAGATTAGTGGTGATAGTTATGTTTAGTGAATAATCACGGAATCACATTTTAGCCACTCTGGTTCTATCAATATTGGTGATTATATCATAATCTGGTTCATATTTTTTTCGATTGAAGAAAGTGAAATATTTTGCAGTTGGCGCTGAAAACTACACGTGTTCCCAACAATATTTTGTAATTCCCATTTCAACATTTTGGACAAAGGTTTTATTATTTTTCAGTCAGGCATTTAGAAAATTAAACCTGTATTGTAGTTGGTTAAAATGGGAAATACCGACAGTGGCAAAGAAATCTATAAAGGGATTGTACTAAATTACAATTTGTAACGACTTTCGAAAGTTGATATTAAATTTCAAATTCAACTTCGCGTAAAATGATCGTTTAAATGTTTCTTGCTTGTTGTTGTTTAGTTTTAACGTCTTCAAGAGTTATCCAGTTACATCCTATCCTACTAATATTATAAATGTTTGTGGGTAGGGTTACCAGCTCGTCAAACCTAATAGCCGGACAGATCAGCCAGTTTGGCCAAACATTTGGGTAAAAAGGCCGGACACCCTGAATTATTAAGGATTTTGTATCTTAGTATTAATACGAAAAACAATTGTAAAATGAGGCTTTTTTGATCATTACCATAAATCTGCTGAAATTGTAATGAAATGAAAACAAAATTGAATTCTTTTTCAGTCAAAAATTTTCTTTATTATTAACATTACTATTACGACCGCGTTATTGGTCAAATGTAAAAAGCCTGACAAAAGCCGTACAAGCCGGACACCGATTAATGTTTGTTACTCTTTTACGAAAAAATTACACACCGGACCTTCGTGTTAGCACACAGGAATAAGATATAGGGTACGTGTTATACTGAAAAACATGGGCAAAGCCGCGAGCAGAGCGCTAGTAAACCTTCCGTCTACATCTTTTTCCTTTTTTAAATCGACTCATTTCAATCGGTTTACTTTTTAATTTCTTATATTTTTTATAGTAATAACCGGCAAACGGGTTGACGATCCACCTGATAGTAAGTGGCTATCGTCGCCCATGAACATCAGCAACACCAAAGGCATCACTGATGCGTTGTCGGCCAATAAAGAGAGAAGAAAAAGAAAGAAATTCTTATTAATTTCCATGTAAGACAGTTTTTAGTAAAAGATTCAAGAGTATTTTGTGTTTACACGCTACGCAAATACTTAGTTAATCACTCATCTCTGTGATTAATATGGTGCTGAATGCTGATCGTATGGGAATATTAATCAGCACCATGTTTGATTGATCCCAACATGGTGCATTCGGGGTGTATATGTCACCGGAAAATTATAAGAACCGTAAGTTTATAAATTTCCTAAAATTTTCTAGGAAAATAAACTTTCGTAGGATTCTAAACGAGATATAAATTGTAATATTTTATTTGTAAATTGTATTAATTTACGGCCACATTTTCGGAAATTTATCAGTCTGCGACGTCTCGTGGTATATTTATAAACTAACGGATATCCATTCGTAAGATTCTAAACGGCTCGACCAATCACAGAAGAGCTTTTAATACGCTTCTTTAAAATACGAAAAATAACACACTGCTCTCTGATTGGTCGATGTTGACAGTGGCAATGCTTGTGTCCATAGACTTAGGTACAATCAGACTTGCCAAACTATAAACTATAAATCTATCAGTTTCGATTACATACCTAACAGTATTTTTACATTAAAACTATTTAGGTACATATAATACAGGGTTACTTTTTTACATAATATGATAATGACCTCTACTTAAGGCGAAGCACCTCGCCATGAAAAAACAACTGAACTGAAATCAAAAGAAGAATAGGTTACGTTACGGTTGTCTGATTTTATTTAGGAAAAAATATTTATAAACTTGCGGTTCTTATTATACCCCGCTATTATACCCCGCTGGTTACCTATAGCCGAGTTGAAATATCGTCCAGGCCTTTAGTGGTTTTGATGGTTTAAGGTAAATGTTTAAATTGTTTAATGGTACACTTTTACAAGTATTGTTGCAACGGAATGTATACCTGTCTGTATATGTTATGTATAGGTATATAGAGGCTATATTAAAGTAGACGCTTAGGCTGGCAGGAATACAACTTTGAAATAGCAACACATTTATATTTTTGTCTATGTCATGTCCTTGTCATGACAGTTTCCATGAATTGCGGTGATTACACAATTTGTCAACTGTAAAACATTTTATTACATAAAACTTTTGAACTCAACATGTTGCAACACGAGTCCTAATCCTAATGTCCTTTTCAAAGTTCCCTATAATTTTGGTTTCAGTATCCATTAAAAAGGAAATCCGTAAAAACAGGAAACATTTTAAAACTGATACACAGGCCGCCGTGTCCAACGCGTGGACGTGACGTGAATCTCTTATGAGCTATGTCCCAATTTACAGCAGAGTAATTCGCTCCCGTTTGCATGGTTCCTGAGTATTTAAATTGTTCAATGTGTTTTACATGTACTTAATTCGGATTATATTGTACTATATTCGGAGGATTTATTATATTTTATTATGAGTCTTTAGGCCTCTTCAGATAGATTAAAAAAATGCCTAATAGTGATGCCTACATGAATAAATGATTTTGAATTTGGAATTTTTTTGAATTTTCATGAGGTCATGAGAGTTCGATATATCTAAATGATATTTTGCGACGTGGCTCTTTAACTACGTGGTGCTGTGTAGTAATAGAACATTTTGTATTTTTGAAGTAAAAGTTTTTTAGGCGCGACTTGACAGTAACTTAGGTTATTTATTGGACGGAATATTTAGACGGAAATAAGGCTCTATAGTCTATTGAATGTCAAATGAAAACAAAACCATAAACAAAATTGAAGTATAGATACATAATTCTATTAAGATTACATTGTATCGGCTGTGACAAGTCCTTAGATTAAATAAGTATCACGGGGTAAATAATAACGGTATTATTAACGGTAGCGGTATTATTAACGGTAAATATAGCTTTATATTCGTTTTAGTGAAGTATATTGTTAATAAATACGATTTAAATTATGATTAATTTTTTTGATAATACGTATCACCAACGTCAAAAAAGTAGTACTTATATCGCGCGTAAAGATACGCACACACTTTTTTGTTCTTTTTCTCAGCGTTTATATTATTTATTAAACATATTGTTAAACGTATAGATTTAACAATGAAGCAAACTAAATTTTTTTAATTACAGGTGGTTTACCAACTTAGGTGTTTTTGTTATTTATCAATACACCAAAATTACACACTATTGTTGATAAAAGTTTTGTATTAAAGGTACAACATGTGTTTGTATTATAGGTACAACACAATGTAATTATAATATTATGTATAATATAATATAATATTCATGCCAATTTTATAAAAATAAGCGTGAACAGCATTTTTATAGATCTTACAGATAATGTTGAGTTGTTAAACTAGGTAAAAGAAAAATTGGATGTACAGCCAGCAAAATAAATATGTGGGGCATATGCTAGCTATCTATATACCTACGTAAGGTATGATTTAACTTTTAAATTTAAGTCGCAGATGGTGTTCAATCGACATTCTACACCATCTGCGATACTATCATTCAATTCCGACTAACTGTGAAGTGCGTCGCATCGTGCAAAGCAATTCATTGCTTTCTATCAAACTTCAAAAAAAGGAGGAGGTTCTCACTTCGGTTGATTTTTTTATGTTTGTTATCTCAGAATTCTGTCACTTATCAACCGTTTTGGATAATTCTTTTTTCATGAGAAATTCAAAGAACTCCTCAAATATTGTTACGGCAACTTTGTCAATTTTGACATTATTTTGTTTCTTCAAGACTATTTCTTAGAAGTCAATGAGTTATTTTGGTGATTTTGGTTGGTTGAAAAAATAGGCAGTCATAAAGACTGCCGACAGAAGTGAAAACTCAAAACAATGGAATAATTGTATTCTTTTTTGAATTCTTAAATCAAAATATAGCCTGAATAATTTAAATTTGACAATTCGGTGACGAACCCATAAGTTTTCCTCTACCAAAAATCGCTCAACGCGGCTAAAGAAGTTTCAACAATAAGGTTCTCTTAAACAAGTTGTTCCTCATAACCTTTTTGCACAAGGATATTTTAAAATTGTTCCAAACGTCCTCACATCGTGTCCGTCCACTCCGTGGCTGTTGTCGTACGTGACGTGAATATCTTTCATTTTCTGCGGCTGTCCCAATGATATTAAATACAAGATATGCCAAGACGGCGCTGAAATTATATTAGTCGAATTTAGACAAGTGTAGCGATTTCAATTCAGACAGTTGATAGCTGCCTCTGAGTGAGGCCGTCTAGTTGTCTTTTTCACTATTATGATTTTAGTAGTGCCATCCCTTTTACATAATTTACCAGTGTAATAAGGATTGGTGTAGTGAAACAAATGATAAACGTGTGTGTGTTGTAGCTCGGTTGGAACAGATTTTTTGGTTGATTTGTAAGAGCATAACGTATCTATAGTTTAATATCATTGGGCTGCCCTAATTTTAGCGACTAATTTGACTGGGTTGCCAGTCTTTGTAGGATTCTACGTTTAACTAATTGTGTGAACATGTATTTCACTCCTCGTAGAACGAACGTGATGTGTAATTGTCTGTGTCGTGAAGCTTTATTACGTTGCTTGAATTAATTAATTATATTTTTACTTCAGTTACAAAAGCGTAGCAAGTTTGTCTCAATCCCCTCTGCAAAGTTTATTTCACATAATTTTATTGGTAGTCAAAATGTAGTCACTAGAGTGCACTTACTCTAATATTAATTATAAAAAATTATTATATACGTATTGAACACAACTTAATTCTGCGGTCCCTGGTGTTACGTGATATTAAAATAGTAAATAATGTCGTGAGATGAAATAAAATATCATGGAAAATAAAGAGTGTCATTTAATCTAATCAAATTTTTTCTATTTATACTCTAAGTAATTATGTATGCTGATTATTGTAGAAGTGGAACGTCTTTACAAATGTCTTATTTAATATCGTATTTTATGTATATACGAGACTCTACGTCTACGCCTACGCATACACCTACGCCTAAGTTTACGCCTGTGTCTACGCTCACATCTTCGGGTACGCTTAATCCTTAGACTTCTTCTACGTATTTTTCCACTTTTTACGTCCGATCCTAAAAGTGACGGTACACGGCTCGATAGATGATATTATTCGACAAGGATTATATATGAGATCTGACATTTTTAAGAAGTAGTCATAAGTTAATTCAATTAAAATTTGAACCGAGAATAAGATATCTGGTATAAACAAACTTAAAATTTTGGAGGTGTTTTTCTTCTTTACAAATTATTAAGATTATTTTGGGAAACTCCATTACATGTCATGTATAAATAAGTCAAATGAAAAAAATTTTTTTTTTTAAACGCTTTTATTTCAATAATGTTTAGTTTATAAAATTAGCTACAAGTTGTGAAAATTTCAAGTCTCTACGTAAAATAGAACATAGAGAATTATGCGTCTAAAGTCTGAAAATCGTTTTTTTTAATTTAACAACAAATAAACAATGAAAATTAGTTTAAAATATGATTTTCGTGTATTGTCATCGGAAATACACATGTCTGCCAAATTTCATCAATTTTCATTAAAGGGAAGTCATTCAAATTAACGTTACAAGATTTGATGCTCCGAAGTGAAGCTAAATAAAAGCGTTTAAAAATATTTGGAAGCTGTAATTTATTTGTTACTTGTTAACAATATACCTACCTACTTTTTATATGTCACGGCACGACTTACAACATTTAAAATACACATTTATACTAGCTGAGCGGGCGAACTTCGCATCGCCTAACAATGGATCAGTTATCGAGCGGGATGAAAAATGATAAAATTACTAAAATGACTTAAAAATAGGGGTTGGTGATAGAAGGGTGAAAATTTAAAGTTGTATGTATTTTGAATGGCACATTATAAAAAAAAATTGTCCAAAAAATAAAAATAAAATGTTAGGGGTGGACCACCCTTATCACTTAGGGGTATGAAAAATAGATAGTAGCCGATTCTCAGACCTACTGAATATGCATATAAAATTTCATAGAAATCAGTCATGCCGTTTCGGAGGAGTATGGTAACTAACATTGTGAAACGAGAATTTTATATATAAGATTATCTTTTACATTAATATAGGAAGGTAATTAAATAAAACTTAACTTTCTTACTCGTTAGGTATATGTTTTAAAAGTAATTTGGCTACGGGCAATGATGTTTATTAAAGATACGTTATGCCCTTACAAATCAACCAAAAATCTGTTCCGAAAACACCCACGTTTATTGTTTGTTTCGGTACACCAATCAGCGTTTGTTAAATTATGTAAAAAGGATAGCATTACTAAAACCATAATAGTGAATAAGTTGAATCCAAAAAAAATTTTTTTTTTTAAACGCTTTTATTTCAATTTTTTTTTTGATTTTCGTGTATTGTCATCGGAAATACACATGTCTGCCAAATTTCATCAATTTTCATTAAAGGGAAGTCATTCAAATTAACGTTACAAGATTTGATCCTTTGATGCGGGAAGCGTTTACCTTATTGCCGTGTAAATAGAGTAGCATTTTGATCATAATATTGAGTTTGATGCTTTGATGCTCCGAAGTGAAAGTAAATAAAAGCGTTTAAAAAGACAGCTAGTGTTTGTCGCTCGCGTCACAAGTACCTTACGTTCGGCTGGCGCCAAGCTGGCGCGCTGTCATGCCGCCATACTTATTTTGTTAGAGAATTATTGAAATGAAATAAAATGCAATAAATCATGATTCCTTACTTGTGGTATGTTATTCCATGAATTTTATTTTTTTACGTAAGTAATTAGTGCATTTACGCATAACACACGAAGGCATTTTAACGCTGTATGTCAAATCTCCAGCACTTCTGACAAAAATAAAAGCGTGCGTATCCACAGAGTATTGAGAGTGCGACTGCGAGTAATGCGAGCAAGCGTGGTCAATTGACTACTCTTTCGCTCTTCGCCGTCGGCGCGCTAGTAACCCATCTACCTCTTTTATACATATAATATCATTGGCTACGGGTATGTTATTTTGTCGTGCGCATAGTTAATGTCTACAGGTAACAAGTAGGTAGGTAGAACAATACTTTACATACCTAATTTACCTAAAAACTATATTATATAATATGATAATAAAAATTTTTTTTAGATTGGTAGGTAGTAGAAGAAAAACAACGTTGTTATTTTGATGTCATATAAAATACGAGTAAACTACTTTGTGTTTGAATTTTGCGTTCACAGAATTTCTTTTACAGCGCACGACACGATTTTCGCTGTGAATCTCGCGGCCTATTCATCCATTTCCGTTTACACTTTACACCGAACCAGCAAATAAATAACGAATCGGACAGATTTACGGCCGCTTAAAGCAAATTACGGATGGCAATTATGCTTGAACACGAAAATTAAAAGTTGTCGCGGTTAATGCCAGTATTAAACCATCGTGGGAAGGGGAGGGGGTTAGACAATTGGGGGAGGGGTACGATAAATTTAGTTGACAGCAAGATGGCGATAATTCGAGCCCCCGTTCCCAAAACAAGCTAATAGACATAGATTAGTTGGGTTTTCCCGCCAACTGCGCCTAAATTGATTATAATGTTGTGTTGTATGATCTATTTATTTAAGTATAGGGTGGAAATAAAAGACAGTAGTTAGAGGAAAAGTACCCTGAATAATGATGGAGGCAAATTTTACTGAAAGGAAACATTCCTTTATTTTCAAAAATAAATAAAACGGCATTCAAAGACTTTTCAACCTGCTTGAGCCGGGAATTGAACCGATGAAATGTAAAAAAAGAATCCTGTATGTTATGTTATGCTATTGTTACGATAACAACCGAAAGGGTCATTTACAAGGAACAATTTCTTTTAAGTAACATAGCATTTTAAATTAAAGGAAGACCAAGAAAAATATGAGTCAATTGAATTTTTTTAATGTAAAGTTTCTACTTACTATCTAAAGTAAATAAATAGTTCACTCGTATTTAACTTATGAATTGTTTAAAATGAGAACCATTTTCACATATGCACTAATTTATTTTTCGACTGAACTCGCTTCGTGTCGTATAATTATTGTAATTAAATTAAAATAAATTAAAATATATTTCAAATAAAATAGGTCAATTCCGTATCGAATACGCATGGTTTTATATGTTGTTGTACGAGTAAGTTAGGGAACATACCAAAACCACGTAACCCACTTTTTACAACTTTTTACCCCCCTCCCCCCCCTTCGTGACCATCCGTAGTATATGAGAAGACCCCCCCTCCCCCCTAGTTTTCACGTGGTAATTGATAAATACGGTTTTCAATACTTTTTTGCAAAAACAGAGTTAAAAAATAATAATTTTGCTTATATTTGACGACTTTGTGGCGCAATGGTTGCTAAAATATTGACTACGTGACAAAAACCTAAACCCCCCCCCCCTCCCCTCTGTAACCAATCGTGGTGTTTTGAAGACCCCCCTCCCCCCCTAAATGAGGCACGTGGTTTTGGTATGTTCCCTTATACGATATTAAGAGTAAATATAGTTATATTAAGAATAAATAAAGAATTGATTGATTGATTGATAATGGTTTTATATTTCAGGTTTATACCAATTCATTGAAGCAGCGTAAGACTCTAGGTTTCTATGTCATTAATGAGTTAAAACCAGTTTCCAAAGACAAGGTTCTCACATAAACAAGTTGCTGCAATAAAATAAAATTGTTAAATTTGTATAACACGACCGTTACATAACAGCTAATTGAAATCGTAATTTAACCGAGTCCAGTCCGATTAGTTTCAACTTATGCTGGCCATCCACGATCAAGTATACTTGTCAAGTTTGCAGCAGACTTGACGCGGCATCAAGTAACCTTGATGGTGTATGGCCACGTTATAACTATCTCATGCAAACTGGATGCCGCATTAAGTCATTTGTATGTCCAGCTTTACACTAAGGCATTTGCTAAGCATTTTTGATACAAATTGTAACTTGTAAATACTTACAAATACTATGTTGGATTGTTAAATGTAAGGGCCGAAGGGACGAGACTAGTGCGGGCTGGTAATATGAATCTTCCTAAATACTAGAAACTAATTAAACCAAGTTTGGGCGAAACCACAAATTGGTCGCGTTCAGCTCCAAACAGTATATATAATTTCATGGACGGGTAACTTTCGCTGAGATAGTTTGGGATGGTGTTGGTTGACAGGAGTGTTGTCTTTTTCTTCATTCTTCATTATTCTGAAAATATTTGAGGTACGTATACAAAAGTTCTTATGAACTTGACGAAACTAAAAGGGATCCGATTTAACTTCGGAACCAATGATATTATAAGTAAAAAACAGGTAGATATGTAATAGCGCGCCGAAGATGAAAATCGTAAGAGCAGTCAATTGACCTCGTCTGCTCGTAGTCGCTCTATCAATACAAGACGATAGTCACGGTTTTGTTGTTGTCAGAAGTGCTTGACATACAACGTTAAAATGCCTTCGTGTATTATTGTAGTGTGATTGGTGTAGTGAAACAAAAGATAAACGTGTGTGTGTTGTAGCTCTTTTCGGAACAGAATTTTTGGTTGATTTGTAAGGGCATGCCGTATCTATATTTTTTAAATATGTTTAAATACGAAATCGGGAAAATATATATTATAAATACAATTAGTAAAATTTTAAATTAGCTCAATGTGAAGTAACCACTTGACAATCTGAATTACGACTGAAATTCAATCGCAAAGCGGCAGTCACTAATTAAGTCGGATAATCAATTTAAATTGCCAGCCTCCCAAGGAACAACTTAACAAGAAATTGTCAAAGTCGATGATCACCTTAAAGGGCCAATCATTGTACTGCTTACCCTATGTCATCATGCATATTAATTGACAATAAAATGAATATAAGCCTACTAGTATATCCAGAATTTAACGATCACGACGCCAACCAGATGTAACAATTATATCAAGATTATTGAAACTCTATTCAACAGGGTTTTTCCTGGTGTATAATGAATATTCAAAAGAGTAAATTATTTTTTTCCGATTCTTCTCAATAAAAATCAACCTAACGAATCGACATTAATTTCGTTTTCCACCAAAAGATTTATTGGGGATTCAAAAGTGCTTATTAAATGTCTTTTGAATAAAATACATTATTATTTAATTTGAATATTTGAATCTTTGACATCTGCTTCAATTTTAGGATTTTATTTTATTTTGTATTAAAATTATTATGATCTAAGTTACATCACATATCATTGAATATCAAAGATCAAAAGATATATTAAAATGGTCCATTCACCGGCCATCCAATCCATGTTTTTTTAAAATTAATAAGAATCATCGCGCAATGGTCAAACACCACGCACTACCCATGGTCAAACACCACGCCTAGCTATTAGGTCGCTGAAGTTGTGATACTGAATTAAAGGGTTCTTCAGGCAATCAGAAGCCTATTCTTATTTTACTACCCGAAAACCTATCACACGTTCTATGCGAGCGATAAAATGAGGAATTAATTCCCCCCGCGGGAATCTGTTGAGAATAGAAAACGGATGTTCATTAAGATCGCGCGGAGCCGGAAAAGTCGCATATTGTATGCGCCATGTTACGCGTACGTATTGACGGCATAGTTCAGTGATAAACAGTAGATCTACCTGACACTCAAAGAAGAATCGCTTGAGTCAGCCGCCAAACGACTCATGTTTCTTCGGGGGGCGTGAGAGCCAGTTCTTTCTTGCTTATTTTTCTCTCTTTCTTGGCCGGCAACGCACCAGTAAGTAAAGCTTTTGGTGACGCTGATGTCCATGGGTGACGATAGCCACTTACCATCCGATGGATTGTCAGATAGTTTTTTAGATATTTCTATTAATAAGTCTGCTAGACTAGCTTACCTCTTGCTTGAGTTTCTGTTTGTTGTTTCCTGTTTCTATCTACTTTTCTTTCTTCTCGTGATGGTGGTTTCTTCTTTCTTCATTGGTGATGTGTTTAGCGGTATATATGTCCATCTGCTGTCTGTCAGCTATAAAGGAACCGAAGATCTATCTTGTTGCTTTCTTGACATTTTTAAACCATGAAAAGAGAGGGGTGTTATAAGTTTGACATGTCTGTGTATTCATGTATCTGTGGATCTCTATATCTGTCTGTGGCATCATAGCTCCCGTATTTTGTTTGAAATGTGTAATCGAGAGTATTCCTTAGCTGTGTTTAGTGTCAATAAAGCTGGCCATATATGATCAAGTGTACCAGTCAAGTTTGCAGTTTGACTTGATGCGGCATGTCAAGCTGCAAACTTATGTATGGTCAGCATAAAACTGTTGGGGTTTTTTAAATTTAAATTTAAGATTATTATGTAGTCTTAGAAAGTTATAATTTCCAAATAAAATTTGTGTTTGTATTTATACTACTACCTACTTACTCTAATCACAACCAGCCTCGGATAACATCTCAATCCAATTAGTACTCAGATGCATTACTTAGGGTGGCTTGGCACATTATTAAGTTAGTATTCTCATACTAACTTTGCTACAATTCTTGAACTCAGTATATGAGCATACGATTATATTGACACATCTGAAGTACTCCTTTGACTTCTGTAAAGTAGTTGTATACAATTCTCTTACAACAAATAAAATTATATACCAACATAATATGTACATACCGATACAAACATGTATAAATGTATGATTAGTCAACTTTAAACGTCATTTTTTGACCAGGCAGATAGTACAATGAATTTACTATTAACTACCAATGTAATCTAAAATTTTAACAAAAAAAACCGACTTCAAATGAAGTATATCCTTTCCAATAACAATAAAAAAGAATCATCGAAATCGGCTGGCCCGATATTGAGTTATTCGTCAAATGCAGCCGTGGTTCCTAGCCGCTCCATGGCACAGGCTGAGGGTAGTCCTTTTTCGTCAGGTGACATGGTACCTGCTAAATTTTTTTATGTTTCATGTCACGCAATATTATAGTAAGGTTACATTCTGTTAGTACTTTTTTCTTTCTCCGTTTTAACCTTGTAACCCATGTACCATGTAATTTTCATGACGAAATAAATGTGTCTTTCTTTCTTTCTTTCTTTCAAATTGTCGCGCACATACTTAATGAAAATTTAAGACTTATATTGTTTTCTCATAGAAGCCATTATCAGATCTCGATAAAATTTAAGTGGGACCACACGACAAGCACCAGCTTTCGATTAACAAAAGAGTCATCAAAATCGGTTCACCTAGTCGAAAGTTCTGAGGTAACAAACATAAAAAAAACAGATGAATTGAGAATCTCCTCCTTTTTTGAAGTCGGTTAAAAACTATCAAAATATTTTCAATATTTAGGCTATTATCTTTCACACTGTATCGCACAAAACTTCTTACATCATTGCTTAAAAATCATTTCGTGGCTAACTAACTACCAAACATTTTTTACTGTGTCTCGGTAATACTTATCCGGGTAATCGCTGTAAGGAGCTGCGCGAGACGGCCTGGTTATTAATGACGCGCCGCCCGCTCTTATTAACAACTCATTAACCGGTTCCGCCGCGCCACCATCTTGTACGCAAATCTCTTCTATTTTGATTTATACCATTATTGTGCGTAAATGTTTCTATTGCAATTTGTAACGAACACATTTCATGTAATATAGTCATATCAAAATTTTATTACGGGATTTAATTAGTAGGAATTGTTTTTGTATTCTGTTAGTACCTACACAAATTAAACAATAATATTAGTAGCATTAAATACTAAATGTTATTATGTAATTAAATAACTAACCTCAGAGTAATGTTCGATTTTATCATTTAGTCAGTGCCGGATTTATATTTTTTATGAGTGTAGGCCAATTTATTTCCGCCGCCCCATGTACCTTTCTAAAATAATAATTTTCCATTCATAGTAAGGAAGGCACTGAATTAGTCACTAAGAAAGTGCGTAAAAACAAGAATTACAATTTTTTGCGACACTTTTAACAGCAAAATCATCTATATTATATCATCTTCTGAAATCTGCCGCCCCTAGGATGCTGCCGCCTCTAGGCCGCGGCCTATACGGCCTATTGACAAATCCAGGACTGCATTTAGTTCTAAGTTTTTGTTGAGAGTATGAAAAAGAGCAATAGGTATTTTAAAGTCTACTGCAAGAATTTATTTTTATTATTTTGTCTGATTTAAATTGGTTTTGTGGGATGCAAAAACAGCTTTATTCAGTCACCGTAGGTTAAATCAGTTTCTTGTATCGTTTAAAATATATTTTCAGCCACATATTACCGTACGTAGCTATTCCGCCCTTGTGCCCTATACTCGTATCCGGTCCTAGGAAGCCGGGTAATCGCTAGATGGAGCTGCGCGAGACGGCCCGGTTATTAATGACGCGCCGCCCGCGCCTATTTACAACTCATTAACCGGATCCGCCGCCATCTTGTACGCAAATATTGCTACGCACATTATTTGATTTATTTGTCCTTAACAAGGTCATAATAGTTTTGTGGGTAACACTTTGGTTGTGTTTTGTCGGTAATTGTTACTGATTTTCGGTAAAAAACTATTCAGAGCTCTTCCACTCATATAGAGTTTTACATGACATGCAATTATACGAACAAATTTCATATTAAATATTCATAATAAATAAATAATGGAGTATAACAATGTTGTAGATAAGAAATAGAATAGAAGATTAACACATTTATATGCGAGAAACGATATAAATAACCATTGAAGTATACTTAATGTCATAGAACAGACATCTCGAACAAAATGTGTGTCCCGCCCGGGAGGTTCGATTATCAAAATTGAACCCCCGTTCTCCTTGCAAAATCGAACGAATCCATTGAAGATTGAAGCCACGTGGCGCCAATGCATTGGGACATACATGGTGTTCATGGTGTCTGTAAGCTATAAAGCTATAAGTTCTATAAGCTAGTAATAATACTTCAATGTAAAGAGCACATAAGATTCACCATCTTGATAGCATATTCAACGATATTAGCGCGGTCGTTGTAAAAATATCAACCAATTTAAAGCATGATAAAGCGAGCCACCTGGATAAGTTTTAACTTAAAACTTCAACCGCACTTTCAAAGTTAAAGCTCTTTGAATAGTTTTTAATAGCACGAGCTAGGGATAAACTACTCGGGAATACTCATGAGAGATTGCTATAAAAGTTTTTTAATTTAATTTTATTTTTATTGCATTTAAACGATTTGAATGCACATGCGTTGTATTCGAAAACAGACATGTGGTAGGCATGTTTTATTTATTTATTTAGAGTAAAGACTAAACATATAGTGCTCTTCAACTAAAGCACGGGCGTAATACTGGTAGCATGAAATAGGAGTATAAAAATTAAAATACTAAATTAAATTTAATGTTTTATATGAAGTATCAAATACAAATACAAATATTTTTTATTGTTCACCAATTTCAACACAATAAAAAATATAAAAATAAGAAAACAATCGGCGGTCTTATTGCTAATCAGCAATTTCTTCCAGACAACCTAAAAGTATTAGTATCTCGTAATATGTATCGTTATTACCTTTGATAAACATAATAACAACACTATTATTAATGTTTTGAATTTGTTAGTTTTTGAAATATAAAAGACACTTATTTCAATGCTACCAACATTACGTCCAAGTGCAGATTTAGTTGCAGAGTACTATAACCGGTCAAGATATAGATGTCGTGTTTATTGACTGCCTCTCCAAATCTCATAGTGGAATATGATTGTAAAAACGAGCGTAATTTTTGAGCTGTGAGTCCCGTAAAATGAGTTATTTTCATTTGACATTCAACAGACTGTAGACTATAGAACGTTATTTCCGTCCGAATATTTCCGTCCGAAAAAATATCTGAGTTACTGTCAAGTCGCGCCTAAAGAAGTTTTACTTCAAAAGATTGTAAGTTTAAAAAATATTTCACGGTCATTTACTTAATAAGAAAAAAGTATATCGCATATCTCGGGTTCTGTAAACGCTGCGAACAAATGTTCAGGGAGTAATTTTAATGCAGGAACTTTTGGGATTTTTTCTCCGAGGGCCCGAACCACGTTCCCGAGAATCCATACACGTGAAGTTGAGATTAATGACTTGTGAATAAACTCCCACCGAGAATTTAGCGCATTTCGTGCTTGATTTTTGCCGAAATTCTCGTGGAACGGAATATTCCTTTATGTTGCTAGTGCTAACCACGTGTGTTGTGAAAAGAAATGTTTGAGGAATTATTTTTTAATATTTTAATAATGTTTACAAAGCAGAAATAAGGGAACTCGCTTGTTTGAAAGTTAGTATACCGTTCGAGGGATTCAGTTTGTATTAAATGGCAGAGAATGCTTTTAGCATTAAGTCCGCCTTTGTTTCTATACTTTTTTAATGGTACATAAATAAAAAAAAAATAAAAATAAATAAATGTTATTTCAAATTAAATATGTTAAAATTGTAAAGTATGCCTTTTATACAAGAGGACGCGTACCTATTTGTTTTCTGGTAAGGGAAGACAATTAATACAAATCAATATTTGCACTTACATGAATCCTAGTGTTAGGGTGAGTATGTTCCCCTTAATTAATTAGTGCCAGTTATCCGTGTTTTCCACCATGTAAACTACTTTAAACTTCCTCAGCGAGCCGATACCTCATGAGCTCATAAATCACTGGAACAACAAAAACAACGTACAGCACCTGCGGACAACGCGCAGTGTTGCGGCAAACTTTATGTTGTAACTGTTGTAAGTTACACTTGTAATTATTGTAACTAGTTTGTAACTTATAACTGTTGAAACTGATCAGTGTTGATGTGGATATATAGTCAGTATCGAATGGACAGTCCTTTAGTTTTAGAATTAGAGAAGTTGTAGATGAGAAATAGTTTCAGATTTCGTCACCGTAACATAATACTAGTATATTATTTGAAACTTATGGAGGTTTCTGGATTTATAGCTAGGTTAGGTACCTATATGTTTGACGATGCAATTTATGTATCTATACTAATAATAAAGAGGAAAGATTTGATTGTTTGCATTGAATAGGCTTCGAAACTACTGAACCGATTTAAAAAATTCTTACACTGTTGGAAAGCTACATTATCCCCGAGTAACATAAGCTATATTAGATTTTCAAAAAAATTAGGGATCCTTAATAAAACTCCAATAATGTAAACCAAGGTGTAAAAAATAAAGAAAACCGAAGCAAAGCGAGGGCGGTTACTCGTTATAGATAAAGGGATATAGTCGTTTGTGTAAAAGATAATCATGCTTATTATTATATTATACTGTAACACTGTACCAATATTTGTTGTTGACCGCCAAACCGCACTTGGAGCAGCGTGGTGGAGTATGCTCTAGGCCTCCTCAAGACGAGAGACCCGTGCCCAGTAGTGGGCCATTAATGGGTTGAAACCAGCCAGCCCTTTGTTCTTGATGGATCCAGTTAAGCAACTATAATGTCTTGAGCGCTTTTATGCATGAATGCTTCAGAGCAATTAGGTATCAGTCGCGGTACAGTGATCCATTAATAGGTCAAAGCGATTCGGAGTCTGACTTGGACTCGGTTCATTCGTAATTAACTTATAAGCTGGGAAATAATTATTACAAATTAAATTATAAAAAACAAATTTTCCATTATAACTTTACCAAAAACTTATACCAAAATCGTCATATCCCCAAGAAAAATAAGAAAAAAATGTGAGCCGTCAT
>OZ010699.1:2898756-2927022 GCA_963932265.1 Thymelicus lineola | reverse complement strand
TGTTCAATTACAATTTATTTATTTCGTGAATAAAATCATTCCAATGCTTCTTTAATAATGTCATAAAAACGATAAAAATCTATTTACTCACCTACAATTAACATGATAACGGGCAATGTGGAGAGGCACGCCAGGAACACCGTCATTAAAACTGTAAAAAAGCAACTGTAAATGGATACAAATTTTAAAAATCAAAACATCACATACGAGTACGATTCATGAAGTCAATGTTATATGAAAACATTATTGGGGGGCAGTGCCAACATCACCCTAAAGATGATTGCCAGCAGGCTAGATTGTAGATATGTGCGTCATTGCTGCGCTGTCTAGTAGAATGGCGCGGCGGTGACTCGCATTACCTTCTACTAGAAATTAGTTTGTTTAGGTTAGGTACTAACATAGTTATAGGTCTTACTAACAAACATGGGTCTCTGTTACTTGTAAATAAAAAAAATATATTATTATTTATTTTATCTTATAAGCAGACAAACGAGTACATGGGTCGCCTGATGGTAAGTGATCACCGCCACCCATGGACATTAGCAACACCTGGGATTACCAGCACCACCACAATGCCAGCCAAGAAAGAAAGAAAGGCTATTTTAAATATTTTGGGGCTTGTTGCGAAGAGGTGGGTGTGCTTAGGCATTTAATTATTTCAAAGAAAATTATTTAAAACTTGTAACAAAATTTATTATTGGTAGACGCCATTACAGAGCAATAGGAAGTAAAAATTTATATACAGAAAAGTCATTATTGACATTCTAACTTATGTTTAATCTTCAATAGAAAATAAACTGCCAGGAGCTCGAACATTCCCCCGGGCGTTGAAAGCTGAGCTTTCAACCAAAAGATTAAAGAGGGAGCAACGGGCATATCTTGTTAAAAGACCTCCGAATCCTTCCAGCAATCGTCTTAATATCAGCAACACGGACAATGCCATCAGTTCCAGGATGAATGGCAACAACACGGCCTAATCGCCACTTAAGGGGTGGGAGACCATCTTCTTTTACCACCACCAACGAATCAAGTTTCAGGCCATCCTTACAGGAACGCCATTTGCTTCTCTGCTGTAGTTCTGCAACGTACTCTTTGCTCCATCTGGCCCAAAAGTGTTGACGCAATTGCTCAATACGTTGAAACCTTTTCAGACGAGTAGTTGGCTGATCGTTATAGTCAGGCTGAGGTAAAGATGTAAGTGGTCGGCCGATTAGAAAATGTCCTGGCGTTAACGGTGAATAATCTGCTGGATCTGACGAAAGTGGAGATAACGGTCTTGAATTCAGGATGGCTTCGATTTGCGTGAGTGTGGTATAAAGCTCTTCAAATGTTAAATTACAATTTCCCAACACTCGTTGCAAGTGAAATTTAGTTGATTTCACCCCGGCTTCCCAAAGACCGCCAAAGTGCGGTGAATAAACTGGTATGAAATGAAAATTAATGTTGTCGTTGGCCAGATCACTGCTTAAAGATTGACTTTTTGATTTGAGAAATTTTGATAAGTCATTGTACGCACCAACAAATGAAGTGCCGTTATCAGAATATATGTGTTTGGGTTTGCCTCTACGAGAGATAAATCGCCGTAAAGCAAGTAAGTAATGATTGCTCGTCAAGTCACCTACAAGCTCCAAATGAATGGCTTTGGTTGTAAAGCAGACAAAAATCGCTATATAACTTTTAATTAATTTACAACCGCGACCTTGACGACTGGCACACATAATCGGACCTGCGTAATCAACTCCAACTGTTTCAAAAGGATGACCACCTGGCACAAGACGCTGCTGCGGTAAGTTCCCCATTAATGGAGTTACTATTTTACCTGACATACGTCTACATCGCACGCAGTTGTGGTACGTAGCTCTGGCCAAATTACGACCTCCAATGGGCCAATAAGCTTCTCTTATTGAAGCTAACAACAATTGTGGACCAGCATGCATAAGTCTTTTATGTTCATAATCAAATATTAATTTTGTAAATGGATGATTGGACTGTATAATTATAGGATGCTTTTTATCGTAAGAAAAAGATGAATTGTCAAGACGACCCCCTACACGCATTATTTTATTTTTATCCAGAAATATATTAAACTTTAATAATAAACTCTTTTTTAGGTATACTACCATCATTGAGCAATAACTTATATTCTGGAAACGATTCGTCTTGACATTTTGAAAGTAATATATTTAATGCATTTTGCAGTTCATCATTTGAAATGAATTTGGTTAAAGAATGTTGCTTTCTGCAAATCCTAATAAAACGCATAACATATGCTACAGAACGAATTAATCGTAAATAATTAGAGAAACGAGCGAAGTCAATAAAATCGTTATGTGTTTTATTTTTAAGATCAACAACATTTAGTGAAACCTCAGGACGAGTCTCGGGTAACATTTCTTTACACGAGGGCTGAACTGGCCAAAGAGACGAATCCTTCCTTAGAAAATCAGGGCCATTCCACCATAAAACCGAATTTTGCAAAACACTTATATGCACGCCACGAGATATTAAGTCTGCTGGGTTTTGGTCAGTTGGGACGTGCTTCCACTTACAGTTAACTGCCTTGTCTACAATTTCACCTACGCGATTGCGTACAAATGGCTGAAGTCTAGAAGGCATCATTTGTAACCATCCAAAACTATGGTGGAATCGGTCCAAAAGTAAACCTGATTGATTTTAACTCGAAGTGAATTCGTGACCTTCTCATACAGTCGAACTGCTACGAGCACACCACACAACTCCAACCTTGGTATGGTCGTGGGTTTAATTGGTGCTACTCAACTTTTGGCCATCAACAAACGAACAGTGACTTCCTGTTGGGTATTCACGGTACGCACATATACACATGCGCCATACGCGCTTTCAGACGCGTCAGAAAAAATATGTAAATCTACAGTGATATAAGAATCACACATAACAAATCTTGGAATATTTAAATTTAATAAAAGTGGCATTGATTTAACAACATCATGCCAGCGCTTACTGATTTCTGGCGACAATGGCTCGTCCCACGACAATTTGTCTAACCAGAGTTTTTGTAGTAACATTTTCATTTTAATGACGTAAGGCGCTAAAAGCCCTAAAGGGTCAAATATTCGTGCAATAACTGACAATAAATTACGCTTTGTATTACCTTGAGGAATAACATCAGTGATTGGAAAGCAGAGTTCATCCGAATCTGCACGCCAGCCAAGACCTAATAGCTTGCTATGCTCCTGAGATCCAATATTTAAATTAATTGATGTTTGAAAGGATTCAGGCACAACTTGAGGTGCGTTTGATTTCCATTTCCTCAATGGCATCTTAGCTAATGCAAGTGCATCTGTCAAATCTTTACGCATAGATTTTAGTTCTTCTAGATCGTCACAACCGGTAAGCAAGTCATCGACATAAAAGTCGTGCATAATTATGTGACCAATTTTGTTATTTGAACAGTCAAGTCCTACTTGCTTAAGACATCTGGTAGCTAAATATGGAGCACTGGCTGTACCATAGGTAACAGTATTCAACTGAAATTTCTTCATAGGCTCATTTACAGTATCACGCCAGACAATCTCCTGTAGATACCTGTCAGACGGATGAACCATTATCTGCCTGTACATCTTTTCCACATCTGCGGACAAGATGTACTTATGCTGCCTAAAACGAAGAAGTAAGGACAGCAAGTCGTCCTGAACTGTAGGACCTACCATTTGTATGTCATTCAAAGAGAGGCCTGATGTGGTAGGAGAACTCGCATTAAATACAACGCGAAGCTTTGTCGTCGTACTGGACTCACGCAAAACTCCGTGATGTGGGATATAATAGGCATTTGGATCAAAATTACCCCCATTATATTGTGTAAGCTCAGACATGTGGCCTAAAGTCTGGTATTCCGACATAAAGTCGTAATACAATTTACTAAAAACAGCTTGGCCTTAAGCCTGCGTTCCAAAGAGTAAAACATTTTGAAGCTCGTTGGAATGAGTCTCCCAAAACATCAGGACTCTGCTTGAGAGGGATACGAACACAATAACGACCGTCGTCTAAGCGTGACGTATTATTAATAAAATGTTCTTCACACATTTTTTCTTCAGGTGAATAATTTGATGAATTAAAGGCAACTTCCTCTAATTGCCAAAAACGTGATAAATCATTACGAATAATATTAATATCATTGTCTTCATCAGAACGAATCTTAGTTAAATTACATTTAATGCCGTTAGAAAATAATGCAATATGATTGCTTACGACTGGTCCAGATATTATCCATCCTAGACTAGTTTTACAAAGTACAGGAGTACCTTTACTTAGCTTAATTATTTGTGACCCTAACAGATCCCAAAAGAGATCGGCGCCTATTAAGATATCAACATCACCAGGCTTATAAAATGTAGGATCAGCTAAGCAAATATCAGATGGAATATTAAGATCAGATAAATCAATTTCACTACACGGTACATTATTAGTAATTAATGGTAAAACGAAACAATGAAGGTCAGTAGAAAATCCATCATCAAGGGATTTCATGTTGACACGACACGTCTTACCTACGTGGGAAACCACGTTATTTATACCTAAAATTGACTTATCTATCTGTCTGGTAACCAAATTTAACTGCTGACATAGCCGTTCTGTAATAAAACATGATGTACTCCCGCTATCGAGTACCGCACGAACAATATGTTCGCGATTATTGTTGTCATACAATTTTACTAAAGCAGTTGACAACAACACCTCATTTTGTTTAATATTATATGAAGGTGATAAGTTTGCCGACAAAGCGACATTATTTGAGTCTTGCCTAGGAAGGGAAGACTCGATATTACATACACCATTACTCGAACGTTCATTCTGAATGTTTCCTGTCTGGTTAGGCCTAGCTACATGAATAAGGGTGTTGTGCTTTCGTTTACATAGTTTACACCCAGGCTTTTTGCAGTGATTAGCGAAGTGACCACTTTGGAAACAGTTAAAACAAATTTTATATGCTGGCAGTAATTGTAATCGAGCATCGTTACTTAATGCCAGGAACTGCGGACAATTAATTAATCTGTGATCACCATTACATTTTAAACAACACTTATTAGGTGAGTTTGTACTTGAACGGGGAGTTGTGATCATAGATTTTACTATCTTAGAACTAGACCTGTATGTTGTATCTATATTACGAGATGTTTCAAGTGTCTCAAGTAAGTCCGCGTGATTACGCATAAATTGCATAAAATTATTGAATGTTATGGAAGTATTTTTATCCATTCGACCTCTATACTGCTCCCATTCACGATAGGTTTTTGGATCTAACTTATGACTTACAATATAGATTAACAACGTATCCCAATTAGTTACAGGCTCACCTAATGATTCTAGTGCTCGCAAATTCTTAGTAACATTGTCCATTAAATATTTTAAACTCAGAGATGATTCTTTTGTAACTGTTTCCATATTAAATATAGCAGACACATGATTCTGTACGAGTAGACGCTTATTGTCATACCTGTCGCACAAAAGTTCCCACGCGACAGCATAGTTACAAGCAGAGAACTCGACTGATTGGATTACCACCGCAGCAGCCCCTTCCAGACACGCACGTAAATAATGGAACTTATTGATATCATCGATATCATCATTCGAATGAATGAGGCTCACAAAGCTGTCTCTAAACTCAAGGTAATTGTGATATGATCCGCTGAATTTGGGTAAATTAATTGTAGGTAACTTAACGAGCTTACGGTTACTTACATGCGAAATCTTATCGTCATTTACAGACTTATCTACATTACCATTAAATTTTAATAATAAGTTTTGAGCTTTAGCTAGTGACTTATAGTAAGATGCCTCAAATTCTGAACGTTCGATATACTGTGGACTGGCGTCTTCCACATAACATTCCAAGAGTAACTGCACCTCATCATATTGGTCGTACAACGACTCCATCTTACCAACACGCAACTGTAATTCCGCGGCATCCTCATCATTCAAGGTTTCCGCACCAAGTGCATCAATGTACTTGGAAAATACAGTCAACCGGCCTTTAAAACTTGCTCTTTTCTTAACTAACTCCTTCTCTTTAGTGGCCATTGGGAAGACGAGGGAAGACAACCTGGAATGCATACACTACAGTATAAAATTGTAATTAAACAATAAACAAGTTAAGTAACTTTCATAATACTTCTCAGGAAATAATTATACATATAATGCGTTATATAAGTAAGTGCCTAATGAAATATTTTAATGAAATTAAAGATAATTTTCCAACTTTTAGTTATAAAATTTACATCTTACAATTTTAGCTTATTACAATTGTATTACAAACCTTTTATTTTGGATTAGCACTAAAAATGAATACCTGAATGAGTGTTGGGTGCTTATTATAAATAAACCTATACCAGCTTCCTTGTTTCAATGCAAATCAAGTCGGCTTAGCTCATACACTCCAGTCCTCTTCTTTAATTTAAATTCTCCAAAATCTGGTAGTCTTCGATAATTACATATATATCCAGATCCGGCTCGCTCTAGGACCATGTTGCGAAGAGGTGGGTGTGCTTAGGCACTTAATTATTTCAAAGAAAATTACTTAAAACTTGTAACAAAATTTATTAACGGTAGACGCCATTACAGAGTAATAGGAAGTGAAAATTTATATACAGAAAAGTCATTATTGACATTCTAACTTATATTTAATCTTCAATAGAAAGAAACTGCCAGGAGCTCGAACAGTTACCTCAGAACTTTGGACTGGGTGAACCGATTTGGATGATTCTTTTTTAATCGAAAGCTGGTGCTTGTCGTGTGGTCCCACATAAATTTGAACGAGATCTGACAATGTCATCCATGTCAAAATCATATAAGTCTTAAATTTGCATTAAGTATGTGCGTGATAAATGGACGAATAACCCAATATCGCGCCAACCGATTTCAATGATTCTTTTTTTAATTGAAAGCTGGTGTTTGTAGTGTAGTCCCACATAAATTCGAACGAGATCTGACAATGGTATCCATGTCAAAAGTACAATGTACTTCATTTGAAGTCGGTTATTTTTTTGTCAAAATGTTAGATTATGTGTTTATACGCTACGCAAGTACTTAGTTAATCACTCATCTCTGTGATTAATATGGTGCTGATCGAATCGTATGGGAATATTAGTCAGCATCATGATTGATTGATCCCAACATGGTGCATTCGGGGTGTATAATACTTCGGTCGTGAAACTGCCAATCGCAAGGATTGTTTTAGGGACTCCAAATTATCATGGCTTTTAGAGCAAGCCGTACTCTCTAAAACTGGCCATAAATCATAATCCAGTGGATTAAAATTGGGACTAGACGATGCGGCGACGGCCAGTCTTCAGCTCTGATGAAGTCTGAAACGTTCGTTTCCAACCAAGACTACGTAGACCGAGCTTTATGACCCAGTGCCTAGTCTTGCTAGAAGGACCATTCTTGGTTATTAAACATGGTGTTGTTAAGGAGCTTCACTACCTTCTCAAGAATGGTATCTTGATACACTTGTGCCGATCTTTTGACCTTTTTCACAAAAGTATGGCTCAGTCACTCCTTCATAGCTAATACCCCACCAAACCATCACTGAAGTCGGATAGTGGGCACGTGGGCAACGTTGCACTCTGTTGACTAATTGGGAAGTTTCCTTAGAGCTTAGAGCATAAATACAGTCATTTTGTTTGTTAAAATGTTGCTCAATTGTAAAAATTTTCTCATTTGTAAACAAAATTTTTCTGTGACCTCTCTTTGCGTACTGCTTCAGTAGTTGTTTCGATTTTACCTCCCTATTCTTTTTTAAATTATCAGTTAAGAAATAACCAGTACATATCTTATAGGCTGCAAGTCCAAAGTCATCTTTTAAAATACGCGACATGGTTCTAGGTGCTATCTTCATCTCCCGAGGTAAAATCTTTTGCTTTCGGACAGGATTTCTTCGAATTCTTTCCCTTACTGCTTTGACCACCTTTTTCGTACGAACACTACGTGGAAAGCCAGATCTTTGTCTGTCACAAACAGAGGAGATCTCATTGTACCTATTAATAGCCCGGTACACAAAAATTTTACTAATAAAAAGCGTATGGAGAGTTTTAAAAACTGAATTTGGCTCCATTGTACTTTGTGTAATGCAATCACAGCGATTGGGTTCTCTTTATCACCCCACTCCATTTTAATATCGCAAAATGTTGTACAATGTATTGGCGCCAAAATGATAAAACTCAATGAACAATCATATAAAAATGATAGATTCCAAATTCAAATGTAATATTTTGTTTATTTTTAATTATAATAGTATCTATGGCCAGACTAAGTAGTACACAATACATATACTCGTACAGGCTACAGTGAAGTAGACGGTTGGGCTTGCAGGAATACAACTTTGAAATAGCAACACATTTATATTTTTATCCATGTAATGTCCATATCATGCCAGTTTCCATGAATTAGGGTGATCACACAATTATAGCCTTTTTGTTCGTTTGTCTATAAAACATTTTATCATATAAAACTTTTGAACTCAACATGTAGCAACACGAGTCTTAATCCTAATGTCCTTTTCAAAGTTCCCTATAATTTTGGTTGCAGTATCCATTAAAAAGGAAATCCGTAAAAACAGGAAACATTTTAAAACTGATACACAGGCCGCCGTGTCCAACGCGTGGACGTGACGTGAATCTCTTATGAGCTATGTCCCAATTTACAGCAGAGTAATTCGCTCCCGTTTGCATGGTTCCTGAGTATTTCATTGTTCAATGTGTTTTACATGTACCTACTTAATTCGGATTATATTGTACAATATTCGGAGGATTTATTATATATTATTATGAGAGTTCGACAGCGTTATCAAGTCTTTAGGCCTCTTCAGATAGATTAAAAAAATGCTTGATAGTGATGCCTACATGAATAAATCATTTTGAATTTTGAAATTTTTTGAATTTTCATGAGGTCATGATATACCTAAATGATATTTTGCGACGCTCTATAACTACATAAATAAATATAACTACGTGGTGGTGTGTAGTAATAGAACATTTTGTATTTTTGAAGTAAAAGTATTTTAGGCGCGACTTGAGAGTAACTTAGGTTATTTTTTGGACGGAATATTTGGACGGAAATAAGGCTCTATAGTCTATAGTCTGTTGAATGTCAAATGAAAACAAAACAATGAACAAAATTTAAGTACAGATACATAATTCTATTAAGATTACATTGTATCAGCTGTGACAAGTCTTTAGATTAAATAAGTATCACGGGGTAAATAATAACGGTATTATTAACGGTAGCGATATTATTAACGGTAAATATAGCTTTATATTCGTTTTTGTAAAGTATATTGTCAATAAATACGATTTAAATTATGATTAATACGTATCACCAACGTCAAAAAAGTTGTAGTTTAATCGCGCGTAAAGATTACACGCACACACTTTTTTTTGTTTTTCTTAGCTTTTATATTATTTATTAAACATATTGTTAAACGTATAGTTTTAACATTGGAGCAAACTAATATTTTTTAATTACAGGTGTTTTACCAACTTGGGTGTTTTATTTATTTATCAATACACCAAAATTACACACTATTGTTGATAAAAGTTTTGTATTATAGGTACAACATGTGTACACAACGTAATTATAATATTATGTATAATATTCATGCCAATTTTATCAAAATAAGCGTGAACAGCATTTTTATAGAGCTTACAGATAATGTTCAGTTGTTAAACTAGGTATTAAAACAAATTGGATGTACAGCCAGCAAAATAAATATGTAGTGCATATGCTAGCTATCTATATACATACGAAAGGTATGATTTTACTTTTAAATTTAAGTCGCAGATGGTGTTCAATCGACATTCTACACCGTCTGCGATACTATCATTCAATTCCGACTAACTGTGAAGTGCGTCGTCGTGCAAAGCAATTCATTGCTTTCTATCCGACTTCAAAAAAGGAAGAGGTTCTCAGTTCAGTTATTTTTTTACGTTTGTTATCTAGAACTCTGTCCGTTGAACCGTTTTGGATAGTTCTTTTTTCATGAGAAATTCAGAGAACTCCTCAAATATTATAGGTATTAATGGTACGGCAATTTTGTCAATTTTGACTTTATTATGTTTCTTCAAGACTTATTAGTCTTGACTTAGAAGTCTATGAGTTTTTTTGGTGACTTTTTTTTGGTGATTTTGGTTGGTTGAAAAAATAGGCAGTCATAAAGACTGCCGACAGAAGTGAAAACTCAAAACAATGGAACAATTATTATGTTCTTTTTTGAATTTTTAAATCAAAATATAGTCTGAATAAAATAAATTTGACAATTCGGTGACGAACCCATAAGTTTTCCTCTCCAAAAATCACTCAACGCGGCTAAAGAAGTTTCAACAATAAGGTTCTCTTAAACTCAAGTTGTTACTCATAACCTTTTTGCACAAGGATATTTTAAAATTGTTCCAAACGTCCACATATCCACTCGTGTTCGTCCACTCCGTGGCTGTTGTCGTACGTGACGTGAATATCCTTCATTTTCTGCGGCTGCCCCAATGATATTAAATACAAGATATGCCAAGACGGCGCTGAAATTATATTAGTCGAATTTAGACAAGTGTAGCGATTTCAATTCAGACGCATGTGTCGCGTTGGTTCACTATCAATAACTTACTTTTAAATGCAAAAAAAACTAAATGTATAGAGTTTGTGCTACCTAATGTTAAAAAAGTCAGCAAATCTCTTAAACTAAATAATGAAACATTGCATATGGAGGAATCAACGGTCTTTTTAGGGGTGACCTTAGATAGTAAACTTCAATGGGGCCCACATATAACAAATCTCGCGACAAAACTTGGTAGGGCTGCTTATGCTGTTAGGAGAATAAGGCAGTATACTGACGTCGAAACTGCTAGGATAGTTTATTTTGCTTATTTCCACAGTGTTATGTCATATGCCATCTTGCTGTGGGGCAAAGCAGCCAATATAGAACAAATTTTCATTCTCCAAAAAAGGGCTGTTAGGGCTATCTATAAACTTAAATCTCGGGAATCTTTGCGTGAAAAGTTCAAGGTAATAGGTATACTTACAGTAGCTTCCCAGTATATCTTCAATAATGTAGTTTTTATAAGGAAGAATATAAACGCGTATAAACAAAATTTTGATATTAATAATCGCCAAACAAAAAGAATGTATGAATTAATTACGCCTTCGTTCCGCCTAAGTAAAGTGCAACGATCTTTCATAGGGCTTGGTGTACATTTCTATAATAAAATCCCAAAAATAATACGTGACTTGCCAATAGAATCTTTCAAAAAACGTGTAAAAACACAATTGTTAGGCAAGGGATATTATAGTGTAAACGAGTATTTAAATGACAAAGACGCATGGAAATGATTAGCTCTGCAACCAGTTCCACTCAGAATAGTAAACTTTTGTATGATAATATCTTTTTTGTAATATTTTTTTTTAAAAGATGTGCTGAGGAGTTTCTTTAGGCTTTTCTTTTCCTCCATGACAAAGCACCTTCCGAAAAGCCAAAAATGACGTGCATAAGTGTATCAATGATACCTATGTATATGAATAAAATATTTTGACTTTGACTTTGACTTTGACAGTTGATAGCTGCCTCTGAGTGAGGCCGTCTAGTTGTCTTTTTCACTATTATGGTTTTAGTAGTGCCATCCCTTTTATATAATTTACCAATGTAATAAGGATTGGTGTAGTGAAACAAATGATAAACGTGTGTGTGTTGTAGCTCGGTCGGAACAGATTTTTTGGTTGATTTGTAAGGGTATAACGTATCTATAGTTTAATATCATTGGGCTGCCCTAATTTTAGCGACTAATTTGACTGGGTTGCCAGTCTTTGTAGGATTCTACGTTTAACTAATTGTGTGAACATGTATTTCACTCCTCGTAGAACGAACGTGATGTGTAATTGTCTGTGTCGTAAAGCTTTATTACGTTGCTTGAATTAATTAATTATATTTTTACTTCAATTAGAAGAGCGTAGCAAGTTTGTCTCAATCCGCTTTGCAAAGTTTATTTTACATAATTTTATTGTTAGTCAAAATGTAGTCACTTGAGTGCACTTACTCTAATATTAATTATAAAAAAACAATTACATACGTATTGAAACATAAACTAACTTTTGCGGTCGCTGGTGTTACGTGATGTTAAAATAGTAAATAATGTCGTGAGATGAAATAAAATATCATGGAAAATAAAAAGTGTCATTTAATCTAATCTAATTTTTTCTATTTATGCTCTATGTAAATATGTATGCTAATTATTGTAGAAGTGGAACGTCTTTGAAAATATACATATATATATTTATATATATATATATATATATATATATTTTATGTCTACATATACCTACGAGACTCTACGTCTACGCCTACGCATACACCTACGCCTAAGTTTACGCCTGTTTCTACGCCCATATCTTCGGGTACGCTTAATCCTCAGACTACTTCTACGTATTTTTCCATTTCTTACGTCCGATCCTAAAAGTGACTGTACTCGCTCGATAGATTATATTATTCGACAAGGATTATGGATGAGATCTGACATTTTTA
Source organism: Thymelicus lineola (assembly GCA_963932265.1). Classification (NCBI taxonomy): domain Eukaryota; kingdom Metazoa; phylum Arthropoda; class Insecta; order Lepidoptera; family Hesperiidae; genus Thymelicus; species Thymelicus lineola. The sequence continues at coordinate 2,914,484 of OZ010699.1, read as the reverse complement.
AGAAGTGGTCATAAGTTAATTGAATTAAAAGTAAACCGAAACTAAGATATCTGGTATAGCGACAAACTAAAAATTTTGAAGGTGTTTTTCTTCTTTACAAATTATTAAGATTATTTTGGAAAACTCCAATATTACATGTCATGTATAAAAATATTTGAAAGCTGCAATTTATAGGTTACTTGTTAACAACATACCTACCTACTTTTTATATGTCACGGTACGACTTACAATATTTAAAACATACATATATCTTTTACTTAATATAGGAAGTTAATTAAATAAAACTTAACTTTCTTACTCGTTAGGTATATGTTAATGTCTACAGGTAACAAGTAGGTAGGTAGAAGAATACTTTACATACATAATATACCTAAAAACTATATTATATAATAATATAATAAAAACTTTTTTAGATCGGTAGGTAGTAGAAGAAAAACAACGTTGTTATTTTGATGTCATCTATACTAATATTATAAAGAGGAAAGATTTGATTGTTTGCATTGAATAGGCTCCGAAACTACCGAACCGATTTGAAAAATTATTTCACTGCTGGGAAGCTACACTATCTCCGGGTGACATAGGCTATATTATATATTTTTTTCACTATTTTTTCCGAAGCGAAACGAGGGCGATTTCCTAGTATAAAATACGAGTAAACTACTTTGTGTTTGAATTTTGCGTTCACAGAATTTCTTTTACAACGCACGACACGATTTTCGCTGTGAATCTCGCGGCCTATTCATCCATTTCCGTTTACACTTTACACCGAACCAGCAAATAAATAACGAATCGGACAGATTTACGGCCGCTTAAAGCAAATTACGGATGGCAATTATGCTTGAACACGAAAATTAAAAGTTGTCGCGGTTAATGCCAGTATTAAACCATCGTGGGAAGGGGAGGGGGTTAGACAATAGGGGGAGGGGTACGATAAATTTAGTTGACAGCAAGATGGCGATAATTCGAGCCCCCGTTCCCAAAACAAGCTAATAGACATAGATTAGTTGGGTTTTCCCGCCAACTGCGCCTAAATTGATTATAATGTTGTGTTGTATGATCTATTTATTTAAGTATAGGGTGGAAATAAAAGACAGTAGTTAGAGGAAAAGTACCCTGAATAATGATGATGGCTTTTACTGAAAGGAAACATTCCTCTATTTTCAAAAATAAATAAAACTGCATTCAAAGATTTTTCAACCTGCTTGAGCAGGGAATCGAACCGATGAAATGTGAAGAAAAGGATCCTGTATATTATGTTATGGTATTGTTACGATAAAAACCGAAAGGGTCATTTACAAGAAACAATTTCATTTAAGTAACATAGCATCTTAAATTAACAACAACAACAACAACAACAACTCTTTATTGTACACCAATATACAGTAACATCTTATACTATTAATGGATATAATGGTACAACAGGCGGCCTTATCGCTTAAGAAGCGATTTCTTCCAGGCAACCTTAGGGAAGAGGACACTTTAATAAAGAGACAAAGTAGTGGTGTACGAGTGCTAGTGAATGAATAAAGGAAGACCAAGAAAAATATGAGTCAATAGAATTTTTTTATTGTGAAGTTTCTACTTATTATATAAAGTAAATAAATAGTTCACTCGTATTTAACTTATGAATTGTTTAAAATGAGAACCATTTCCACATATGCACTGATTTATTTTTCGACTGAACTCGCTTCGTGTCGCATAATTATTGTAATCAAATTAAAATAAATTAAAATATATTTCAAATAAAATAGGTCAATTCCGTATCGAATACGCATGGTTTCATATGTTGTTGTAAGTTATATTAAGAGTAAATATAGTTCCCCCCCCGGGGGTTGCCCGCCTTGTCGTGGCGGGGGGGCTTAGTAACCGTGGACTGGTCACCCACGGTGAACCAAGAGGCAATCAGGGCCGGCCTGTTTGGGCTGCCGGCTGGCCCGAGGAGGGCGCTCCCAGCGGGCTGAATAAGTCCGCTGCGGACGCGCGCCGAGGTGGGACCGCAGAAGAAGAGGAGTGCCGGTATTACGGTGCGCCGTTCTCCCTATCTTCTGCGGCCGTGGAGGGATCGCAGGGGGAGAGGCGTGTTGGTATTACGGTGCGCCACTCTCCCTACCCCCTGCGAGCTGGCGGGGCCGTTCCGCCGAAACGGCATTGTTGGGGCCGCAGAGGAAGAGGCATGTCGGTATTACGGTGCGCCGCTTGCCCTATCCTCTGCGGCCGATGTGTGGTCGGTGGAGGAACCACAGACCTGATCCTCCACCGGGTACCAGTCATCTGGTATCCATGGCCTCCAAGTAGCAGACTCAGGGGGAGTTTGCTACAGTACTGGTGGAGGCCGAGGAGGGAGGCGCACCTTACCATCTGGTGCGCCCATCGTGGAGGACCTTCGGGCTTTCGCGTTTCCCACTCGGGTACCCCCTGCGCCCGGGTGGTATGCGTAATGCATTTTCCCCCCCGAAAAAAAAAAAAAAAAAGAGTAAATATAGTTATATTAAGAATAAATAAAGAATTGATTGATTCATTGATAATGGTTTTATATTTCAGGTTTATACAAATTTATTGAAGCAGCGAAAAGCTCTAAGTTTCTAGGTCATTACTAAGTTAAAACCAGGTTCCAAAGGCAAGGTTCTGACGTAAACAAGTTTCTGCAATAAAATAAAATTGTTAAATTTGTATATCACGAGCGTTACATAACGGCTAATTAAAATCGTAATTTAATCGAGTCCGGTCCGATTAGTTTAAACTTATGCTGGCCATCCACGATCAAGTATACTTGTCAAGTTTGCAGCAGACTTGACGCGGCATCCAGTAAACTTGACGGTGTATGGCCAAGTTATAACTATCTCATGCAAACTGGATGGCGCATTAAGTCATTTGTATGTCCAGCTTTACACTTAGGCATTTGCTGAATATAAAATCGTGTGATGAATGATCAGCGAAGCATTTTTGATACAAATTGTAACTTGTAAATACTTACAAATACTATTTTTTTATTTTATTTTATTGTTTATGTGTCAGACATCAAATCTATTATAGTAAACGGATACCTTTTGGAGAGTTCAGTTGCCTATATTACAGGTTTACGCCCAGTTTAGGCAGCTGACGAACATTTAAATTGTACCACTTACTATAAAAATGTATTACCCAACACCATGTACATGTAAACATTTTCTTGAATAAATGAATTTGAATTCTTGAATAAATGAATTTTATTTTATTACAAAATCCACAGCTCATAAAGGAAATAATATAAATGCATTTTACAAACTATCTTACAGCCAATAACGGATTTACATTTTTTAGTCAAACTATGTTGGATTGTTAAATGTAAGGGCCGAAGGGACGAGACTAGTGCGGGCTGGTAATATGAATCTTCCTAAATACTAGAAACTAATTAAACCAAGTTTGGGCGAAACCACAAATTGGTCGCGTTCAGCTCCAAACAGTGTATATAATTTCATGGACGGGTAACTTTCGCTGAGATAGTTTGAGATGGTGTTGGTTGACACAGGAGTGTTGTCTTTTTCTTCATTCTTCATTATTCTAAGAATGTTTGAGGTACAAAAGTTCTTATGAACTTGACGAAACTATAAGGGTTCCGATTTAACTTCGGAACCAATGATATTATAAGTAAAAAACAGGTAGATAATTGTAATAGCGCGCCAAAGATGAAGATCGTAAGAGCAGTCGATTGACCTCGTCTGCTTGTAGTCGCACTGTCAATACAAGATGATAGGCTCGGTTTTGTTGTTGTCAGAAGTGCTTGAGATTTGACATACAACCTTCCTGTATTATTGTAGTGTGATTGGTTTAGTGAAACAAAAAATTAACGTGTCTGTGTTGTAGCTCTTTTCGGAACACATTTTTGGTTGATTTGTAAGGGCATGACGAATCTATATTTTTTAAATATCATTGTTTGGAACCCTAAAAATGCACGCTTCTTCTGGGATTTGGCATAGTAAAAGTTTATACGGAATCGGGAAAATCTTAATATATATGTCGGAGATCATAAAATGTGTATTCGAATTGTGAAGATGGCAACACTATGCGAATTAACTACTGTCATCGTTGAAGTAAGATTATAAGAGTGAAACGTCATTGTCTCTCTGGCTGAACGTCAAACGAGCAGTCATCTTGTGGCAACTATCAACTGGACACCACGGGAGAACCGAGGAAAGCTATTGACTTTCCAGCGACGAACGAATATTCTGGACGCCTAGACAAGAACGTTGTTACTTTTAAGACGGAACGCGACGTGTGAATTGTATTGTGAGATCAGATTGACGAGTAACAGGATCAGACGATTATGCGAGGCATTGGGGTGGCTGTAAGGGGTGATGGGAGGCCACTGGGCCGTCGTGCCCTATTATTTGTTGGCTGTTACTCGGATAATTGAAGACAATCAGTTCTAATGGCGTGTTTAATTATAACCAGTGTAAAACCTGTGTTAAAATGAGTTTCTGACTAAAGTGATGTAAACGCCCACTGTTGTTATTATTTCCCGAACCACCACCCAACCAGGCATTATTTCCGAAATATATAAATTACGTGTATATAATTTGCACACCGTGTGCAATTTGATCCAACTTGAAAGATAGGATAGCTTACATCTCAATTTATAGTCGCAATATTATACATAATTTCCGCGTGTGAAGCTGCGGGTAACAGCCAGTATATATATGTACCTATATGATAAATACAATTAGTAAAATTTTAAATTAGCTCAATGTGAAGTAACCACTTGACAATCTGAATTACGAATGAACTTCAATCGCAAAGCGGCAGTCACTAATTAAGTCGGATAATCAATTTATATTGCCAGCCTCCCAAGGAATAACTTAACAAGAAATTGTCAAAGTCGATGGTCACCTTAAAGGGCCAATCATTGTACTGTTTACCCTATGTCATCATGCATATTAATTGACAATAAAATGAATATAAGCCTACTAGTATATCCAGAATTTAACGATCACGACGCCAACCAGATGTAACAATTATATCAAGATTATCGAAACTCTATTCAACAGGATTTTTCCTGGTGTATAATGAATATTGAAAAGAGTAAATTAATTTTTTCCGATTCTTCTCAATAAAAATCAACCTAACGAATTGACATTAATTTCATTTTCCATCAAAAGATTTATTCGGGATTCAAAAGTGCTTATTAAATGTCTTTTGAATAAAATACATAATTATTTAATTTGAATATTTGAATCTTTGACGTCTGCTTCAATTTTAGGATTTTATATTATTTTGTATTAAAATTATTATGATCACATTATTACATTACATATAATTTACTATCAAAGATCAAACGATATATTACATTGGTCCATTCACCGGCCATCTAATCCATAGGTTTTTTTTAATGAATAGAGAATCATAGCGCAATGGTCACTACCTATGGTCAAACACCACCACGCCTAGCTGCGCTCGCTGAAGTTGTGATACTGAAATAAAGGGTTGTTCAGGCAATCAGAAGCCTATTCTCATTTTACTACCCGAAAACCTATCACACGTTCTATGCGAACGATAAAATGAGGAATTAATTCCCCCCGCGGGAATCTGTTGAGAATAGAAAACGGATGTTCATTAAGATCGCGCGGAGCCGGAAAAGTCGTATATTGTATGCGCCATGTTACGCGTACGTATTGACGGCATAGTTCAGTGATAAACAGTAGATCTACCTGATACGCAAAGAAGAATTGTTTGAATCAGCCGCCAAATGACTTATGTTCTTTCGGGGGGCGTGAGAGCCACGTGTGTTTTCTTCTCTCTTTCTTGGCCGGCAACGCAAAGCCTTTGGTGTTGCTGATGTCCATGGGTGAAGATAGCCACCAAACCATCAGATGGATCGTCAGCTAGTTTTTCGGATATTTCTATAAAACAGTCTGCTTAGCTAGTTCACCTCTTGTTTGAGTTTCTTCTTCTATCTTCCCGTGAGCATATTGAGCATATTGATCTGTTTAGTATTATATTATACATGTCCATGGTCACCGTGGTCACTTACCATTCGGTATCTCATCTGCTAGTTTCTCAGCTTTAAAGGAACCAAAGATCTCTCTTTGTTGCTTTCTGAAAATAGAGGGGTGTTATAAGTATGACATGTCTGTGAATCCGTGTATCTGTGGATCTCTATATCTGTCTGTGGCATCGTAGCTCCTATAAACGGATAAAGCGATTATTAGCTAGTTTTTTTGTTTGAAAGGTGTAATCGAGAGTGTTCCTTAGCTGTGTTTAGTGTCAATAAAGCTGGCCATATATGATCAAGTGTACCAGTCAAGTTTGCAGTTTGACTTGATGCGGCATGTCAAACTGCAAACTTATGTATGGTCAGCATAAAACTGTTGGGGCTTTTTTAAATTTTAATTTAAGATTATTATGTAGTCTTAGAAAGTTACCATTACCAAATAAAATTTGTGTTTGTATTTATACTACTATCTGCTTACTCTAATCACAACCAGCCTCGGATAACATCTCAATCCAATTAGTATTCAGATGCATTACTTAGGGTGGCTTGGCACATTATTAAGTTAGTATTCTCATACTAACTTTGCTACAATCCTTGAACTCAGTATATGAGCATACGATTATATTGACACATCTGAAGTACTCCTTTGACTTCTATAAAGTAGTTGTATACAATTCTCTTACAACAAATAAAATTATATACCAACATAATATGTACATACCGATACAAACATGTATAAATGTATGATTAGTCAACTTTAAACGTCATTTTTTGACCAGGCAGATAGTACAATGAATTTACTATTAACTACCAATGTAATCTAAAATTTTAACAAAAAAAACCGACTTCAAATGAAGTATATTCTTTCCAATAACAATAAAAAAGAATCATCGATATCGGCTGGCCTGATATTGAGTTATTCGTCAATTTGTCGCGCACATACTTAATGAAAATTTAAGACTTATATTGTTTTCTCATAGAAGCCATTATCAGGTCTCGATAAAATTTAAGTGGGACCACACGACAAGCACCAGCTTTCGATTAACAAAAGAGTCATCAAAATCGGTTCACCTAGTCGGAAGATCTGAGGTAACAAACATAAAAAAAATACAGACGAATTGAGAATCTCCTCCTTTTTTTGAAGTCGTTTAAAAACTATCAAAATATTTTCAATATTTAGGCTTTTATCTTTCACACTGTTTCGCACAAAACTTCTTACAACATTGCTTAAAAATAATTTCGTGGCTAACTAACTACCAAACATTTTTTACTGTGTCTCGGTAATACTTATCCGGGTAATCGCTGTAAGGAGCTGCGCGAGACGGCCCGGTTATTAATGACGCGCCGCCCGCTCTTATTAACAACTCATTAACCGGTTCCGCCGCGCCACCATCTTGTACGCAAATCTCTCCTATTTTGATTTATACCATTATATTGTGCGTAAATGTTTCAATTGCAATTTGTAACGAACACATTTCATGTAAGATAGTCACGTTAAAATCAAAATTTTATTACGTGATTTAATTAGTTGAAATTGTTTTTTTATTGTGTTAGTATCCACACAAATTAAACAATAATATTAGTTGCATTAAATACTAAATGTTGTTATGTAATTAAATTACTAACTTTAAAGTAAAGTTCGATTTTGTCATTTAGTTCTAAGTTTTTGATGAGAGTATGAAAAAGGGCGGTAGGTATTTTTTAAACTTCAGTCAGTCAGTTTAAATTGGTTTTGTGGGATGCAAAAAGAGCTTTATTCAGTCACCATAGGTTAAATCAGTTTCTTGTATCGTTTAACATATATTTTCAGCCGCATATTACCGTACGTAGCTATTCCGCCCTTGAGCCCTATACTCGTATCCGGTCCTAGGAAGCCGGGTAATCGCTAGATGGAGCTGCGCGAGACGGCCCGGTTATTAATGACGCGCCACCCGCTCCTATTTACAACTCATTAACCGGATCCGCCGCCATCTTGTACGCAAATATTGCTACGCACATTATTTGATTTATTTGTCCTTAACAAGGTCATAATAGTTTTGTGGGTAACACTTTGGTTGTGTTTTGCCGGTAATTGTTACTGATTTTCGGTAAAAACTATTCAGAGCTCTTCCATTCACATAGAGTTTTACATGACATGCAATTTTTTTTACATGAAATAAGTTAATGCTTGACAACGATCCCACCTGATGGTAAGTGGCGATGAAGTATAAGATGGTGAACGCACTAACTTATTATTATATTAGCTTATTAGCCTATTCACTCTTCTCTTCTTCTTTTTGCAATTATACGAAAAATTTTATATTAAATATTCATAATAAATAAATATTGGAGTATAATGATGCTGTAGATAAGAAATAGAATAGAAGATGAATATTGATCACAGAATACGCGAGAAAGGATATAAATAACCATTGAAGTATAATGTCATAGAACAGACATCTCGAACAAAATGTGTGTCCCACTCGGGACGTTCGATTTTCAAAATTGAGCCCCGGTTCTCCTTTCAAAATCGAACTAAGCCACGTGGCGCCAATGCATTGGGACATACATGGTGTTCACGGTGTCTGTTCTATAAGCTAGTAATAATACTTCAATGTAAAGAGCACATAAGATTCACCATCTTGATAGCATATTCAACGATATTAGCGCGGTCGCTGTAAAAATATCAACCAATTTAAAGCATGATAAGGCGAGCCACCTGGATAAGTTTTAACTTAAAACTTCAACCGCACTTCCGAAGTTAAAGCTCTTTGAATAGTTTTTAATAGCACGAGCTAGGGATAAACTACTCGGGAATACTCATGAGAGATTGCTATAAAAGTTTTTTAATTTTATTATTGCATTTAAACGATTTCTTGAATGCACATGCGTTGTATTCGAAAACAGACATGTGGTAGGCATGTTTTATTTATTTATTTAGAGTAAAGACTAAACATATAGTGCTCTTCAACTAAATCTGCACTTGGGCGTAATACTGGTAGCATGAAATAGGAGTATAAAAATTAAAATGCTAAATTAAATTTAATGTTTTATATGAAGTATCAAATACAAATACAAATATTCTTTATTGTTTACCAATTTCAACAAAAAAAAGTATAAAAATAAGAAAACAATCGGCGGTCTTATTGCTAATCAGCAATTTCTTCCAGACAACCTAAAAGTATTAGTATTTAGTATCTCGTAATATGTATCGTTATTACCTTTGATAAACATAATAAGAACACTATTATTTATGTTTTGAATTTGTTATTTTTTGAAATATAAAAGACACTTATTTCAATGCTACCAACATTACGTCCAAGTGCAGATTCAGTTGAAGAGTATTATAACCGGTCAAGATATAGATATCGTGTTTATTGATTGCCTCTCCAAATCTCATAGTGGAATATGATTGTAAAAACGAGCATAATTTTTGAGCTGTGAGTCCCGTAAAATGGGTCATTTTCATTTGACATTCAAAAGACTATAGACTATAGAGCCTTATTTCCGTCCGCAAAAATATCTGAGTTACTGTCAAGTCGCACCTTAAGAAGTTTTACTTCAAAAGATTGTAAGTTTAAAAAAATATTTCACGGTCATTTACTTAATAAGAAAAAAGTATATCGCATATCTCGGGTTCTGTAAACGCGGCGAACAAATGTTCAGGGAGTAATTTTAATGCAGGAACTTTTGGGATTTTTTCTCCGAGGGCCCGAACCACGTTCCCGAGAATCCCAAAGTTCCATACACGTGAAGTTGAGATTAATGACTTGTGAATAAACTCCCACCGAGAATTTAGCGCATTTCGTGCTTGATTTTTGCCGAAATTCTCGTGGAACGGAATATTCCTTTATGTTGCTAGTGCTAACCACGTGTGTTGTGAAAAGAATGGTTTGAGCAATTATTGTTTAATATTTTAATAATGTTTACAAAGTAGAAATAAAGGAACTCGCTTGTTTGAATGTTGGTGTACCGTTCGAGGGATTTAGTTTGTATTAAATGCCAGAGAATGCTTTTAGCATTAAGTCCGCCTTTGTTTCTATACTTTTTGTATGGTACATAAAGAAATAAATAAAAAATAAATAAATAAATGTTATTTCAAATGTTAAAATTGTCAATTGTAATTGTATTGTTTATACAAGTGGACGTGTACCTATTTGTTTTCTGGTAAGGGAAGACAATTAATACAAATCAATATTTGCACTTACATGAATCCTAGTGTTAGGGTGAGTATGTTCCCCTTAATTAATTAGTGCCAGTTATCCGTGTTTCTCACCATGTACCTAAACTATTTTAAACTTCGTCAGCAAGCTGATACCTCATGAGCTCATAAATCACTGGAACAACAAAAACAACGTACAGCACCTGCGGACAACGCGCAGTGTTGCGGCAAACTTTATGTTGTAACTGTTGTAAGTTACACTTGTAATTATTGTAACTAGTTTGTAACTTATAACTGTTGAAACTGATCAGTGTTGATGTGGAAATACAGTCAGTATCGTATGGACAGTCCTTTACTTTTAGAATTAGAGAAGTTAGAAGTTGTAGAAGAGAAATAGTTTCAGATTTCGTCACCATAACATAATACTAAGTAGTATATTATTTGAAACCTATGGAGGTTTCTGGATTTATAGCTAGGTTAGGTATCTATATGTTTGACGATGCAATTTATGTATTATAGATAAAGGGATATAGTCGTTTGTGTAAAAGATAATCAGGCTTCTTATTATACTGTAACACTGTACCATTATTTGTTGTTGACCGCCAAACCGCACTGGAGCAGCGTGGTGGAGTATGCTCTAGGCCTCCTCAAGAGGAGAGACCCGTGCCCAGTAGTGGCATTAATGGGTTGAAACCAGCCAGCCCTTTGTTCTTGATGGATCCAGTTAAGCAACTATAATGTCTTGAGCGCTTCCATGCATGGATGCTTCAGAGTACTGAATCAGTGAATCATCAGGCGCGGTACAGTGATCTATTAATAGGTTAAAGCGATTCAGAGTCTGACTTCGACTCGTTTCATTCGTAATTGTTTAAGTCAATTAATAAAGCCGGGAAATAATTATTACAAATTAAATTATAAAAAAACCAAATTTTCCATTATAACTTTACCAAAAACTTACACCAAAATCGTCATATCCCCAAGAAAAATAAGAAAAAAATGTGAGCCGTCATGGGGCGGCTGGCAGATGTGATACATCGAAATTATTTTATATAACTAATAGGCATAAAAGTACAGATTATAACAGGTACTAAATATGGCATGATGAAAAAATACAATATTACGAATTATCTCCAAAAAATGATGACAGTTTTGTCCTACTGTATGGTACAGCCTATCAAACTAAGTTTATTTATGATTACCCACATTGTGTTATTATATTTTTTTATATTGTCCTACCATTGGTCCTACCATAATTATATAGTGCGGTGAAGCGTCGCCACTCGCCGCGCCAAAAATCAGGTTTACCCCTCGCCTATAGATGTTTCACATCAAAAAATATGGATTAATCTGGAAGCATTACCCTTTCAAATGAAATAAAAATCTTCCAAATCGGTTGACAAACAGAGTTCTGAGGAAACAAACATTAAACTAAAATACAAACGAATTGAGAACCCCCTCCTTAAAAACGTTTTGTCTTATGACCTGTTTCGTTACATCAAGAATCCTAGTCAGGTGATATTTACTTCAAAAGCAACAAGACTTCGCAAGGAGCATCTGCTTACGACTACGGCGTTGCTAGACTAGAAAATTAATTTCTCGGCAGAGCAAGTATAAAACATGAGGTAAATTACGGCTGAAACCCCGAGCTCATTTTTCTTAAAGCAGAAAAGGTACATCAATCATTTTGGGCCACTTTTATATCACGTTAGTAGATTATTTTTAAAATACTTGTTAGCTGAGTTTTGTTTTCTACCTAACAAGGTAAGTGATTAAAGTTGTATTAGATACTAATGATATTAAAATTAGAATGGTCAGACGATAATCATGCTATCTCGATCTTTGTAAAATGAATCTAGGGTACTACTTATTACCCTGGGAACACAGACTTAAAAAAAGAACAGACGGATTGTCAACAACAAATTCAGTGAGGCACCCATAGTAATACCAACTCCTCTATTCGTGCAAGTATCACACGCACACATTAACAACACTCTGTTATTAATCGGCCGCCATACCACTGTGGCCATACCGCGTTGGATTGGTCTGACCGCACTTAAAATTACGCACACATGGTAAGCGGGCGGCGTCACTCTCTATGAGACAAAGTGACGTCCAGTCCAAAGCCGTCAGTAGAGTGCTAGAATTTAATAGTTATGAATAACAATGACAGGAAAACAAAATTATGGAACAAAAGTGCAGGTTTCTTTTTGAAGTGAAAACTTCTTTAGGCGCGTTGAGCAATTTTGAGATGGGAAAAAACCACAGACCATTCAAGTCGCGACACTGTTACCGACACTTCGACATCTCTGTATATTTTCATCGTCATGCACGTACATAGATACATATTATGTACACAATATAATTATGTTTAAACTATATTATAGGTACTATTTAAATATAGTTATATGTATTATATGTTTTATAAATATACATATATTATATGTATTATAAGTTTTCACTTTTCTCGGCACTCAAGGAGTGCCATTGTTTTTTTCCTATAACAGCTATGTATGAAACTAAGTAGCCATGTACGTTATGAGCATGTCGAGGTCATCGGTGATTTGAACCCATAAGTTTTAGCCCTACAAAAAATCGCTTATGCGACAAAAAAATTTTACCAAACGAAAAACATTAAAAAAACCATCATGTTATCGTCATATTCCACTTTAAAACAATATCTTGGGCGCTTTTTAGTCGATCGTCACAATGTGTCTATAGACAATTGGTTTCGACTCTGCACTGAATTTCAACAAAATAGACGTTGAAGCCTGTAACTGTCGCTTGCAACGGTCCTTACGAGACTAAATGGACTGGAGACAAGCACGAGAGATTGTCAATTGCGAATCATTATCTAGAGGTCGTAATGGTTATCAAATATAAGATATACACGATCAAACTGTAACTTATCGATGTCTGTGTATGTATTTATTTATTAATTCATTGCAATCATGCTTATACAATGTAAGTAGGTTTTTTATTAATTATTGCTACTGTTTGTATCGCTCGAACCCTGTGTTTTCATTAAATTTTTCAAACAGATAGACCAATGTCTGGAATAGGACATAGGGAACTTTGCCGGTAGATAGCTAACCACTACCACGTTGACTACCTACCCTTGACTTACAACTGGTCGTATTTCGTTGAGTGAAGTAATAACTAAGTCAATCACAATATCACAATATCATAATCCATAACTTAAATTCTATACAGGTTATACCTTCATTTTTTTAGCACGCTTTTATTTGATTGACCTGTTACTTATTTGATTACTGATTAAAGCTTGTTTTTAGTTAATTGGACTATTATTTACATATAAATATTAATGCATGAGTCAGATGCAGCTGTTTTTTTTTCAAACAAAAATTATCAATACTTAACAATTCAGAATTCATTCGTCCTAGACATTCAGGTATTCACCTCAAAGCCAACTGCAACGCCCCTTCTGACATTCCTCCAAGTATCTGGAAGCATGCGCCGAATAGCGAATGCAAAATTGCATGAAATTCTACTTAGGAGCATTTTTGCTGAATAGCCAAAGGTGAAAATATGCACTGTTATTTAGTAAGTTGCTGGTACCCCCGAGTTCGTCGGCGGAAATATTATTTTTATACTCATACAAACTTTTAAACTTTATATTTTATCCCTTGATTTATGAAGGGTAAAAGGAACTGTTCACTGTAGGAACATTATAAATGAGAAAGTTTGTACGGATGTATGGATATTTGTTAATCTTTTCACGTAAAAACTTTTTAATAAATGTTCATGAAAGGAGAACCCCAGTTTCCATAGAAACTCAGGCCTAAGTAGACAAGACTGGAAATTGGCTGTTAATTAGATTATTGCAAAAAGTTCAATTTCTCCAATTTTCACGGCTGCCAGCAATGGCCAACTAAGGAAATCCTAGAACGAATCACCTTAATTATAGGTTATGATTATGTCATACTCGTGTCACAGTGCTATTTAATATGTATGTTACACTTACGTTGCGGGTGTCTATTATAATATATACTACTTCAATGGTTTTCACCCAAAACGAATGTCATAAAAAGGTTGTATAATAAAAGCTATTGCATATTTCAAGAGATTTTATTAGTTATCATTATAATATATTAATATTTCGTGTAGTTGTGCAGGAGGCGTTATATTTCGTTAGTACCTTGCCCAATCAAGATACCATAATATACTCATTGTAAGTATGGCCACAGCAACTTCCTGATCTTCTAAAGATGTATAGGGTACGTTATCCAGTGTTCAGGACTTATTCTGAACCTTTGTCAGTCACAAAACAGGCGATTAAGGAGTCCATATTCATATAGTATTGGTTTGCAAGAAATTGTAGCGAAACTGCGAAACACATTCACCAAAACACAAGTACGAAAGCGAATACAATAGAAAATAAAATCACTGTGTACGTGTCGATGAGTTTAAATAGTGAATAGGACTCCAAATACGCTGAAAATATTTGATAGTAAAAATATACAAGAACACGCGTAGAAAGATGAAAGATCGATGACAAATATGACAATACAGTGGTGTTATTTATAAATACTATGGTTACCAAAATGACATTATTAGGGATTACATCATCATTGTTGTCAATCGATTAATCGATGTCAAAATATTCGAAATGTAATTTAATAAAATTAGCGTAACGATTGAATGGTAATTATAATATATTACATAGTTTTGATTTATATAGAATACGAAAATATGTAAAAAATAAATTAATATTATAATTATAATCACTAAATAATACATAAAATATATTATTATGTTCCATCAATCGATCATTATCAATCGATTCAATCGATTATAAAATCGTATGTAATGAGGTAAATACTGTGAAAACTTTTTTTGCATTATTTTGTTCATTTGGCAAGAGCAGCTGAAGCTAAGATTTAAATATGTTTATCTTATAAATAAGACGAATTTTTTGGTATATAGTTTACTCTTGTCTAGTCCGATGTTCTAGCACAGATTACATATGGTTCGAGGCCGAAAATTGGGGATCGCCTTTAGACATGATCTGGAATAACATACATATACGGTACTTACTATCCCAGAAAACGCGAGCAAAGCATTGAAGTATAATGTCATAGAACAGACATCTCGAACAAAATGTGTGTCCCGCCCGGGAGGTTCGATTTTCAAATTTGAGCCCCCGTTCTCCTTTCAAAACCGAATGAATCCATTGAAGATTGAAGCCACGTGGCGCCAATGCATTGGGACATACATGGTGTTCGCGGTGTCGTTTCTATACGCTAGTAATAATACTTCAATGGAGCAAAGTCACTGACAGAGCGCTTGTTGAGTACATAAAACTGATACCTTTAAACGAGCAATTCTTTTATACTCGTATATGTATAATATTTTCTGAATCTCGGAAACGGCTTAAACGGTTTTTATGAAATTTAGTATGCAGGGGGTTTCGGGGGCGATAAATCGATCTAGCTAGGATTCATTTTTAGAAAATGTAGTTTTATTCGTATTTTCAGGCAATGAAAAACTGCTACATAGACTCTTCCTGACATCTATTGGCGAGTAGCAACACTAAAACTACTTCAGTAGATGGCGTTCAAGCAAAGCTCGTTCAACCGGGTATTATTAAATAAAAATAGT
>OZ010699.1:2617983-2898556 GCA_963932265.1 Thymelicus lineola | reverse complement strand
AAGCATAGCTCGGTCATCCGGGTACTAATAAATAAAAAAAGTAGCAAACTTGTTTGTTTGTAGTCAAAGTTATTTAAAAGTTGTTGACCTCTCCAAGCCTCGCGATCTTGATAAATAATTGGCATCATAGCTTAACCTATCCAGTTAATTGCTTCTAAAGTTGCTATCGTTAACAGTAGCGAGTGCGCGATAAATTGGACCCCGCGTCTTGCATCGTGCACCCCAGCTTTACATTTAAATGAACTAACCGTACACTATAATTTACTTTTAGTGCACTGCCCTGAATGAATCTTCAATGCGTACTTGTTAAACTCCAAATTAACGCATTATCTTTACGTTTTAAGAGTGGAGCTTGATTTTTTTAATCAAGAGACCCTTAAGTCGGCAAAAAATTAAATTCTATTGAGTGCTCTACTTACAGTCTCTCCATCAGGTTAGTTTTTAACCGACTTCAAAAAATGGAGGAGGTTTTCAAATTCGACTGTATTTTTAAACGCTTTTATTTAGCTTCACTTCGGAGCATCAAAGCATCAAATCTTCAAAGCATCAAATCTTGTAACGTTAATTTGAATGACTTCCCTTTAATGAAAATTGATGAAATTTGGCAGACATGTGTATTTCCGATGACAATACACGAAAATCATATTTTAAACTAATTTTCATTGTTTATTTGTTGTTAAATTAAAAAAAACGATTTTCAGACTTTAGACGCATAATTCTCTATGTTCTATTTTACGTAGAGACTTGAAATTTTCACAACTTGTAGCTAATTTTATAAACTAAACATTGAAATAAAAGCGTTTAAAAAAAAAAATTTTTTTAGGATTCAACTTATTTTTTGTTTGTTACCTCAGAACTTTCGACTGAGTGAACCGATTTTGATGATTCCTTTTTTATTGTTATTGGAAAGGAATGTACTTTATTTGAAGTCGGTTTCTTTTTGTTAAAATTTTAGTTATGTTGACGAGCTATGATTATGTTTATGATTTATGACGAGTCACATGATGGTAAGTGCCAAGTAAGCCATCTATGGTATCAACATCGCCCTGGACATCAGTAACACCAAAGATATCACCGATGCCTCGCCGTTGGCTCAACTGCTATTCACATGAAAATAATATATGAGCTCAATCGTGACAGTACATAGCAGAAATTACATATACCAGGAAAGCTGTACTATTTTAAGTATATACCAGTTTACGATCTATGTATTTATCCCAGTGGTCTAGTAGTACCAAATCCTAGTAGCACTATTATCGAAGAAAAATAAAATAAATGAAAGTGCTAACTTTTACTACACACGCACATTCACTACAAGTATACATTACAAGGAAGGAACGGGAAAATGTTAATCCTTGTATAATAAAACCTTTGGCTAAAGTTATCTACTTATTTGCTTCCCCATTGCGATCGTTAACAGTTGCCGAGAGTGTAATAAATACATTGGCTTGCTTTATTTTACCCGACCATCAGACCCGGCAGAACTTCTAAACTACTGAATGTAATAACAATATTAAATTGCAATAAATATAAATAAATAAAAAAATTAAAAGGGAATATAATCATACCCTCTTGTCTCTGTGTTCCGTGAATCATACTCATGTTTCTTCATCGTCGTTGGTTCGTTAGAAGAAAAACGTTGTGTAAGCATTAAGCCCACAGACATAGATAGTAAATTAAGCCCTTCAATTGTATAATTTTTTTTAAAGTGAAATAAAGTGTTTTCATTTCATTTCATTTCATAACTTAACAAGTGCGGTTAGACTTTAGAGTTACTACCGTCTTGATCAACCGCTGGTTATGACTTTTAGAACGTCTGTAGAGGACATAAAATCCTTTATTAAAATAATTTTAGAGATGCCGTATTGTGTATCAGATAAAAGGGCTTATTTAACACATATTTCGAAGTTTACAAGTCTCTTATTGTGATATTAATGTAGACGAGTTTTAGTTATTAAATAATCGAGACCAAAAATGTATTCGTCACAAAAACTTGGTCGGGATTGAACCTTGTCCTATTGCCAAAATATTGCCGTCACATTAAATAGAAGTTAGAAAAGCACAGCCCGACTCAAATGAAGATGTTAATAGATGTTAGCGAAACGATAGAGGCAATAAACTATTTACTATTTCGAGTAGTATTGTTCATTTTCTCTGTGTGTTATGTACATGTAATAGGGATGTTGACACTAATTATAAATTAATATAAATTTATGTCTAAAATATTAGTGGTAACATTTAAAGGCCTAAAATATGATTCTTTTATTGAAATCAATCACAATAAATTAAATATCATTAATTTAAAATGTTAAAGATTGTACTCACTGTCACGTGACCTCAAACGCCATTTTGAGAATATGACGTCATTGGAACAATTTTATATGGAAATTCAACAAACTTAGCAGACAGATAGTATTGAATATCGTTTAGTGACGTCACGTAACGTTTTTGGTGGGAAATTTGATAATGATTTTTATTTATCAATTTTTGTTTTTAAATTGAAGCTTATTATTTTTATAATATTTTTTCCGTGAATATTGAGGTTCTATCTATAAAATAAAATTGAATCCTAAAATTAGTCAACATCCCTATTGTGTATGTGTGGGAACTGGGAATGCGCTCAGTACACTTCACCTCTTTACCAAGAACTATATATTGCAGTTAGTACTCGAGCGAAGTTTGTTAAAGTTAATTTTCGTTCTTGTTAAAGTTTAGGGTGACGGATATGGGATGCAGAGTGTTACTCTGACAGTTTCTTGTGAACTAATGACGTCATAAAACACCCCGGTGCTCAAGATTTATGGCATATTGTATAATTTAATATAAGAAGTGAATGTAATTAGATGTTGAACGTATAGTTAGAATATTTCGGACGTGTTTTAAATTTTTACCCGACTGCCAGGAAGGGTTATGTTTTTCGCGCATATCTTGTATGTATGTATGTTTGTATGTATGCATGTAATATTCTTTATTACCTCGTATCTTCCAAACCGCTGAATGGATTTATATAATTAAGACATCGTTACATTCGTCTTGATAACCCAAGTGTTTTTAGATAAGTGAAATTAGAAATTAAACTAAATCGCTGGTGGTAGGGCCCTCGGAGGGATTATATTGGTAGTATTGATTTTAATTGTTAATTAATACCATTATTTATTACTATTATTATTTCTCCTGGGGTTCGCTTGGATAGTTACCACCCTCAAGCATGAGTCAGCCGCCAAACGACTCATCGTGTTCCGGCTAGGGGCTTGAGAGCCAATTCTTTCTTTCTTTTTCTTCTTTCTTTCTTGGCCGGCAACGCATCAGTGATGCCTTTGGTGTTGCTGATGTTCATGGGCGGCGATAGCCACTTACCATCAGGTGGATTGTCAGCTCGTTTGCCGGTTATTTCCATAAAAAAAGTGTGTAAAAAAATAAAAAAATTGAATGTCGCAATATGGGTATAAAGTTAAAGAGCACACCATAAGGAGTTCAAAAAGGTATAACATGATAGCTTATTTGATAGCAGGTGGGTTTTTTTTTCGTATTGGAGTCTGCACACTACACTGTACTGTACTATGAGGAAGCCTTGAAGTCCTTGAACATATTATCCAACACGATAAGCTCTACTATGCCCACTGAACGCATTGACTATTGTTCTATGCCCGTATCTACACATTTTCGTTTACAACTATTCAACTTTTGATGCTCCGTGCATGATACGCGATGGTATTGGTCGATGACGAAACGGTTTAGTATAACAAACATCCACACATCCATTCTGACAAACTTTTACATTTATTGAAGTGAAAACTTCATTAGGCGCGTTGGGCATTTTTGAGGTGGGATAAATTCAGCTCGCAAAACCGATCATTTTAATCGATTTCCTGACGATTCAAAAAATATACACGTAATTGTTCAAGTTTTCACTTCTGTTGGCACTCCCGGAATTTAGTAGGATGCGATCTTCACGTAATATACTGGACTGCTAATGATAAATAACGCTACTCACTAATACACTTGGACTCTGTATCATGGGTGCCATGGACAACATACAAAGACACATACACTAGATGAGGACATAAATTAAAACTCGTCTTTCAAATGCCTTCAATGGGAATCAAAGCCCGGACCCTTCGAACGACAGTACGGCATGGTAAGTTTTGCGTCACACGGGTCATCGATAAACGATGATGCAGAGGATATCAACGAGTTTCTGCACAACATAACAGCTTTTGGAACGAAGTTCCTTATCGCGCGTTGTGAAAGGGGGCTAGACGGAAAATTACGACACTTTTTGATTCTTACGAATGACGACACTTTTTTTGAAGTGATTCAGAGAGTTTTACAGAGATGGCGCTGTACAACAAAACAATACTTAAATCGAAAGGAACTTCGTTCCATCCGGGTGTCCCTTGACACCTCTCATGTTTTTATTTTATTTAATTTCTTTCGCCACTTATTAAACACAACATTTGCATTCAACGCTGCAGTTGGTTTTATTTTGTTTTTATTATTATTAGATAGAGTTTTCACTTTAATTTACTTTACATTCCCAGCATTCTCTGTACTTTAGTGACACACAATTTGGCGTGGCTTTTACGGGGGAACCAGTTTGTTAAAATTTATTTACTCGCTGCGTCCTATTTCACAATTGCGCATGGCATATTAAATCTAGCTGCCCGGAACAGAGCACGCCAGCGCTAAAAAGACAGGACGAGATATGGGAACTGCATCTACAATACTAATATAAACAACTATATTAGTAGTGAATTTGAGAGAGAAACTGTTTGCAGTTACAGACACGTTTTCATAGTAGTGCTCTTGTGCTTAAGAGTTATTCTTACGGTAATGGTACATGATTTTTTTGCTATCGATCTTTCATGCGAACAACGTTTAATTTTCGTAATTCAAAAGTTCCAAAAGTTCAAAAGCTATCAAAAAAAACTTACCCTTATCATTCTATGTACGTACGATTGAACTAGTAATTAATTAGTAAATAACTATAAAACCCAGGGGACACGGAATATACCGAATATGCCTAAAGGGATGTTCAGTAAATACCTCGAGCATAAGGATAAAGCTTACTGTCCACGGCGCTTCATTTGACGATAGCATGCAAGCTGCATAATAAAACATAAGCAATGGGCAAACGCGACGATGCCGCCCTGTGGACAGATTTCATACTTATACTACGCAAGATGCAAGCAAGCTGCAAGTAGTTGCACTCTACTACTACAAAATATTCGGACACTGAATAATTTCATATGATAATAATGAATTCACCGCAGAATTAGCAGTGATATTGATTTGTGGGATTCGCGAATTATCATACATAACTTAATTATAATTATTGTTTATGCGCGTGTTTTAACTAACTTACTGTTTTAAGTAGTTGTTTTTCCCATATTTTTCCTTTGTTAAGAAATAACGGGCTGAGAACGCCCTACTATAAGTTCACATTTAGTTCCAAGAGTAACAGAGTACTTGTTTGAGACGTAGGTAGATTCAACTACATATTAACTTTATGGTAGAGGAAGTAAGGAGTTATCTATTTTATGTCAATAGCTGGGAAGCACGCAAACGGACCGGAAGTGGTGTGTCACTGATGCGTTGCTGATTAAAAATAAACTGGATTGGTTTGAATAGTTTTGTTAGTGGGCACTTTCTTTATTTCATTTTCCTCACTCCCTTCTCTCACGTTGGTGATGTCCATTTGCGACGATAGCCACATACCATCAGGTGGATCGTTTGCTATTTCCATAAGAGCCAATTTTAAAAGGAAGCATTATGATAAAATCTTTAAATAGCAATACTTGACTGTCACCCATAAAAAATTCATACTGTAAATAACAAAAAACTCCAACAACGTATAGATTGACTTGAGTCGCTTAATTTTTTTTTAATTTATGGAAATGAATTTGTCACCCATGATTTCCTATAGTGTACCTAATTAACTCATACACGTTATATTGATGCAGCATTTTAACATGATAAATTGAGAGCCACGTATCACTGGGTGCCAATAGGTAAACGTTTCGTTGTTTGAATAGCAATTAGGTTTATTTACAGCCAATAAATAATATCAGGAGCTATGCATACTGAATTAATTTCTGTGAACTTTAAACAAATGTAAAACATCCATACATTAAATTCAAATACATTTTAGGGAGCTGTTCTATGAGTTGTCATTTGGAATAGAATTTTGTCAAATATAAATTATGTAAATAAACATATAAACTTCGTAACACCTTTGACTACCCTAATGATACTGCTGGAGAGGTCTTAAGTTTGATTTTTGGTTAATTGTTTGTGACTACTAATGTATGTATGCCCCTGTGAACACAGGAAATTCTGGAGCGGGTTTGTGACTGGTTGAGCGTTCATTGTAATTCAATTATTTATTACCAGCGCTCTGCCTATATTTCATATCTTATTCCACATCACGGTCTTTCTGTTTGCTAAATTTCATGAAAATCCGTTCAATAGTTTTTGCTTAAAAGATTAACATACATCCATGCATTTTTTAACATTATTAACCGACTTCAAAAAAAGGAGGAGGTTCTCAACTCGACTGTATCTTTTTTTTTATGTTTGTTACCTCAGAACTTTGGACTGGGTGAACCAATTTGGATGATTCTTTTTTTAATCGAAAGCTGGTGCTTGTCGTGTGGTCCCACATAAATTGGAACGAGATGTGATAATGGCATCCATGTCAATAGCATATAAGTCTTAAATTTGCATTAAGTATGTGCGCGATAAATGGATGAATAACTCAATATCGCGCCAACCGATTCCGATGATTCTTTTTTCAATCGAAAGCTGGTGTTTGTCGTGTAGTCCCACATAAATTTGAACGAGATCTGACAATAGCATCCATGTCAAAAGTACAATATACTTCATTTGAAGTCGGTCAATTTTTTGTTAAAATATTAGATTATAATATTAGTAGGAATGTAAAAACAAACGACAGTATAAATTCCCAAGATTTAAATACTGCCCTTAATTTATACATTTCGACCTTTTTGAAATTATCATCGGATAAAGGGGCCGGTGGTGCGCAAATCTTAGGGGCGTCCGGACAAAGGCGTATTTCTTTTCGGTGCCAAATTTCAAATTATCTGCCCGAGTCCCTTCAACGCCGGTCTGAATAAAACTATTGTTCGAAGCTGTTGAACTGTAATCGTTCTAATAACCCTTATTTATGGAGAAATCCCAAGGTAAATATCATGTTTGTATATCGATTGACATTATGGAAATGTCTTTAACCCATTAATGACTGCAGGGTACCCAAATTCAAATAATGTCAAAATATGTTGTAAAACACTTTTTGTAAGACAACGCTATTGCTTTAACAAAGCCCTACTCACAGTTACAGTTTGAAGGAATTTTAAAATAAAACGGCAGTTTTTTCCAATGACATATTGACTTGTATTTCTTTCTTCACACAATGTCTACACTATATTCTAATTTTAAACATACTACCAATACTCAATAATGCCAACCTATAAGTATTACATTGAGTATTACCAACACAGTTAACACTTATTATTACTATGTATATTTATGAATTCTTTATAGCTTAGTACATTAAATTTATTTTTTCAAAGTCAAAGTCAAAATATTTTATTCATACATATATCACTGATACACTTATGCACTTTTGTAATTAGTAGATAACGTTTATTGGCCTAATTGCTGTAAGCTAATAATTAAGTACATCGTACTAAATGTATGGCTGTTGTAATATAATAATAAAAATAAAAACATGAGAGGTGTCAAGGGACACCCGGATGGAACGAAGTTCCTTTCGATTTAAGTATTGTTTTTTGAAGTGATTCAGAAAGTTGTACAGCGCCATTTCTGTAAAACTCTCTGAATCACTTCAAAAAAAGTGTCGTCATTCGTAAGAATCAAAAAGTGTCGTAAGATTTTTTTCCGTCTAGCCCCCTTTCACAACGCGCGATAAGGAACTTCGTTCCAATAAATAAATGAAACTCATGTCCAAGCGGGACGGGAATCTCCTTATAAGTGGAAGCTTAGAGCACAGACCACTTCTCGCATGGCTTCAACCCATTAATAGCCAACTAATGGGCACGGATCTCTCCTCTTGAGGAGGCCTAGAGCATACTCCACCACGCTGCTCCAGTGCGGATTGGTGGAGGGGTCAGTGGCCAACCCGAGTGTCGAAAGTTTTCAAACCGCCCAAGGGCCTCCGACATGGCTTAACGACTTTTATCTTATGATAACAACTGGGACCGACGACTTTACGTGTCCTACGAAGTACGGAAACGCTCAAGAATTTTTTGCCACTAGCGGTCACCTATCCAACTACCGACCGCGCCCGCTGTTGCTTAACTTTGTTAATCACCTAGGACACAAGCCGCTGGGCTATGAGTGCTTCAGTCGCCGGGCTATGAGCGCTTTTTGCAAGGAACGGTAACTAACGATAACTGCACAACGCAACGGGCCTTCTAAAGCACAAAAAGCACAGAATGTTAAGAAATTATGCCCCAACACCCATTCACAAGCGACTCCTAGATAAGGAAAATCCTACTAATGTGTTTGTTTGTAAGCAAAGCCGTGGGCAGAGGTCTAGCTTATAGAAATAAACATACATACCTAAATTGTATAGTTTTCATGATATTTTAAAACACCCACCTCATGATGTTGTTGTCAAATTGTACGACGTTTGTTTTCTTATAATCGGCTTATGTTGCGGCTTACGAGGAGAAGGAAAATTGGAAAATATACACTTAGATTGAGATTGTTACTGAGTTATAACGTCTTCGACATTTTTGGCTTTACAATGAGAAAACATTCAGAGGAACATCACTTTATTTTTCATAATTTAATATTTATACATATATATATAAACATAATGTATTCTTATGATTGCTTTCAATATGTACCAAATATACAAAAAAAAAAATCAGAAAAATCAGTCGAGCCATTTGTGAGAAATGCGACCATAAACTCTTTGACACGAGATTTTTATAATGTAGTATTCGATTTTATTTAAATGTTTAGTATTTTTTCATCGGATTACGGTCTAATTTTGTTGAATGTATATAACATTCAAGCACATTTTAAAATGTTATTCGGATATAACTTACTAAGCAATTTCACGGTGACGCTATCAGAAACTTTATTGCTACAAAACTATAAATACTATATGTTTATGTATTTGTTTAGATTCTTGGTACGAACGGTAAATAAGATAAAATCTTTGTATTGTTATATAATTTCAATTTTATACACATCATTGTTATAAAACATTCAGAATTTGACTTTAATCGTTTCTGAATTTGGAAATAAATAAATTATATATTGAAGAAATAACAAGCTATGTTAAATAGGTATAATGATATTATTGGTATTTATTAAATGAATGTACCCCGTCTAATTTATTATTTAACTTTTGACACATGCAGGTATGAAGATTATGGTCGATAATTATTATTGACAAACAAATATAGACAAAAAATTACTTACTTCATGAACCTTTTGTTTTTTTGACACTAGTGAAGCGATGTTTCTTTGCTGCGACATTTATCAATATCGATATTTTGAACATTATTTAGGCAGATTTTTCCATGGAAAAATAAAAACGTGGCAATATATAGCACAAGTGTAACAAATAACAAAAGTGGACTTACTACCTCTAATATTCTATATAAATACTTCTATTCTTTATAAGTGCTTCTATTTTTATGAATCATCGCCCGTTTTTACCTTTCAGACAGCACATGTAGGTACATACTTTTGTTAATTTTGTTAAGCATTTTTTGCGGCAAATGGAGGAGTTATATTGTTGATATAAAAATATAATATAAATTTATATATTTAACCTAGTGCTTCACATATCATTAAGTTTATAAAATAAACTATAAAACCACGTGTATTTATTGATAAATCAATAAAGGAGACTGGGATGGTTTCTAACAATCTTGGGCTAGAAGATGAAAGTATGCTAGTTTGAATAGAAAGCTTATAAACTAAGTTATCCTTGAAAATTGGCCGAATAAATTACCGACATCACTAATTGATTGTGTCAATAGTAAAATTACAAATTGGACCTCAAAAAAATATAGAATCTTATAGTAATATAAAAATCGCGTACCACGGTGTTTGTGGTCAAATTTTTTTTAATCGGCTTGACCGATTTTTATGAAATTTTTTGTGTATATTTGGTAGATATGAGAATAGGTCCTAAAGTATATTTCATACCGCTAGGTGATTAGGGTGTCCCTCCCTTTATCTAGATATAATTTATATAGCACAACAACATTTGCCCGGTCAGCTAGTTCTTTTATAAAAACCAACGAGGCTTCTATTTAAAAAATTAGTCATTCGTATAAATCTACAGATTTAACGGCAGTTAGCGGTACGTCGAGTCGCCCATTGATATTCGAAAATTAAAAATAAAAAACTCATAAACCGCGTCTGGAACTGCAGAGCGCACATAAAATTAAATATCCGGAAAGAATCAGGTTTTATCTGTAATAGAAATCTTGTAGATTTATCGGGCTGCGGCGAGGGTACAGCCAGTTCTCAAATGAAATATAGGCTGAACGGCGGGCGGGCGTTGCTTATTTTTTTTAAAGACAACACTACACGCTGTATTGGCGCGCTTTTCGAGTTTTATTTTTTTGTGGCGTGCCTTTTGTTGTTTGCGGCCATGCCGCGTTTTGAATCCGTAATTGATTTTCTTTGTCCCAATGAAATTCAGTGTTTTTTCCTGTTTTTTCGAAATTGGATTTATTGTGAGGAATTATTTATTGGCAGACACATGTTTTTTTTTAACACGAACCAATCTAACTAAAATCGTCATTGCTAGTGTTACTACATAATATAGTTTAATGTAGTATCAAATTATAATAATTCCTGAACCTTATTACCTGCCTTTATTTGCTATCGCCAATTTGATATGCGGTTTCTTGGATATTATTATAAAAATAATTACTAAAATGAATACCATTGGTTACTTATTTGTTATTTGATCATTGATTGATAATTTTGTGATGTCTACATCGACTCTTTGGAAAAAAAATGTGTGTCAGCCCCGACGCACGACTGGAGTTTACACCATAGGAACATACCAAAACCACGTAACCTATTTTTTCCAACTTTTTACCCCCCTCCCCCCCTTCGTGACCATCCGTAGTATATGAGAAGACCCCCTCCCTCCCCCTTGTTTTCACGTGGTAATTCATAAATACGGTTTTCAATATATTTTTGCAAATTTTTCAGTGTTTTCATCTGTAAACTCGAAAAGGCACGAAATTTTCCTAGAGAATATTGACTAGGTGATGAAATCCTTAACCCCCCCCCTCTGTGACCAAGCGTGGTGTTTTGAAGACTCCCCTCCCCCCCTAAATGGGTCACGTGGTTTTGGTATGTTCCCTTACGTACTTACGAACGAATACGAACTTATTTTTTATATTACTGAAAGCATGCTTGATACATTTATTTATAGTAATACATAATTATATTATATAATATTAATTTAACGTGACGTTATTATTTACACAAATTTACAATAATAGATTCTGTGTTACGAATTACAAACATATCGCATAACGCACAATAATGCATAAAGTAACGGATAAAGTTTTAATCTTCATAAATTTTCAAACCACGGGTTTAAGGCTTCCCGCCCACGTCCGATAATCGGTGACCGATTTTTTGTAGGAGAAAAATAGAACGTACTGATAGCAATGGTGCAACGCACACGTCCTACAAAAAGTCGGTCAGAAATAAAACTGACTCACCGACTGTCGGTACAAAAATCGGTCACCGATTATCGGACGTGGGCGGGAAGCCTAAATGGGCATTTTCGCCGAAACCTAACGTACCTTTTGACATATTTTTAAGGTTCAAAAGTAAAATCGGAACCCTTAAAGTTTCGTCATGTCCGTCCGTCTGTCCGAAGCAAAGCGCCGAGACCCGAGAGAATGATAGAGAGCTGTAATTTGGCACGGTTTTAATAAATAGTTGTATT
The DNA here is from genome assembly GCA_963932265.1 of Thymelicus lineola. NCBI lineage: Eukaryota > Metazoa > Arthropoda > Insecta > Lepidoptera > Hesperiidae > Thymelicus > Thymelicus lineola. The sequence continues at coordinate 2,886,570 of OZ010699.1, read as the reverse complement.
TATTAAAACTCCAGAATCGTAAAATAAAATATTGAAAACATTTTTTTCAGGGTACCTACCTCCCCTACAGGTAACGTGAGGATTTTTTTCTTCGCATACCCGTCGTGTGGGGTTGAAAAGGTCTACCAAATATTATATTATGGATTTTCTTAGACCATTTTTGGAATTAGGGTTCAGTTTGCGAAGTATTTGGCTTTAAAGTGCTAATTTTGCTTAGAGTCAAATGTGCCCCCTGCTGGCTAAACGGTTGAAGTAATAATTCGTTACGGAAAACCATCACTGCTAGAATATTAGCATAAATAGTTAAAGAGTAATAGTCGATAAACTTACTTATTCCGAACATTGCGCGTGGCCTGACACGCACTTGCCCGGTTTTTTATATTGTATTATTATCATCAGTCGAAATAAGTATACCTAATATTATACAACCTAATAAGCGAGTGAACCTAAACGAGACCTCATTGATTCCTCGGACAATTTTATACGATAGATATTTATTTTGTTTTTGGGGCAATTCAGAATATTTATTTCAGAGGACGCAAGAACCGCGTCCAATATACGAAACCCTAAAAGGCGAGATACAACTAATCTGAGGCTTATACCTACCTGTGTTATTCTATCAATGCAAAACAATACAGAACCAGCCAGATTACTCCCGAAAACGAATTGAATTTGATTTGCTTTTCGATTCAGTTTTTCTTTTGATTAGTTCTTTATTTTCTTACCAAGATTTTGTTCCGTTCGAATCATGTTCGAATGTCTAGCGAGAAAAAGTTCGATGTATAATAATTTTCAGTAATCATTCATTGTTACCAAGTGGTGGAGTATAGTCTATGCCTCCTTTAGAATAGAGACCCATACTCAATAGTGGGTCATTCAATGGGGTGTTGCCACATAAATATAAATAAATGCCAATAAGCTTACTTGTACAAAACCTATATTAAGAACTGTGTGTAATGCTGTTGGTGTGTAAATAAAATAAAATAAAATAAAATAAATAAAATAAAATAAATAAATAAATAAATAACGCTTCACACTCATAGCCCCACACTAGGATTCCCTGTGTCATGGGTGCCATGGACAACACACAAGACAAGGACACTCACACCCAGACCGAGAACAGAAATTAAAACTTATCATTCAAATTTCCGCCTCGCTGGGAATCGAATCCAGGACCATTGGCGCGGCGATCTGGCATGGTAACCACTGCGCCATGCGGGTCGTCAAATATGTACCTATTATTCTAACTGTACCTACTACTGTCTTCATTACGTATTTCTTATTTCATTACACGGAATTATTTAAATTGAAATAGGTAGATTAGGTAATATATTTTTTACCTACTGATCGAATTAAAATAAAATAAACACTGAATATTACATAAACCGCATCGAAATCCAATATTGCTAATCTCGTAAAGAGCTTAAACGGTTTGTATGCGATTATCATTGATGCATCGAAGTAGGCTTGGCGTAAAATGTAGTTTTATTTTAATCGGTTAAAAAATAAAAAGTCTATTTAAAATAAAATCTATCTAAAAATTTTTGAATTGTGGGTACTAAAGGTATACGTGTCGAAGCGAATCTTTAGGTACCTAATGGAGACCATACACGATCAAGTATACTTGTCAAGTTTGCAGCGGACTTGACACGGCATCCAGTAAACTTGATCGTGTATGGCCACGGTATAGCTATCTAGACATATAGCTATCTCACAACACTGGATGCCGCATCAAGTCAAACTACAATCTTGACAAGTATACTTGATCGTGTATCCATAAAACTGATATAGAGAGATGTCATAGTCCTAAATATATTTATAACAATTCAGCAATAACTGAAGTTGTTACTCTTGTATTATTTTGTCGTCTACCAATGAATCAGTCCTCTGGTTAACGTCTTGGGAATTGAAGGGATCTTTTATTCGCAGCGACCACTACCTACGTCAAAATGATTATTCGGTAATCGAGAAGGACAATCTTATAAGTCGGAATCACAACCAACAAAAGCTTTGTATAAAAGCTATGATCGTAAAAAAATACTGCTTAGATTTTAGTTTGTATGAATAATATTATAGTTTATATGAATAAATAGAAAATTAATAATGATATTCTTATGAGGTGGTGGGTAACCAGGCGAGTTACCTTACCATAATATCTGATTAACGTCGGGATTCAGTAAAAAAAATGGTTGTCTGTAAAGTCGGTTTACGGACGGTAGTTTAACGTGACAACGTCATGACAAAACGTTGATGAAGTAGTGCTCGAATATAATATTATCTCTGGAAATTAACTTACAATTAGAAACTTTTATCTTTATACTACAACGCCATCTAGAACTTCTGAACTAAACTATTTTTTCAGCAAGTTTCTTTTTGGCTTAAGTGTGTATATAGTTTTGTTCATAGATGGCGCTTTCTCCATTGTTCGCTCGCTCGCGGAATGCGACAGATGAGTCATGCTTTTTCGTGCGTGCACCCGGCGTTCCGTTTTAATAGACGTTATCACGTCAATATATTTTTTACCTACTGATCGAATTAAAATAAAATAAACACTGAATATTACATAAACCGCATCGAAATCCAATATTGCTAATCTCGTAAAGAGCTTAAACGGTTTGTATGCGATTATCATTGATGCATCGAAGTAGGCTTGGCGTAAAATGTAGTTTTATTTTAATCGGTTAAAAAATAAAAAGTCTATTTAAAATAAAATCTATCTAAAAATTTTTGAATTGTGGGTACTAAAGGTATACGTGTCGAAGCGAATCTTTAGGTACCTAATGGAGACCATACACGATCAAGTATACTTGTCAAGTTTGCAGCGGACTTGATGCGTCATCCAGTAAACTTGATCGTGTATGGCCACGGTATAGCTATCTGGCCATATAGTTATCTCAAGCACACTGGATGCCTCATCAAGTCAAACTACAATCTTGACAAGTATACTTGATCGTGTATCCATAAAACTGATATAGAGAGATGTCATTGTCCTAAATACATTTATAACAATTCAGCAATAACTGAAGTTTCTCTTGTATTATTTTGTCGTCTACAATGAATCAGTCGTCTGGTTAACGTCTTGGGAATTGAAGGGATCTTTTATTCCTAGCGACCACTACCTACGTCAAAATGATTATTCGGTAATCGAGAAGGACAATCTTATAAGTCGGAATCACAACCAACAAAAGCTTTGTATAAAAGCTATGATCGTAAAAAAGTACTGCATAGATTTTAGTTTGTATTAATAATGTTATAATTTATATGAATAAATAGAAAATTAAAATGATATTCTTATGAGGTGGTGGGAAACCAGGCGAGTTACCTTACCATAATATCTGATTAACGTCGGGATTCAGTAAAAAAAATGGTTGTCTGTAAAGTCGGTTTACGGACGGTAGTTTAACGTGACAACGTCATGACAAAACGTTGATGAAGTAGTGCTCGAATATAATATTATCTCTGGAAATTAACTTACAATTAGAAACTTTTATCTTTATACTACAACGCCATCTAGAACTTCTGAACTAAACTATTTTTTCAGCAAGTTTCTTTTTGGCTTAAGTGTGTATATAGTTTTGTTCATAGATGGCGCTTTCTCCATTGTTCGCTCGCTCGCGGAATGCGACAGATGAGTCATGCTTTTTCGTGCGTGCACCCGGCGTTCCGTTTTAATAGACGTTATCACGTCAAAAATTACACAATTCTAATTTTACTAAGTAACACAATTCTTTTTGTGTATAAATTTGACTTTCATACACAAAAATAATTGCTCAAATCCGATCCGATAATCAGTTCCAGAAATTATTATTAAGAAACAAATAAACTCTTCAGCTTTTCACAATTATGTCGCATCGCATACCTTAAAAGGTAGTCTCTACCCAGTAAATTGCAATGGAATTTTTTAAATGAACATTATTGAATTATTCAGTTTTATTTCAATTTTCTTCATTGTACAGTCCTGAATGGCTAATGACAGAAAATTACGGTTGGTTAACATTAACGATAGGAGCAATTTTTATTATGTTTTTCTAACAAGTAATTGTTTCGACTCATTCTAGCTATTACACGTTGCTTCGGTCTGAAGAGGAATTTGTGGTTTTTGTCTGTAGTTTATGTGTCTTTTGAAGGTCTCCGATATATTTTAACGATTGTAATTTGATAAAAACAATCAGGTCCAGACCCTGTTCGGAACGGAAGTTCAAGGAATTTTCCATTAGTGATCTTCCATCCAACTATTGATTGCGTCCGCATTTTTTTTCGTAGTGTCGAAAAATTCCTGTATGGTGAATGTTTGATTATGCTTCCCTTAGAAGTCACCCGTACCCTATAGGCTTTCAAAGTAATAATCTTATGCCATGAATATTTTTTTGAAACATGTGCTTAGTAGTTTCTTTCACTATTTCTTCTCCTTTATGATAAAGAAGAATTTTTCGAACCTTTTAGAAACGGTGGTATAAAAATGATGGACTGCATATCAGTAACTACCTATGGCTGAATTATTTCAAATTGAGGGCGTTACTAGTCTACACTAAAAATATTAACTGTTTACAAAAGCCGCCATTCAAATGATACACCATCCATATTTCTAAGGTAACCCAGAGAGAATACCGTCAGGGGAAAAAATAATAATAATTCCCGTTTTATTGGAAAAGTCCTTCAACAAGATTTTTCCATACGAAGAAAGCAATTTATGTGATAACGTTCCGGGAAAATTGCTTTCTGGCCTTTCCTTGCTTCTATTGAATTTATTGCCTGATTCAAATTGAGTGATATTTATTATACAAGTACGCTATGCTTCATGATATATGCGATCGTTCGAAAATAGATTTTTTAGTGTAGCGTAAGTCCGTTGTCTTTTCCGTGACACTGCAGTATTTATAGCTCTATTCGTAAATGTTGTTTAGAAATAAAGGGTAAATTGTTTGTATTATAAATGATAATTTGTATAAAAACATAACTATTTTTTATGCAAGTAAGATAGACTACAACGGAATGGAAAGTGTATCTTTTCATATCTACCATTTATTTATCAGTAACGCGTCGTTGGCAATAAAGGAAGTTAATGAAGCTACTTTATCAGCACTGGTTACAAAATCTGCTTAAAACGTTTTATGGCTATTCTTATAAGAAGGGTGGTTTATCCTTGTTCTGAAGTCAACTTTTCGCTTGACGATTTGTTTAATGATATTCTTCAAAGCGATAAGGTCGTCCATTGATTTGTATTCTTTTTTAAACGCTTTTATTTAGCTTCACTTCGGAGCATCAAAGCATCAAAGCATCAAATCTTGTAACGTTAATTTGAATGACTTCCCTTTAATGAAAATTGATGAAATTTGGCAGACATGTGTATTTCCGATGACAATACACGAAAATCATATTTTAAACTAATTTTCATTGTTTATTTGTTGTTAAATTAAAAAAAACGATTTTCAGACTTTAGACGCATAATTCTCTATGTTCTATTTTACGTAGAGACTTGAAATTTTCACAACTTGTAGCTAATTTTATAAACTAAACATTATTGAAATAAAAGCGTTTAAAAAAAAAAATTTTTTTAGGATTCAACTTATTTCTTGTGCTCTTATGTATATTATTGTATGGTGTACAAACAATAAAGTGTTAAATAAATAAAATAAATAGATATTTATTTTTGTGAACTCTTGCCTGAAACAACTCTTATATGGTGAGCATCACAGAACATCTTATTATTAGATGTTCTGTGGTGAGCATGCATGCAACAACTTTACCCCCTTCAACTTTCGACGTTTAGGTTACCTAGAGTAAAATAATGCTTTAAGGCCCATTGCATTATTATTACTAGCCTATAGAACCGACACAGAATCAGCGAACTCTTTACGCAATGAACTGTACATTATAGCTAATTCGCTGCAGTTTTCAGTACATTCAGGCGATTTCGAAAAGAGCACGGGGACTCGATTTTGAAAATAGAACTTCCCGGTGTGACACACATTTTTTTCGCCATGTCTGTTTACAGTCGTCATTGACATAAGTTGTCGGGCTATCGCATTGAAGTATTAAGTCCGATTTACACGTATTAAGTAGTTAAGTAGATAACTAAATTATAACTAAATCTTAAGTAAATTAATACGTGTAAACAGACAATTTAGTAACTTTTTAGTTAAAATTTAGATAAAATTGAGTTATCTACTAAACTATTTAATACATGTAAACCGGACTTTATCTGTATTATTAGCGTATAGAACTGACACCACGAATACGATGTATGTTCCAATGAATTGGCACGACTGGCAATTTTCAATGGATTCTTTCAATTATGAAAGGAGAACGGGGGCTGAATTTTGAAAATCGAACCTCCCGGGCGTGACATACATTTTGTTCGAGATGTCTGTTCTATGAATAGGCTATTACTAAGTTAATGCGTCTTACCACCAACGACTTCATCGCCACTTACCATCAGGTGGGATTGTAGTTAACTTATAAGTTATAAAAAAAAAGATATTATACTTCAATGGGCTATGGCTGATTCTTGACGGTAAAATTACTTATTAACACCATAAAAGGGAATACTATAACACCATTATAGTTTACTCTGCTGCACTCTCCTCTTTACATAGTTCAACGGCTCGGAAGAATCTAAGAGCAGTATATTAGCATGATAAACACATTTTACTCCGTAACTTATTCAGAGATGTCTCAGTCTAGAATATTCCCCGCGAGTTGCACTCCGTTTCTAACGCAATGGAAATATTCCTTTTCGTTGCGTCACCATATTTTTAAGTTAATAGAGATAATCCTGCTGATTTAGTTAGTCCTATTAATGGTCCGCTACTAAAGCATACTCCACCACACAGCTCCAGTGTGGATTGGTAGAGGAGTTAGTGGCCAACCCATCGAAGTTTTCAAGCCATCTGAAGGCCTCCAACATGGCTTAACAACTGTTATCTTACGATAACAACCGAGACGGCTTTACGTTAAGCTTGAAAGCGCTCAAGAAAGTTTTTCCATTAGCGATCTAGTTTTTTACATGGATTAATCAATGGTAAGTGGCGATAAAGCCAAAATGGCGAGTGCACTAACTTAGTAAAAGTCTATTTACCGTTTTTTTTTCCACCTTTAATAATTTCAATCACGTGAATAAAATTTAACCAATTTCGATTGCGAATAAGTGTGGTAAACATTTATTATCCTTGCATCGGTAGAATCCATAAAGTAAGTAAAATTATTAAGTATACTATAGGTACGCTAAGAAGGTCGTTTTAGCACATGAAGTTTATTAGTTGTATAACAATTATTAATTTAATCTTGTATTTTTAAAGTTTAAGGCTACCACACATTCTCATCATAACCATGGGTTGACTGGTAGGGAATGCCATTAGTCCGCCCTTTGTATAAAATTGCAATAAAGGATTAAATAAATAAATAATAAAAAGTAGCAAAAAGTTCAATTTATTGGTTAAATGCGAGTAGCAGATTTTTTATTACTATAAGTAAGAATAAAGTACGTAAATAAATAATTGAAATAGTTGAGACCGTCCCAAAGTAAGAATTAAAGTAGGGACCCTACTCCTCGCGGGATGTATGGTGTGATGTGGTTTACATACGACGCCGTCGGCTGGAAGCAGGTGACAAGCGCAATCTCCGTGGCATCTGTGGCTGTGGTATAACAGTTATTATATTTTATACTATCTGTTGCCCGCAGCTTCGCACGCGGAAATCATGCTTATCATATTAATCCCCTATTTCACCCCCTTGGGGGTTGAATTTTGAAAAAACATTCCTTAGTGGATGCCTGCGTCTTAAGAGGAATACGTGTACGTAATTTTAAGTTTCTAGCCCTGAAATTGGCCTGTGAGTTGGTACATTAGTCAATCACTTTTGACTTTTATATACAGAGAGATATACGAGTAGCACACTTCAAAAACGGATAATATACGAGTTTGATCATAGATTAGACCAAAATTATCGACAGAGTTAAGCAACACTGGGCGCGGTCGGTAGTTGAATGGGTCACTGAACAATAACAAAGCCATCACCGATATCCCATCCTTTTTAATATCTAATAGGTATGTACCCGCTTTGTTTACTTGGGTTTTTGATCACAGTAATATTCGGGCTATGAGCTCCTAGTAACGAAACATCTCCAGAATCAACAATTACTATAATTAATTTCTTAATTAGAATAGGAAACCTTTTATTAAGAACTTAATTACTCTGTCGTGACTAAATCTAATAAATTGAAATAAAAAAATAAAGTTTTGATCTTCATTTACCCTCAGCATTTTAGAGTATCGTAATAACCATACATTTGACTTTAGCACTGTATTCCATTTCATGTTTTAAATTAAATACTAACATCGTTTTAATGCTAGTGGTTTTAAGTTTCTAAACACTAAAGTTTTATCAGCTAATTAATTTGAAGTGTATGCAATTGCAATTGAATTAAATTGAGTGTAATACGCAAAGTAAGGTGGGTCAAGAATGCATTGAATTTCTTGCCCAATGTTTACAGTTATAATTTTAATCCGATGATATATTCGCTTCATCAATATATCAGGCTTATGGATTACGATCAAGTATACTTGTCCAGTCTGCAGTTTGACGCGTCTTCCAGTGTGCTTGAGATAACTATATGGGCAGATAGCTTACCGTGGCCATACACGATCAAGTATACTGGATGCCTCTTACGTCAAGTCCGCTTGACGCTTGATCAAGTACACATGACCGTTTATGGCCTCCATTAACGAACCCAGTACTAGTCGTAACATAGGCCTCCGCTAACATAATTCTGATTCTGCTCCTAACCCTTCTAAGTCTAGAAGATACCCGCTGCCTACTTCAATCAGTAGTTCATATTTTGGTCAGAGTTGATCCTATGCTGAATTACGTGTACCTTGACCTTTCTAACCTTGACCAATCCGCACTTGGCCAGCGTGGTAGACTATGGCCTATACCCCTCACATTGTGAGAGGAGACCCCGAGCCCAGCAGTGGGACAATTATGGGTTGTTGCTTTGCTTTTTGCTTTGACCTTTCTAAATCTTGGCTCAGCGTCCCACTGCCGTCTTCAGATCAGACCAGAGCCCGTCTTAAGCTAAATTACGATAAATGCAGTTATATGGTGTTATCTGTCAACAAAATCATGAGTTTAATGTAGTACGTGCGCTCATAATGTATTTTCAGGCACTAAGTGCCCTGGCTGTCTTACCTGGCACGAAACCTGAATTAATTACATGGTTAATTAAATTTTTCCCAGCAGTAAAATTCACAACGTTGCTTTTCTCCGTTTTATTGCGGTCCATTAATGGCCTGGCTAATGACTGGTTTTAGTATGAACATGTTGCATGACCGGCGAACTAGTTGGGTGAAATAGTTTTAGTTTGTCAGTTTACTAGCAAAATTGTGCTTAGGTTGCTGTTTTTAACCGACTTCAAAAAAAGGAGGAAGTTCTCAATTCGACTGTATTTTTTTTATGTTTGTTACCTCCGTACTTTGGACTGGGTGAACCGATTTTGATGATTCTTTTTTTAATCGAAAGCTGGTGCTTGTCGTGTGCTCCCACATAAATTTGAGCGAGATCTCACAGTGGCATCCATGTCAAAAGCATATAAGTCTTAAATTTGCATTAAGTAAATGCGCGATAAATGGACGAATAACTCAATATCACCTCAACCGATTTCGATGATTCTTTTTTTAATCGAAAGCTGGTGTTTGTCGTGTGGTCCCACATAAATTTGAGTGAGATCTGACAATGGCATCATGTACTTCATTTTAAGTCGGTTCTTTTTTTGTTAAAATTTTAGATTATTAAAGAACTACTCATTACATTATTAAATTTTTTGATGACTAAAAAAATCACTTGAAATTCGATCGTCCCAACTTGGAAAACGAAAAAGGTAAGGTAGGTAAGTATGGCTATTACATCGATGTTGTATCTTTTAAGGTCATACTAAACTCTTAACTCATCATAATAACCTAAATAAGTTAATAGGTGTTCAATTGGAACATAGGTACTTTGAAGCAATTAATCCCAACATAATCTGCACATTCTAGACAAAGAACTTTTTTGCGTAATTTTACCAGAGATGTTAGTATGCACTTTTCTTATTTAACTTTCTACAAATTAGCATTTACAACCGTGAAATAATGCGCGGTCGTAAAGAAAAGCAGTAATTGCTCAGAATGTTCGTAAGGAATTGCATTGCAGTTGTTTTGTATCTAAGTTATGCGAAGGCTGTGGACTTTGCGTCAAGTTGCCGGGTGAATTAGTTTTTAATACATTTGATGTGGTTTCTCTCTTGGAAATACTTTGAGTTTGAACCTCAAGTTATTCATTGAAATTTACTGTTTTATATTATAATACTTAGTGAAATCTGTAGAGTTGTGTGGTAGTATCAATGGTGCTCAGTGGCGACTCTGGGTTCGATGTCAGCGGAAATCACTAATGATTTTTAACTCTAGACATAAAAAGGTATATATCATCCTAAACGAATGGACCGATTTTGATGCGGTTTTTGTTTGTCTGAAAGCTGACGTGAACGCGATTGTTAGCTATGTTTAGTTAAAATAAATATGTCATTAACATGTTTATTAATATTTAATATTAATATTTCATTGTTCTCTGCACATTCCTAAGGTTGACTGGTAGAGAATGCTGTTTAGCATTAAGTCCGCCTTTTGTACCACTTATTTGATAAGGGTCAATAAAGCATAAATAAATAAATAAATAAATGTGCATTCCCAGTAGAATTGGTCCAATTAAAGTGCCACGATTTTAGCAAGCGTTGACCCCATTCTTAATATATCAGTTAAGAGCAAGACTAAGATTCCTCTTTGATACCCAGGACAAGAGCAACCATTTCCGCCAAGATGGTGGGCTGTGCTTCGAGCTTCCACCCTGGCAGCACCAGCCTGTGGAAGTGGAGCACCATCTCGGCAAGCTGCGGGAGATTTGGGGCAACTCCTCCTCAACACGACGTACAGTGAGAGGATCCAAGTTAGCACTGGTCAACAGGTATCCTTCTAAATGATATTCATTATTAGTAGCCTGCCCTAGCTTTACTTCATATTCCGTACCATTGTTTAAAGGATAATAATATGTAATATGTAAAAAATAAAACAGACTTTTTGCTGTTGGAAATCTGACGTCCCAATACATCTATTTCTTCAGATTTTCTCGTATCTGTTTCTTGCCCTACAACGCATCTTTGTTGTTATTTGGATGGTGGGGATTTCTGGAACAAATCTGTAAATCCCCATCACTTTTTAGCGGAGATGTCTGGAAAGAAACAATTAATAAAGATGATTGCATCCTGTACATCGCTATCCCAGAATATTCAATAATGGGTAACATCATAAATAACAGAATGTACGCTGAATTACAACAGAGCAACGTCAGTGATGGAGATAGGCCCCAATTTACTGGTCGGAGTACATTAATCAACAGTTTCCTATTTTGATGTCAACCCTCAGAGTTATGGGACAACGTTCGTTTTCACATACACTGTTATTTCGTTGTTTCATCACCATGGCTGGGCCGTGAATGGGGTGTGGAATGTGTTGACATGTTTCAGATAATAGAAAAATAATGAGTGAAACAAAAATAATATACACACACTGCTTCGTTTGTGTACGAAAGTATATATATACCTCTTTAATTCCACAACAATTGACGATTTAATAAATAATTTACTTTCCTTAAATAAAATCATAATCTATTATATAAAACATGTTTGTAAGAATGTCCTTTACAGACTTTGGAAACCATCCAATCGCGCGATGTCCCCCAAATTGGTTTCATTTAAAACACACTAACGCGAAGATGGTTTGAGACCACTAAAACAATGCGTTAGACACATTTTTGATTTTCGACTTTTCCCATACGTTTTTTTTTTGTGAAGTAGCACACGCCGGGTATCCACTAGTTTGTAGTATAAAAGTTAGTTCTTTATATCCGTATGCCAACAATGTGGAAAATACTCACCTAACCACCACCTTAAATTGACTGATCACTTGTGCCACAACGTGACGTCATCAAATACGTGGAAACGGTGATAGCACCGTTTCTGGACACCCACCACCGGAACATCCAGAGTTCTTAACAGCAGTTTATCTAACCTTATCATCTTAAATTAATATTAATCATCTTTAATTATTATATAATTCACATTAATGTATAATATTATGATATGAAATAACTAACGCATTAGGTTAAGCCTGTTATGTTAGTTGTAAATTATGGAATACATAAATAAATAAATAAATAAATAAATAAATAAATAAATGGACTGATCACTTGAGCTAATAAATACTATCTATTTGTCCCTCAAATAATCGAGCAATTAAACCCAATTTCCCCAGAGACGTCACCAGATACATGGACACGGTGATAGCACCGTTTCTGGACACCTACCACCGCAACATCCAGAGCTCCTACCAGCAGTTCACCAGCAAGATTCTGAGGAGGATCAAGGATGAGATCAGCGCCGCCGTGAAGAGGAAACTTCAAATGTACACTGAGCTTACCGAACTAGCTGACTGGTTGAATGTACCAGGTATTAGAAACAAGTGGTTTATTCAGTCTAAATTGAGTTCAAAACAAAGTTTACTTTGAAGATATAGCCTTCTTCTTTTTTATTTCTTTTCTAATACGATGGGCGAAGAAAAAGGTCCAAAAATCTAGCCCCACGCTCAAAAACTAGTAATAATAGAACGTTTAGAGAAATTTTAATTTTTATAATATTGAAGAATTCTTAAATAGTAATTGTGTAATATAATGAAATGTTAGGTAATAAAGATGATAAGTTAATAAATAAATATAAATGTAAATTTGACATTAGGCAACTATGAAAATTATAATTAGTCTAAAAAAATAAATGTAAATTCGACATTACATAATTTTGATAATTTGACATTGCATGCTGACCTCTCTCTCAAAATACTGACCTCTGACATGTTGTCGTTACCACCATATTATTATGTACCATGTATTCCCATAGTTTTGTACTAAAAACTGGTTGACAACATTGAAGTATTATTACTAGCGTATAGAACCGACACCGCGAACACCATGTATGTCCCAATGCATTGGCGCCACGTGGCTTCAATCTTTAATGGGTTCGTTCGATTTTGAAAGGAGAATGGGGGCTCAATTTTGAAAATCGAACCTCCCGGGACACACATTTTGTTCGAGATGTCTGTTCTATGACATTATACTTCAATGGTTGACAACGGCCATTTGTTACAACCGCAATTTAATAAGACAAAAATATAACAAATATTTTGCAAAGCGTAATCTTATTCCAGTTTGCGCCGAAATTTATATCTCATTACGCTTGAACAAAGATCTCCCAAGGTGACTATCTATTCCGGCTTTGTTTTGGATTTTTACTCCGAGTAATTCATTAATTACTGTCATTAGTAATTTGTTATCCAAATTTTTGTCTTCTGTCTCAGTAATTAAGTTTTGTGTAGGTATTATTTTTGTACTTAGAACTAATTTTATTGTTTCACATGTTGAAGAGTTTTTTAAACTTTAAAACTTTGAGGAGGCTAAATCTGTATCTAAATATTTTGTGAGATTTGAGTGTAGAAAGGGGCAGCTCTGTATAAAGTGAGCAAAACGTATTTTTAGGTGTTTTTTCTGACTTGGATAGTCATTAATTCGTCAAGTAAAAAAAGTAGTAAAAAGAGGCGTATCTGTGCATCTGTATCTGTGGGCTGTGGCATCGTAGCTCCTAAACGGATAAACCCATTTTGATCTAGTTTTTTTTTGTATGAAAGGTGACTTAATCGAGTGCGTTCTTAGCTATATTTAGTGGAAATCAAATTGTCGGGGGTTTTTTAAATTTAAATTTAAAATTATTCGAAGCTAAACGAGAGAATGTTACTAGTTATCCTGTAAGACCGAACAATACTCTCTCGCAGTAATCCTTGAATATCTGCGGTTTGCTATAAATCGATATATCTAGCCGAGTATGTAATTGCATAGCTTGCGCAATTTGCATAGCTACTAAAATACGATATAGTAGATGTTGCAGAGCGATCTAATTGCATAGCTACGTGCTCTACACCAATAGTTTCGAGTCGGTTATTATCAGGCATCCATCAGGATCAAGACTTAGTAATGGCATAAGATAATGTTAGTAAACCGAGTTAATTTGGAAGAAATTAATGAATAAATAATTGTGGTAAATAAAACATTTTAATTGATCGGCACGTGCTTAAGGACATCCTGTACATAAGATTTTCCTGTATCGTGGATTAGTCTAAACCTTAGTATAATAAAATATTTCAGAGTTAACCGGGATTAATTCGTCTTTCTTTCTCTTCTCTCTGTGTGTGTTTTGATTTATCCTTCACTTGATAATAAGAAACCCAAAAACTCTTTCTGCTGGTTTCCTTACGTGACGTATTGCTTACCATGTTGGACAGACGTGTATAGCGTTCTGGGTTCAATTGCCAGCAAGGCAGAAGTTTGAGTGATGAGTTTCAATTTTTGTTCTCAGTCTGGGTGTGTGGCCTTGTCTTTGTGTGCTGTCCATTGCACCCAGGGCACAAGGAATCCTAGTGTGGTAGGCTGTGTTGTGTTTAGCTATTTATTTATTTCCATTGGACAGCGATGTGCGACGAAGAACGCCGCTCGGCTCGAACGTTAGCAAGTCGTCACGTGGCTGAAATCTACCAGTGTACAGAAGAAGCACGTATTTCCATGGCCAAGATGGCGAAGTATGCAGAAGAGATGATCAGTATTACCAGAAATCACATGCAGAAGGCAATAACAGAATCTACTAGGTCTCTGGATACTAGCGGTTTTGGTGGCGTGGAAGGTCAGAGGTAAAGTTACTATGTTGGGTCCAATATTTTGTTGTTCTAATAGATGTTGCGGCTGGTTTAGGTATAAAGGATTTTTTTAACCCCCGAAAAAAAGAGTTAAATTTTGATATATTTCTGTATCTGTGTGTCTTTGTGTCTGTGTGTCTGTATGTGTATCTGTGTATCTGTATGTCTGTGTATGGCGTCGTAGGTCCCAAACGAATGAACCGATTTTGATTTATTTATTTTTGTCTGAGAGGTGACTTAATCGAGTGTTCTTAGAGCTATGTTTAGTGTAAATAAAACTGTTGGGGATTTTTAAAAAAAATTAAAATTATTGGTTTTTATAACCTAAAAGGGAAAACAAAAAGTAGACGGGCCACCTGGTAAGTGGTAAGGGGTAAGTGGTCACCGCTACCTATAGGTAGTAAAGGTAAGCTAGTTAAGGAGTTAAGTTTATAAACTTGAGCAATATCAGAAGAATGCGGAAGAAGAAATTTTTTTACACCTTTTTTGGAGGAAGCTCATTC
Source organism: Thymelicus lineola (assembly GCA_963932265.1). NCBI lineage: Eukaryota > Metazoa > Arthropoda > Insecta > Lepidoptera > Hesperiidae > Thymelicus > Thymelicus lineola. The sequence continues at coordinate 2,871,248 of OZ010699.1, read as the reverse complement.
CACCGTATGCATGTACGTGACAAAAAAGCGAGGTCCTTCGCTTCCTTTATGGTCATCAATATTTCGGTAATGCCTTTGATGTTGTTGATATTCATAAGTCATTTATGATCATGTGACTCAGTTGATCAGTTGTTGGCGGTTCTTTAGATAGAAAAGACGGGGATAAAAAGGTTACATAATGTAAGGTACAAACTAATTTTAAAATCAAGCTAATATTCTCTGCATGTACTCGTAGAAGCGATTTTCGACATACCCAGGTGGACTAAACAGGTGGACCACGACCAACGCCTGATTTCCTTAACTACTGTAGAGTAATTCAGATTGCGGTACTCACTTATAGCTCCACACTAAGATTCCCTGTGTCGTGGCCGTCGTGGGTGCCATAGACAATAAACATTTCGCCACAAGGGTTGTTAATTACTGAATTATCATCTTATCATCATATTAGAAAAAAGCAGTGATAGCCTAGCGGTTAGAACGTTGGTCTCCCGAACGCGAGGGCACTGGTTCAAATTCTGGCACGCACCTCTAATTTTCAAACATTATGTGCGTATTACAAGTTAATTATCACTTGCTTTGGTGAAGGAAAACATCGTGAGGAAACCTGCACACCGGAGAGTTCTCCATAAAGTTCTCAAAGGTGTGTGAAGTCTACCAATCCGCACTTGGCCAGCGTGGTAGACTATGGCCTGTACCCCTCACACTGTGAGAGGAGACCCCGAGCCCAGCAGTGGGACAATTATGGGTTGTTGCTTTGATTTTTTTGCTTTGCATCATATTATGGGAAATATTATGATCCTTTCAGAACAAATGTATCAGCATGCCTCAAAGAGCTATCAAGAGCAGCGGTGGCTCTCGGGTACGAGCTGGACCTCAGTCTGACGAATGCCAGACGTCACAACGAGCAGTCCTGCGAGAAACTCACCAATTGTATCAGTAGAGTGCGGAAGAAGACGGAGGAATCTGTAGCAGAGCTGCGAGACTATCTGTATCAATGTGTTTATGCTTGATTTGTGTTGTGTTCTATTAACATCTATACATGAAGCAAAATTCTTATTCTTTAATCACATTGTACATGTGTGTGAGTGCGTGTGAGTTAAAGTTCATAATGACAAGAACTACAGTTGATATAATTAAAATAATAACAATATATCTTTATGTCGAGTAATGGTGAACGCACATTTATCAACATCGTCCACGCCGTCCGCATCGCATTTGTATGAAATCATATGAGAGTCCGATGCGGATGACATATGCGTCGGCATATGTCATCCGCACCGTCCGCACGCATTTCTGAAAATGCGGAAGTTATCCGAAATGCCGATAGTGTTGCCATGCCACGATACTTCTGACAACACATTAGGAGAAACGTTTCATAGTAAACTAATCCTGTGAGATCTCGCCTTCGTGTTTATGCGCACCTATACATCATTGTTTTCGGACATTCGACAATAATACACATACATATAATGGCCAATACTTGACGATTGATAGCATATTATACCTATACACGGAAATAAATTGACACAAAACTATACTCAAAATTATCTAAGAGCGCATTAATGATAGCTGCCATTTATTAATATGAACCAACCCTGTACGTACGTTTTTGAGTAAAATGGAATAATTATTTAATTGACATGAATAGTTGGATACTTACGAACAAAGGATTTTGGCAAAATTTGTTAAAAATCCCTATTCGTATTTTATCGTATTCGTAATGACGTTATTTATAAATCATATTAAACGTTATAATCTAGTAAAAATCTCATCACATCATAATTTATGCAAAATTGAATAAAAATATAATTAATTCATATAATAATATAATCAATGTTATATGAAGATGACAAAATCTACACTGACGTTAAGTGATGTGACGGCATGAAAACACTTATAAAACCATAATAATCGATACATTACTATAATCGAAACTTAAAATAAAAATGAATTTATTTTATTTCTTTCTTTGTGTTTAACAATTAAACAATTTAATTTCTTCTCTTCTATTAGAACATGACCAAAAGTGTTTATTACGATAATCTCTAACCGCAGCCATTTGAACTGATTAAAATACAGTTAGAATATTCATTATTCAACCGAAACCCAAATTTCATACGCTGGATGCGGCGCAGACGAATTAACAGTGAGTTTTTTTAGGAAAAAAATATGTTATTATAGTCGTAAATACACAATTATTGAGCGTATAGGTATGATAAAGTAACTTAAGTAGCTCAATGGAGGCAGTGTCATTCCAGTTACTTGTGGATATCTAAATGTTTCGGTTTTTAGAATTTACAATTTAATTATTGAATCGATTAGAAAGTCTTACAAAGAATCGATTTGTTGCAAAAATTGGTTCTTTCGTGAATCGATTTTTTTTGTACATCTCTAGTGTCACTGCGATGACAAACGACAAATATGCATTCTTAGTTCGTGGGTACTATAGTGGGATTTTTTTCCCACTAGTACTGTCAACAGGACATTAAACTTGACACAGACTTAAACGGGACTGTAAACGAATGACATCGCACCGTTTTACACTAGAGGTTGGGAAAAACTGCAAAAATTTTTGGCAATACTAAAATTTGCGTACAGCGAATCCGGACATATGTGCGAGGTTATCGGTATACGGAGCGTCCGGCGCGGACGATGCCGATATGTGCGTTCATCATAACGAGGCCCATAGCAGAAATACCTTACAGACTAACATACATAGGTATACACCTATAAGTTATAACTAATTCACTACTTTATCAGCGAAGTGATATGCTTTCGGGGACTCCCGGTGGTCGCCGGCGTCCGCGGAATTTTCTGAAGACGACCCCCTTCGGCCACAGCTTTAACCTTCAGAAAAGTCGTCAGGAACTCGGTTGGAGCACGCACAACAAAGGAGTTAAAATTGATAGCGTTTCGCGAGTCTAACTTCTCTACCCGCACCCGGTACTTCGTCTTCTTCTTCAAATACTTCAAGACATCAAACATCTTTGTGGTGTAGTGGAGACGAGAGACGTAGACGTGGGATGCCGGCACGGCGGGATGCAACAGATGCTGTACCACATTGGTTACGACGAAGAGGCTTCCTTTTCTTCTTCTTCACTTCAATGAGGCCATCTTTTTCCGATTGACCAACGGGTATCGCATTGCGAGGGGACTCGTTGCTTAAGGTTCCGCTATTCCTCTTGGTTCTCTTCTTTTCCCGACTTTCGGTTTGTTGACGGATCACAGCTGCAGCATAGTCACGTTGAGGCGACGATGTAGTGATGCAAGGTGACACCTTCGCGGGAGGAGGTGCGGGACGGGTAACGTATACGTCACTGCTTACTCGTGAGTGGACAGTGGCCGGTGATGAGTCAAGTTTCGCTGACTCGAAACCCGCTGACAAGGCCTCACATGCCCTGCAACGCACGTTGATGTTGACGGCAGTGACCTACTGACCGCCAAAGCGTTGCGCAATGTCTCCACTTCAGCCCGTAGCTCAGCGATGGTGTTTTGTGAGGCCTCCAGCTTCAGCACCACTTCCGCCAGACTCGTCTTCAGGACTTTTAGGACTTTATATGTGACGGGCGGCAAATTGTTTGTTTTTGCCACGAACGACGGTGCGTCGTCAGGATGAAGGAGATTAATAATGTTGTGGAGACTCTTCTCATCCTTATCATCTTACCGGCGGGATGGTATCCGGTGGATCTTCCAGAGCAACTGATACAAGAGCTTCTTCGCAACTCCGATCTCTTCATACGAGAAGTTTGACTCACAGATTTGGATGCTGCTAATCTCATCCATCGTAATCTATGACTATGTTGTAAAAGCGCCAATACTTTATTGACCATTCGGAGCCCATACCAATCTTAACGTGTAGCGGCAGCCCCCACGCAAATCGCGAATAAAGAAATATTCGTAAGCGCAGTGAGCACGCCCGTCGCCAATCGCACTCACACGACGATTGATTGATATACATAAGTACTTATTAATAATGTTTAATGCAAATATTTTTATATAGACTTCTATAGTCCAGAATGCCCGAGACGCTGAAGACCGCAATAAGTGGAGACGCATCGCAAGGATTGCATGGGCCAATAACAACAGAGCATCACCTGTCAAGAGTGAACGACTGAGGAAGAGGAGGAGCAAATATTTTAATTTAAATAAAAAAATATGCTGCCAATTTTAAATACATAATAATAATAATAATAATAATAATAATAATAATAATAATAATATCATTTATTTTGCAAGAACATAGTGTTATACAGGTGGTTTACATTTTATAGCTTCCTTATGCTCTGCCTTCATAGGCGTGCAAAAAAAAAAAACTATTCTATTTATACAATTTTCAAACAATTACCAATATATTATTAAATTAAATTATATAATAATATCACTATTAAATTAATTATAAATTCAATTGTTCTATGATTTAGCCGAATAAGTTGTGAATATAGTAATGAAATGTCAGATAAAATAAATTATTATTAAATTATAAAGATAAATATAGGTATAATGTCAAAATTTTCATAATGTCACAAATTCACTCTTTTCTTATGTCGAAATATTCTTTTACGCTATAAAATTGGCAGTCCATAAGCCAATTAAATAATTTCCTCTTAAATAATACATTAGGTAGATCTTTAAAGCTATTTGGGAGCTTATTATAGATTGCTATGGCAGAGTAGGGTGCGTTCTTTTCAGCTTTTTTTAAACGGCACGGGGGTAACTTTAGTTTAATCTTATTTACAGTACGTTGAGCTCTTTGTGATGGGCTCACTATGTCGAAGTAGTCCGCATGTTCTCTAACGAGGATACAAGCTGCTCTTATAAACATGCAAGGAAGTGGGAGAACTTGCAAAAGCTTAAATAGTGGGCGACAGCTATCAAGGGGATATGCACCGCAAATCGCTCTAATAGCCTTCTTTTGTAATTTAAAAACTCTTATGGCATCGACCGAGTTTCCCCACATGACAAGACCGTATGACAACACAGAGGAGACGTGCCCATGATATGCTGTCAGTGCGGCCTCCCGAGACACTGTTAAGCTTAGCCTTCTGAGGGCATAAATAAATCCTGCTACATAATATAATGTTAAGCAGTTGAACAATGATGAATGAAATTTTCACCAAAGATTTTTAAGATATCAGTTTTAGTAGTTAGTTTTCGAACTAGATTTAGAGAATATTTGAAAGTTATAGTATTAGTTACTTGTACCTGGCCCTACATAACATTGACAGCCTGATAGGTCTGATTCATCTTTTACCAAAAAAATATTAATAACCATGTGTTACAGTTCTTATATTTTAATGCGCTCTTTATACTAGTTTATACTGACAAATATTATGATTGACAGTATAAGTTAAACAGATCTCCATCAAATATCCAACGAAGCGAAAATATCGACTTACATCGTGATAATATTTTTTCCTTATTCCTGTTTACCCGTGACGGTGATGAAATTAAAAATAGTAATATATTATTATGTACTATTATGTCATCTCTGGTAATATCGAATGTTTTGGAAAATGCTTGTGAATTAATGTACCTATCTGTATTATATAAAAATCCGCCGGACATTTCGCGAATAGGACATTTTGCGCCTAAACCAACCAAAAGTGTTTGACTAATGTATCAACGCACAGGCCAGACCCTTAGGGCTAGAAACTTAAAATTTCGCACACGTATTCCTCTTATGATTTAAAGATTTTAATTTGAATCTTACACGTCTACACTCCGGTATTCAAAGACCACACCAAAAAGCCAGTGCTAACATTTTTACGACATTTTCAACTACTTATTGTACAAATCCCCTCACGTTTCCAAGTTTCTGTATAAAGTCACAAAATGCACGAACACACAAAGAATACGTATAAAATGTGTATTCCGATAGAAAGAAACAAGTAAACTTGTTATTCTAGTTTAAAGACGGCACTTTTATTGTCTCATTGCTAGGCAATGGTCCTCAGAATGGGTGTATGTAGCGTGACTCCTTTCGATTTCTCCCTTGCGACTTTATTTTCTTAATATATTGTGCTTCAACGTGTAGGTGGAATGTTTTACAGATAAAGTATCAATTTTTCTCTTTTAACGGGCCTATTGAAATGAAACACAAGTGGAATTTGAATGCATAAAATTCATTTGTATAAAAGAAATGGCTGACTAGTAGTCCATCAATTTGCAACTACAGGGCAAGGGTGTTTTCATTACCAAGGAGGCCCAGCATACTTCACCACGCTGCACCAACGTGGATTGGTGGTGGGATTTGTGGCCTGTTCAAGTGTTGGAAGATTTACGCCAAAATTTTTGTCCGGTCATCCATCCAACTACCAAACGCGCCCGCTGCTGCTAAGGTCGATATCTAAGGATTGACTCAAGCCGCCGGGCTTTGAGATCTTAACATGAATAGAATTTTGTGTAAAACCGATGACGTTTAAAATTGCACCTCGTATTAGGATTCTTTGTGTCACGAGGCAGGTATAATAAAATATCTGCTAACTACCTACTAAAAATATATTTCTGTGTATAATGGCAATGTATTGTAACTTGGGTTTGTCTTGTTAACTTTTGAGCGCTATTTTTGATGTGAGGTCAAAGTACTGTCGTTACGGTAGTTTTTCGCAACATTTTAAATTCAGATACGGACGAATAATATTACGTCGGCGGGCTAAACGATTTTTAATTTGTTTTAAATTTCCCGCCAGGGGCCAAGTCCACCAAATTCGCAATTAAGCTATCACAAAATTGCACATTACAAAACGTGTCGAGTGATCCTTGACAATCTGAAACTTTGTATCAACATACCAATAGGTACTACCGTACTATTAAGTATTTTGTGTCAACAGTAAAGTTTTGCGACCACTGATGAGTACCTATAATAATATACATAGATATACCTACGAGGTCAGACGTGAAGCTACGAATGGACTTGTCAAGGAATCTTTTTAGAACGCTTGGTAACTTAGGGTGAAGACACAAAAATACATCACAATAAAAGTAGCCAAATCTCGAGAATATCCATGTTTCTCTCTCCATGTCTGTTCGTCTAGGAATCGAACCTCGGATATCTTGTTCTATGGGGTTCACTAATACTGGGTTGCACGGCGATAGAAGAAGATACATTTATGTACAACTTGGTATATCAATTTCCAATTTATTAGAAACTAGGAAATCGCCCTCGCTTCGCTTTGGGAAAAATAGTAAAAAAAAATATAATATAGCCTATGTCACCCGGGGACAGTGTAGCTTCCCAACAGTGAAAGAAATTTTCAAATCGGTTCGGTAGTTTCGGAGCCTATTCAATGCAAACAATCAAATCTTTCCTCTTTATAATATTAGTATAGATAAATGTGGTTTTTTCCATGTTTTCATTCCAAATTTAGAGTTTCAGATTTTTGTTTGAGTCGACAACATCCTGCCAATAATAATGTAAGTAACATCTTCATAAACAATTTAGTTACATTGCACGATGCACCAAACCGTTCCATTGTCTCCTCCAGTCTATTCTACTCTGGTCATTAGTACCCCCGACAACCCTTGTCGCCAAATGTCCCTTCTAATTATGGCCGGCCCGACCCAGTAATTTACAGTTATTCCAATCCGACATAACGAAATCAAATTATTCAAATATTTAGACGCGGCCCGAACTAATGAATTTAGATTAGTTGGCCCCGTATACAACGGGATTCCTAGTTAGGGATGCGTTGGATTTCGCCTGACCAGTATTTATGGTTGAAATTGGAACTATTGTGTCGGTTGGAAGGATTATTGGGTGCTTATTAATGACTCGGTTTTAAAATGATTTAATGAAACGAGGTATTTGTATTACTAACTTCGATGTCATTTAGTAACATAGTAGGTATAACTTTAGTTTTATCTGTAACGGATTTTCACGCTTTTTGTATTTTTAAATATTTGTCGTTTTTTTTTTGTTTTATCAATTTTTATTTAGACTAAAGTGCCCTCGTCTTTGCCTGCACCCAAATAGCCCCATTCCTCGTGATGAAAAGTATCCTGACCTTTGAATCCAGGTTTTGACTATCTTGTGTATATTATATATATATATATATATATTATATCTAAATCCGTTGAGCTGTCTAAGCGATTTATGTATATGATTCATTACTTTTTCTAAAATATTAAACGTACCAAAATTTTAATATGACAAAAAAACTTGAGAGGTGTCAAGGGACACCCGGATGGAACGAAGTTCCTTTCGATTTTTTGTTTGTTTCCCCTTACGGGAGGGAGGCAGTGAATGCATTTACGCATACCAGTAGAGCCGTCTCTGCTGGTTATGTGGCGGCTCGATCCAAGGATAATACATAATAACACCCGGATGAAACGAAGTTCCTTTCGATTTAAGTATTGTTTTGTTGTACAGCGCCATCTCCGTAAAACTCTCTGAATCACTTCAAAAAAAGTGTCGTCATTCGTAAGAATCAAAAAGTGTCGTAATTTTCCGTCTAGCCCCCTTTCACAAAGCGCGATAAGGAACTTCGTTCCAATAATATTTATTCTCGTTCCAAGGATAATACCCACTAAACACTGCCTCAACTTTTTTTAGCCCTACGACCTTAAAACCTTTGTCTGAAGCGACCCCGCTTGAAGAGACGGGGCGCTAGGCTAGATGGCGCTGTACAACTTTCTGAATCACGCTGTTGAGATTCTTTGGCCCTAACATAAGTAAAATAGCAAAAAGTGTCGTCACGACTTTTCGTAAGAATCAAAAAGTGTCGTAAGAATTTTTTCCGTCTAGTCCCCTTTCACAACGCGCGATGATAAGCCGCCAAGGACTGGAATAACTTGCCTGCGTCGGCGTTCCCGCCTGCCTATGATGTGGATGTCTTCAAGAAAAGAGTGAATAGGCTTTTACTAAGTTAATGTGCTCACCACCTTGGACCACATCTCCACTTACGATCAGGTGGGATTGTGGTCAAGCATTAACTTATTTGTGTAAAAAAAAAAAAAAAAAATAAGGAACTTCGTTCCAAAAACGTATCAATTTACAACTTATCGAATCAAGTTTGAAACATAACCAAATCTAATTCCATTCAGTTTCCGCAAGCCGGAAGCTCTGCTGTCCAGCCGAAAAATGTGTACATTCTGAGAAGTTTGAGAAATAACATGAGCTCGAAATATTCAACTCGTAATACTTGAGACGTGAGACGAGCGCGGCCATAGTTCAGCACATACATCAACTTTATATCTTCCGGCAGCCGCGTAGCCGTGGTTCAGCTTCAGCCACCTTGTTGAAGCTTTAAGGAGTAACATTTTTAAGGAAATTTTACTTCGTTACCTTACCTTTAGCTACATATTTTAAATATTTAGCTGTAGTGTCTCCGTGTTACAAGTATCGCTGTTGGTGTAACATGTAGTGATACAGATATTGGTTGATTTATTTGAAAGCATTGAAATATAATGTCATAGAGCAGACATATCGTACAAAATGTGTCCCGTCAAGAGGTTTTATTTTCAAAACTCGGGGACTCATCCCCGTTCTCCTTTCTAAATCGAACGAATCCATTGAAAATTGAAGCCCATTGGCGCCAATTCATTGGAAAAAATATCGTATTCGCAGTGTCGGTTTTATACGCTAGTAATAATACTTCAACGGTTGAAAGCCTTTTTCGTGAGCGATATGTAAGAAAAAATAACTAAAATAACAAAAGTCTCCAACACGTAAATAAAATAAAAAGAAAAAAACCCAGTAGTTTCGAATGTAGTTAAAAGTAACATAGAACAACTACACCATAGGAGGATTAACAGTCGGGACCCATTGTTCAACCAATCACATCTTGGTAAAATTTACCTAAATGTGTCCCGAATAACGTTGGGCGCCACTTATAATGGGTGTGTAATACAAATAACGATTTGCTTCGTAACTTTTAATGACTCGGAACAGATGAACGTTACAGTTAGAAACAAAACTACTGAAAACGCAAACATTAACGCAAATATTAACGAAATCTCAACAAAAAGGTGAATTGTGACGCGAGCGGCGAACCGCGGGAGTCGTAAGTGTCAAGTAAAAACGGCGCCGGTAACGCCCCGCAAAAGCAGCGACAAAAACGGGCAACTAATACGGGGTTGCCCGCTATTAAATTTAAATTAGGTAACACCACACGCTATAGCTTAACTTATTAAGAAAAAACTATAATGTATCTACCAAAATAAGTTTTATTCTCGTGTGTGCATATTAATATGCAAACATTTTTATCATAAGAGGCAGGCGAAGTGGCATTACAGTCCATTTGATGTGGTCACAGCCTATACACGCGCGACGTGCGGTCCTTGCCTAACGTGACGTAACACGACACAACACGTAACCTGACGTGTCATGACACCGCTGAACGTTTCACGTATCAGCTCGTCCAGAGCTTTGCAAACTCATATAAAACTTTCCCGCGAACGCAAATGCTGACTTTTTCAAATTATTATTGCCCTCGGACCACGTATTTTTGAGTTTTTCGGCTTTAATACTTTCAGTGGCGAAATTATTATGGCGTGTTTGCGAAATAATATTACGTGTATTTTTTAAAAAGAAAATTGTTAGGACAAATCTCGACTCTGGATGTTAAAATCATCGCGGGTCTTACTGGCCTGGTAGGGATTCGGGATCAATTCCTCATTGTTGCAATTAACTATTATTATAAACTTAAATATCTATTTAGTTATTAGTTTAGTTTATTCACATGTTGTTTTTCTTGTGTTCAGATAATCATGGCTCCATCTTTTCTTTCTCGTCAACAACGTTTTTTGGGTGACAATACGTCTGTATTACCTCTAATAATAAGTGGGACATATTCATGTTGAGGTACAGAGTGCGACTCAATAGGAAAGTTGAGAAAATCATACAGCGTTATAATAATATTAACAAGATTCTTCCGTAGAGGCAATCTCTCATTCTCGATAATATAATATAATAGTGGGGCACATCAGTTGTGTTTTGGAGTTGTATAGTTTAGGCCCTTACAGTTTACAGGAGACTTATTTGGAAGGAACCTATCTTTTGAAGACCCGTTTATTGTTGTTATGTTCAACGAACCACAAGTATTCTTAGTAGTGAAACTTCTTTAGAATCGTTAGTGATTTGAAACCGGATGCAACGACAGGTAAGATAATATAACCGCTAATTTCGACTTTCAATTTAATTCCCCGTAGCTCAATGGTCAGAACGTAGATACACAATACCTGATGCGCAGGTTCGCGTCTCTCAGAATTTTTTTTTTAGTTTTATTTTTTTTAGTTTTATTTTTATACTGTTTTTAAATAGTTTCAAATGCTCTTTTAAATATTTTCAAAGAATTTATCAACAAAAAATAAGAATTTCATTCTTTCATTCTGTCGATCGACCGACCTATTAATCCTATTATACAGACAGTAAAAATGCTAAGTTGTATTCATAGATGGCGCTTCGATTTATTGCTTTAAGATTCGATTTATTGCTCTTTCATCTCATTATCTTGAAACCAAAATTTTGGAAAGTTTCACTTCTACCATGTGTGAATTGCACACATTTTCTTTTTTTTTATAATAAACTAATATTACATTATAATAATCACTGTAAGTAGACCCAGCATTGCAGAGACAACCATCCACACCGAGCTCCAAGTAAAGACTGATTTGTAAATGAGCAACTAGTGAATGAACTAGACTAAGATCGAATATATCAATAATCGAATGGCTTCAACCAAAAAATGGACCACTACTGGGCATGGTTTTCTCCTTTTGAGGACCTAGAGCATACTCTACCACGCTGTTGCAGTGCGGATTGGTGGAGGGGTTAGTGGCCAACCCGAGTGTCAGAGGTTTTTATGCCGCCGGAAGGCCTCCGACATGGCTTAACGACTGTTATGATATCAACCGGGACCGACGGCTTTACTGCTCAAGAATTTTTTGCCACTAGCGGTCACCCATCCAACTTCCGACCGCGCCCGCTGTTGCTTAACTTTTTCGATCATTTAGGTTCGACACAAGCCGCCGGGCTACGAACGCTTCGAATGTATAATCGAATAGACTAAGATCGAATAGAAGATAGAATGATAAATCAAGTAAGGCGCCATCTAGCGACACCAGCGCTCAACTGTTATTCAATTAGGACATACACTCATAGGTAACTGCTATGTAGGTTAAAGCCAACAAAATAAAAGAAAAAAAATTGCATTAAAATTTCTTATTGTACCTAAATATTAATAGCCCCAGTAATTTTCTTGAAGTTACTAGGTTCACGGCATAATTAACATGAAGGTTCCATTTTAAAAGAAAAATATAAAAACGATCACAGAATAAAAACATTCAATACTTTGTCGAAATTTTCCAAACATTCCATTAAAAAAAGGGTTTTATTTGAATACTTCAAATGTTAGTCTGTGGAATTTAAAAAGCAGAGCAGTTGCCCGACAGGTGGTTTGCGTTCGGTGTTTTATATTTTATTTTTTACGTAAAATCGAAAAATGTATGAAAGTGTAGGTATGGCAAAAAATACTACATGAAATAAACTGTTGCGACAATTTTAAACATTTAGGATCGGCTCAGGTGAGTCTTTATTGCACGGGTAGGTACTTTAAGTCACTTATATTATGTACGTTACTGCGAAAGTTTCTTCGACTCAATCAAAAATAAAAAATATATACACTGAGTGCGTCTATTTTATTAGGAAAACGGTCAAAAATTCCGTGGGTGAACAATCAATCATCCCCTATTTTACTTTTATTCCTACCGTTAGGGTGTAATAAAATTTTCAAAAAAATGGGACCAACTTCAACACATACCATCCATTAAAAAATAATCTCCAAAATCGGACTACCCTGTGCCGAATGCTACGTGATTATACATAAAAAATAAAATAAATTATACGTGTCGAATAGGGATGTTGACTAATTTTAGGATTCAATTTTATTTTATAGATAGAACCTCAATATTCACGAAAAAAATATTATAAAAATAATAATCTTCAATTTAAAAACAAAAATTGATAAATAAAAATCAGTATCAAATTTCTCACCAAAAACGTCACGTGACGTCACTAAACGATATTCAATACTATCTGTCTACTAAGTTTGTTGAATTTCCATATAAAATTGTTCCAATGACGTCATATTCTCAAAATGGCGTTTGAGGTCACGTGACAGTGAGTACAATTTTTAACATTTTAAATAAATGATATTTAATTTATTGTGATTGATTTCAATAAAAGAATCATATTTTAGGCCTTTAAATGTTACCACTAATATTTTAGACACAAATTTATATTAATTTATAATTAGTGTCAACATCCCTATTGAGAACCTCCTCCTTTTTTTCGTCGGTTAAAAATGATTAACTCCCGAAGCAAATAGAGGGGGGAGAAGCAAATAGTTTGACGTGTCTGTGGCATCGTAGCTCCCAAACAGATGAGCTGATTTCAAACAGATGAGCTGATTTCAAACAGATGAGCTGATTTTGATCTATTTTTTGTTTTGTTTGAAAAGTAACTTAACCGAGAGTGATTTTAGCTATGTTTAGTATAATCAATAGTGTTGAATAGTTGAACAGATTTTATATTAAAAATGTTAACTATTAATCAAGAAAACTACAAATATAAAGACCGGGCAATAAGAAAAAACAATTTGGATAGCGAAAACCGCCCTGCTTGATATTCTGTGGTGGACGCGAAAAAAGTGTCACTCCAACTTTCAATATAATTAGAGCTCGCTTCTACCTTTTCAATTGGTCGACGGAACTTTCCTGGAATCACTTGAGCTTTATAATATAATGGTTGGTCTTTTGGTGCAGCCAAATTAGCTAAGAGGAAGGAATATTAAAAATAAAGCTGCTACAAGATTACGTAATTAAATTTAAAGATTTAACATTTTTATTTAATCGGATCTTCCTGCTCTTTTCTCTATTACGGAAAGTGCACTTTAAAATTACTGGGACAAGTTGAATATAGTTTGTACTTTTTATATTTATAATTATGTGCGACCTTTTTAATTATGTGATAAGGTTGTAGGGGAGTTAAGTTCTTCAGTACAAAACATTGAAGTATAATGACATAGAACAGACATCTCGAACAAAATGTGTGTCCCGAAACCGCGATGACGCGTTCTTTTTTCAAACTCTAGAAGGTGATTTACATAGAGTAACTTTGTATAAGACACTTGCCGAACCACGACAAACAGTCAACGACTCTAAATCTTTAGCTCTTCCAAATGTTTGATTTAATGTTTAATTGAATTCACTGAGTAATGTAATACACATAATTTATTATTTACCAAAGAGTAGGTACTATAGTCATTCTTTTTGGGCTTATTTATTTGTCCATTAACACGCTTACTTGCCAAGTGTGTAAGCCCGACTCATGATTTTTTCAATTCAATTCAATTGACTGACCTGAACTGACTGAACTGACTTGAATTGATTCAAGTCAATTTATTTGCATTTCATTCAAAAATGGCGGGAACATTCCACAATAATTGAAATAAATTCGTTTTAGTTGATTTAAGTTAATATTTTGTTTTCTTACTGATGATAAGTAATACCATTTTCTTTTTTGTATTTTTTTACGTGCAATTGTGACAGGTTCTCATCACGCAAGACGGCATTTTTTCAGTTTGTTACTAAACAATTTTGGCATGCGGCCGCAATGAACGCAGGTGAGTGACAAGCGAGTGAGTGAATGAAGTGAGCCACCCTGGCCACAATGAATGCACCCGACTCAATGTTCGGGGTGTCTGTTCTATACGAAGTAATAGTACTTCAATGGTACAAAACAATGATTCTGTTGAGGATAATTAATCTGTCACAGCGTTAACACGGAACTTTTAAAGAGCAGATTATAATAACCCTTAAGTCTACATTACTTTTGAAGCTCGCAGATGGGTGTATTTTTGATACATTTACATGATTTTGTTAACCTAGAAGAAAAATTGTTTCATCTCTCAGCCACGTTCATAATTGATTTATCATGATAATGCTACATTATGTTAGTATATTTAAACCATATTTAAACCTAACAAATAAAGGTAACTTCACCCTTCATTTTACAGTTCCTCAGCGACTAAAAATATAAACTGGAATGGAACAAAGTAACTAAACTTGCTTAACTTCGAAGATCAAGTAATAAAAAAGTTTTTAGTATTCCGAGGAGGAATGCGGGTGTCGTTCAAGTTTCAATGCAATTAGACCCACCATATTAGACTGCCGAAAGCCTTTAGCAACTTTCTTCATGATTTATCGTACCTTATGACTCTTATGAGGTAGTGCGTACTAGCGCTCTGACCACGGGTTTACCCGCATTTCCCGGGGTAATAAGTATGTTAATAAATAACAAACTATGGCTAATTTATATACTTACCATGTAATACCATTTAATGCACATTGATGTATACGATGAGATGACATACCTAACGCATTAGGACACGCCGGTTAGTTGTAAGATTATGGAATAAATAAATAAATAAATAAATGTACTCTAATACTCTAATGTACCTATTAGGTAATTAGAAGAACAATCAACGTTTTCTTAATAATTCAAGCGAAACACCGATATTAAAAACCTTCCAAGTTTTTAATCTATTTTACTTCTAACATACATACATAACTACTTTCTTATAACAAAATAGTAAAAGTCAAACTTCAATTAACAAGGCAGCTCTTTGTTATCCCATGCTAGACTTAACGGGATTCAAGGAGATTCTGTTTCAGTAATCTCCTATCCAACACTGATGCAGCTTAAGCTGCTGCAATAACCACAAACGAATTAATTTGTTGAACTTGGTAAATCAATTCAACAAACGTACCTACTAGGGTTGATACTAGGATAACAGAATTGGACAGATGTAAATACCATTGTTGTAACACACAGGTTCTCAAACTTATTTCACCTACTGTGCCTTTTGAAAACTATTTTTTTTCCTTTACGTTTTAATTAAATTGATACATAGACAAACGAAGCGCCGCCATCGACTAATCCGCGTTATTTTCATTAGGATCCTCTAGACTTAAATAACATCTAAACATACCAATGGAAAAAAGCAGACCTTTATAAATATTAAAAAAAATCAATCTAATATATAAAATTTCCATGTCACAATGTTAGTTACCGTACTCCTCCGAAACGGCTTTACCGATTTTTATGAAATTTTATATGCATATTCAGTAGGTCTGAGAATCGGCGACTATCTATTTTTCATACCCCTAAGTAATAAGGGTTGTCCACCCTTAACATTTATTTTTTATTTTTTGGACAAATTTTTTATTTTTTTATGATGTGGCATTCAAAAAAGCATACAACCCTAAATTTTCACCCTTCTAACACCAACCCTTATTTTTTAATATGATTGTTAGGCGATACGAAGTTCGCTCGGTCAGCTAGTTATTATATAAAAAATATTATGTAAAAAAGGGTAAATGCCTGTAGGTATGTTTGGTTGAAACTTCAACACGCGATTTGAAATGTGCAAGAACAGCAGTGACCAAGAACCATCACCCGACTTATTTCAATAAAAAGTTGAGGTACTCGACCTGACTTAGAATTAGTAACGGTCAACTAACACAGCGAGTAAACAAGTAAATAGAAAATTGTTTACGTCCACACGGATTTACTGGGTCGGAAATCGTTGTCCTTAGAAGGGACGGACGCGGAGTGCGGACGTTGCGAATAAGTACTTTGGGAGAGTCAGGAATGGAATACGAGTAATTAACTCGTAACTCCGACTTGGCTGTTGACTTGTTGAGGTAGTTTCTTGTATTAGTTCGCTACGGTTTCGTGTTGTATCTCGGTTTGACGTCATGTTTAGACTAGCTAAGTTTTTGTTAGGTTTTCCTTTTTGTTGACAATTGTAGTAATGTAAACTATGAGTGAATTAAGCGTTTACACAGATCAAAACTTAATAACAATGATGTTTAAATAAATATAGATACGTTATGCCCTTACAAATCAACCGAAAAATCTGTTCCGATGTCCGCAAGGCACGCTTTATTGCTTTATCGCACGTCTTTATCGCTCTCGCGACAAAACTACATCGCTATCTCTTTTTTCACCTGAATTAGAGTTCCCAATTGCGAACTTTTTGAGTCACACAACGCGCGCGCTTATGACATATCTGCCTCTTTTTAATATATAATATCATTGCTTAATAATAATAGTTAGATTATATTTATATTACTCGTATTAATGCGTAAGTTTACCTATATGGAGGTTTGTTGCTCTTTCATTGAAACACTGCTGAACGTATTTTCATGAAATTTTGCATTTAGGTAGATCAGGATCTGGAATAAGATGGGTACTTATTGTTCCGAAAAATGCGGGCAAAATCACGAGCAGAGCGCTAGTGATTTATATTGCGGGTTATTAAAAGAGCTATAGTTAGAAATAAAAGCCCGATCGTTTGGTGATAAGGCTTCATAGTGATTAATTTTATTACTGGTATTATTATCATTCTGTGAAGCTTGCATTGCTACCACGCAAGTAAGAGCTTGAGTCAGCCGTCAAATGGCGTGTTCCGTGTTTAAGTTCCGGGGGGCTTGGGAGCCAGTTTATTCTTTCTTTTTCTTCTCTCTTTCTTGGTCGGTAACGCATTAGTGATACTTTTGGTGTCATCGTTGTCCTTGGGCAGCGACAGCCACTTACCATCAGGTGGATTGTCTGAACATTTGGTGGTTATTTCCATTAAAAAACCTATCGAATCGTTAGGCTAGGCTTTCGTCTTTTTGGTAGGCAATGTATCTGCTTTATGTAATTTTATTAATTTACAGCGATAAAGTTAAAACGGACACAAAAACAATTGTAGAACACTGAAATGGTGCTGTATAACTGCATCCATGATAACATGACCAGTTAACCGATCCCGATAGCATCAGGCTCTGTTCTCGAATTCCAATTTAATTTAATTGTTTTCCAAATAGGGTATTAAATGTATTCATGGTCGTTTCTCCGATGGCCGTTCGATGCAAGTTTTAAGTTTCGCAGGTGCGCTATTCAAGTTTCGCTCCGGTGAGCTTGTTTCTCGAATTTTAAACTTTAAAGTAGGTATGGGAGTTCCTACCCCCTTTTTAGCCCCTGCTAGGGGTAAACGAGATAGTAGGGGAAGATTGGCTGTCTTGACCAGAGGTAACCGCGTCAGAGCTAAGGTGTTTGTTTGGTTGGACTCGTATAAAATAATAATTATATTTTCTATGCTATAATAAAATTATAGTTTGTTATTTTTAAACGCTTTTATTTAGACTATGGCTGTGTGGGTCAAATTTTGCAAAGTTAAAAATTTCAACTGCTTTCCTAAGCAGATTACACATACTCGTAGCTTACACATAGATTTACTCGTATATGCATGACCTGATACTATACACAGGTGTGGTTTTTTTTAGGCTTCCGAAATAAAATCGGAACCCTTATAGTTTCGTCATGTCCATCCGTCCGTCTGTCCGACTATCCGTTTGTCTGTCTGTCCGTCCGTCTGTCTGTCCATCTGCCCATCTGACCGTCTGTCCATCCGTCCGTCCGTCCGTCTTTCTAAAGCAAAACGCCGAGACCCTTAATGCTAGAAAGCTGTAATTTGGCATGGATATACATATTTATTAAAACTTCAGGATCGTATAATAAAATATTGAAAAACATTTTTTTCAGGATACTTATATGTATAAATATTGCTAATTTTGGTTAGAGTCAAGTGCCCCCCTCCCGCCGGCTACACGGTTGGAGTGAAAGGTGAAGTGAAAAATTCTCAAAAATACTAGTCGATAGGTATACATACTACTCGTAATACTTCGGAATACATATTACATTGCGCGTGGCCTGACACGCACTTGTCCGGTTTTTTTTTATTTAGTACCTACATTAAAATTACGAAAGCGTGTTTATTTTCTAAATAATTAACTTATAAGTAGTTTTTGATTCAATTTTATTACGTGAACGTCTCATTCGTGACGGAAATCACAGAAATTGTTGAGATAAAATGCATAAATTGTTCCGAGATCACTTTATGCAGATTCCAATTCAAGTTTTTATCTTCATATTTTCCGTAATAAAACATTTTCGCGACTTAAGCAACGATGAAACTTAAAAGATTTTAATGAGGAAGCAGCAAAACTTTTCTCAACTAAAAGACACTGCAGTGAGAATTATTACATCTCATCAAACTGCAACGACAGTTAAGTTAAGTGTGCATTATGTTGAACGCACATATATCCGCATCGTCCGCCCCGGACGCTCCGTATGCGGATACCCTCGCACATATGTCCGGATTCGCCATACGGATTTTTTAGTATTGCCAACAATTTTTGCAGTTTCTTCCAACCTCTAGTGAAAAACGGTGAAGACGATTAAGATTGATTCAGCTATGGAAAAATTGTTGTAGTAGCCTGCATATTGGCCAAAGGAAGTCAAATTCGAAAAAAAAGAAGATTTTAGGTTCATAATATCAATTTGAAAAGGCAGTTAGTTGAACGGCAAATTCTATACGTTATTTCGCGGCTTGGTGGATGATGGTCAATAAACCTAGATAATTGAAAACTTTAATTTGTGACTTGAATTTGAGGGAAATTTAATTTCCACACACACACACGATAGTTATTATTTTTTATTAGTTTTCGACTTTGTCTCATATTTCAATCACGTAGTTACTTATCGCAGTTTGAGGAACACCATTCGGAATCTCGAATGTCCGAAAACAAAGATGTTTAGGTATAAACACGAAGGCGAAATCTCCTCAGAGGATTCGTTTACTATGAAACGTTTCTCCTAATGCTTTGTCAAAAGCATCCTGGCATGGCAACACTGAGTACCAGCACACGCCCTACGTATGACGTCATCCGCATTTTGGATACCTTCCGCATTTTCAAAAATGCGATGCGGACGATGCGGATGACAGAAGCGTCGGTATATGTCATCCGCACCGTCCGCACGCATTTCTGAAAATACGGAAGGTATCAGAAATACCGATAGTGTTGCCATGCCACGATGCTTTTGACAACGCATTAGGAGAACCGTTTCATAGTAAACGAATCCTGTGAGGAGATGTCGCCTTCGTTTATGCCTATATATAATTGTTTTCGGACATTCGAGATTCCGAATGGTGTTCCTCAAACTGCGATAACTAACTACGTTATTGAAATATGAGACGAAGTCGAAAACTAAAAAGAAATAATAAGTATTATGTGTTTTAATTTCCCGCAAATTAAAGTTACAAATTAAAGTTTTCAATTATCTAGGTTCATTGATCATCATCCACAAAGCCGGGAAATAACGTATAGTATTTGCCGTTCAACTAACTGCCTTTTCAAATTGATGTCATGAGCCCAGAATCTTTTTTTCGAATTTCATTTTCTTCTTCCTCTTCCAATGCGCACGCTATTATAACAGTTTTTTCCATAGCTGCATCAGTCTTAATATTTTGCTTTTGCAATCTGAGAATCTGAGTCTGACAACTGTCAGTTGAATAGAGGAATATATTATTATGAAGTTTATGAAAAGTATGAAATAATATACATTTAATGGCCAATACTTGACGATTGATAGCAAACTATACAATACAATACAATACAAAAATCTTTATTTCATCTCATCCTCAAATTACACTCAGGTAAAATTTTAAAATATGAATAAAAGGAAAAGATAATGTAAGTGCTAAGTAATCTGTGGGAGATCTGGTGTCTAAATTAAGCCTTGGCCTGTATAGTACACCATACCTAAACTACTGTAGTGATCAAAAACTAGTAAGACTTTTCAAACAAAACAAATACGGTTTAAGATTCTTCCAAATTTATTTCATCTCCTTCAAAATAATCGCCTACGCAATGATACACTTATGCCATCTTTTTTTCCAATCATCAAAACTAAAAAAATAATCAATTTCCGGAATGGCCTTTAATTCCTTCAGCGATCCGGCTTTTATTTCATCAATCGTGCTAAAACGGTAGCCGCGGAGGGGCCGTTTGAGTTTAGGGAACATCCAGAAGACTGACGGGACTAGAGGTTGGAAAAAACTGCTAAAATTGTTGGCAATACTAAAAAATCCGTACGGTGAATCCGGACATATGTGCGAGGGTATCCGCATACGGAGCGTCCGCTGCGGACGATGCGGATATATGTGCGTTCAGCTTTAAGCGCATTATATTATTTATTACTTAATTTAAAGCTTTTGTAAATAAGTTCTATATAATATTATTTATTATTTATTTATTTATTTACATGTTTATGTCACCTCTTAAAAAGAAGAAACAAAGGGCAAACTTAATGCCTAATGGCATTGTCCACCAGTCAACCCTGGGTGGATGTGGAAATAGCTGATGGCAGGTGCTAACATGAGATATAGATATACTACATAACAAGAATACATACAAATACACGGACATACATAAATACCTATAATAACATAAATATATAATAAATAATATATAAATATATAATATATAAATCCTATCCTATTATCCTATGTCTATTCGGAATAATGTACTTGTCTAACTTTTGCGTGGTGTAAGAAGTGTTCACATAGGTTTCGGAGATTATCCTCCTGACACAATATGTATAAACTCTTTCGAAATATGTATGGATTTAAAATACGAATATTAAAATCTTTATCTGAGAATCACTCTATTGTACGCACAGTTGCTGTAGTTCAGTCTTAAAACTGTTATGATAAATTAATATCATTATCAAATATCAATATCATCATCTATCAATATCAGCACGCAAAAATTAAATGCAAGTAGGTTTTTACCATATTTGACTGGATGTTTCATTTTTAAGCAGTGCTGCAGTGATAGTTAAGTGGTTAGAACGTTGGTCTCCCAAACGCAGGGACCCGAGTTCAAATCCTGGCCCGCACCTCTAATTTTCAAATATCATGTGCGTATTACAAGTTAATTATCACTTGCTTCGGTGTAGCAAAACATCGTGAGGAAACCTGCACACCTGAGCGTTCTCCATAAAATTCTCAAAGGTGTGTGAAGTCTACCAAACCGCAGTTGGCCAGCGTGGTAGACTGTAGCCTTGTACCCCTCACATTGTGAGCGGAGACCCCGAGCTCAGCAGAGGGACAATTATAGGTTGTTGCTTTCATTTATTTTCCACAACAAAAAAATCTTAGAAACACTAAACTTCTATAAACTCTAAGATTATAATGACTTCAGTTAGCGAACTTTCCTCCGTCTAAAAGACACTGCAGAAGTTATAACACCTCATCAGACCACAGCGACATTGCTACTCCAAGTTAGGAGTGTAGTCCGCTAGTTGTTTCGTGACTTGTTACCGTTCTTATAAGACTTTTTAATTTGTTCGGGTTATTACACCATTTCTTATTTAGGTATTTATTTATAGGATTACCCTAAGAAACAGTAATGATGTATAATAAAAAGTAACAAAGATAAAAACTTAACTGTTTATTTATTTAAACTTTATTATACCAAAAAACAATGTGGTACAAAAGGCGGACTTAATGCTAAAAGCATTCTCTGCCAGTCAACCTTTGGGCAGTGGGAGAACAACGAAGGCGGTCAAATAAATACAGACTAAAATTATGAATCTTCACTCTTCTTCTTCTTCTTCTTCTTCTGAACTGTTCTTACAAATAACATTTCAACGCAGCATGCTTATTGTATTACAATATTAAACATGAACAATTATATAATTTTTTTACTTATAATATTAAAAAAAAAACATTTAGTAAATTAGCAACACCAAAGGCTGATGCGTTGCCGGCCAAGAAAGAGAGAATACAACAAAAAACTGACTCTCAAGCCCCCAGCCGGAACACGACGAGTTGTTTAGCGGCTGATTCATGCTTAAGGGTTGTAGCTATCCAGGCCAACCCTATGGAGAAGTAATAATAGTAATAATAGTATTAATAAACTATGGAAATCAATTCTTTCTAAATATCAGCCGTTTAAACATAACTGTCACACCATCGAATAGTCACGCGGGTGACAGCTATGGTGAACGCACATATGTCGGCATATATCAATCGCATCGGGTTCTCATAATATGATTGTACAAATGGGGCGTGTTCGGCGCATATGGCGCGGATATATGTGCGTTCAGCACTAGAGGTAAAAGATATTGCACTTGCAGCTCCACAAAGAAAGCTCCCAGGCTCCGCGAGACATGTCAGTTTTGTTCTGCGTTACTGTCACAAGTATCTTACTTCCAATAATGCTGCGATAAAAATAAACATCCGGCTACTGTTCTTGGTTATGATACTGGTTTATAGTCATTTAATGAGGTTTAAGAATCTTTATTTCTCAAAAATAAATACAAATTCACTTACTTGAGAAACATAACATATTCGTTACATGTTAAGGGCATAGCGTACAATAAAATAATAGGGGGTAGTTATACAACAATATTAGTAGTACAGCTTTGCTATTCACTGATACACAGAGTTAGCGAAGTACGTGGGACCAGATGCGACATTGAGCGTAGTATGTTTGCTATGAATGAAAAGTTCATTTGACTATTTTTTACTATTTTTTAACATATATATATATATTCTTATTTTGTTTTATAGTCATTTTATCGGTTACATAAACAGGAGGAGATTCTCAGTTCGGTTGTATGTTTATGTTTTATTATCTCAGAACTCCGACATTTATGAACCGAGTTGAAAAATTCTGTTTTTACTTGAAAATAGATTGTTTCAGACTAGGCCCATATTTATTTTATCAAAATTTAATTCTTACGCGTGGGATCCTCTTACGCTAGTACTTTTGATATGGGGTTTCAAAGTCTTTTTATTTAACGTCTTTTTATTAAAATTAAAATTTAGTTAAAATTTAATTTAAATTTAGATTACTTATATCATTAGTCGAACAAAAAACTACACCATATAACAAAAATAATAGAGAAAGCTTAACAAGTTCGAATGAATCAGTGCTGTGAACTGTACTTAAGGAAACGCGAAACCTGATAACTAGATAGCTGCTAAAATGCAACTGGTTAAAACAGAGCCACCAACACAATTATATGTAGTACATACATAAATGATTTAATATTTTAGATAGACCTTACATTGTTAGGTACAAAATAATTTGATTTCAAGATAGTCACACTATGCAAATAAAATTTAAATACATTATAATAGTACGATAACAATAAATAAAGGAAGATAAATGACAAAACAAGCATCATATGAAGCGTACGTACCGAAAGTAACGCGTCGCACACAGTATTTCAGAAGTAACGTAAGGAATAGTGACACTGTGAGAAACGCAAACCAGACAGTTTCTATGATAGTTGTCTAGTTTTCGTTACAGGCTTTATTTGCGGAACGGATACCGTCCACGACAAAGCTAAACGGAATTATGTCTATGTACAATTATGATTTGTACATGTACAGTACCTACTCAGATTGACGAACAAAAAGTTACAGTACAATAAAAAATATGATACAAAAAAAGCTTGGTGAATCTGTCGAATCAGGGCTACAGCTTAAAATGAACTGATTTTTTTTCTAACGTTTGTTATCACTCAGTAAACGTATGAAATGCAATATTATGGTGGGCGACAGCCTCAAACACCATAAAAATTATGATCAAAACGTATGTAACTAAAATTATCATCTAATAGTAAATTATGGCAACTAAATGTTAAATTTCAATTCAGTTAAGCATCAAAACTGCACATCGTCATAAATGTCGACGGAACCCTGCTTCGTGGGGTCCCTATTTCCACGTGAAAAAAAAATTTATACGAACCTAACCTAACCAAACCCATTCCGTTTTGGTTTCCTATAGCTTTTTTTCATTGTCCCCTTCCCGGTTCCCTGTCACGGGTACTTAGCCCCCCGTGATCTTCTCCACCAAGGTTGTCCCCCACCATAATATTGCATTTGATACCTTTACTGAGTGACAACAAACGTTAGAAAAAAAATCTGTTTATTTTAAGCTGCATCCCTGATTCGACTAAAAACTTTATATAACACAAAAAGTAGATTATAAAAAGATGTAGTGTTTGCAAATACACACACTGTTATTCTGTATTGTTGCTACTTGTTAGACTTTATTTCAGTAAACTTGTACGGCCATAGAATTAAAGATAACCGGTGTACTTCTAACGACTAAAACAAGTTTTATGTCAAAAGATGTGGTGAGGAATTTCTTTCGCCATTTCTTCTCCATGACCTTTCCGAAATGATGGTACACTAAAAAAACAACATGCATAAGTGTATCAGTGATACCTATATGAATAAATTGATTAGAATTTTGATATTCAATTTCTTTTATTGATGTTTTACTAACAAAACCTGAACATTTTGTATAAATAAAGTATTTGAAACATATTTGAGAGTATTGTTATTCGAACTTTGAAAGAAGTCGCCAAATAAAGGTGAATATGTCACCGGAAAATAGTAAGAACCGTAAGTTTATAAATTTCCTAGGAAATTTATAAACTTTCGTAGGATTATAAACGAGACATAAATTGTATTATTTTACGGCCACATTTTCGGAAATTTATCAATCTGCGACGTCTCGTGGTAAATTTATAAACTAGCGGATTGCCCATTCGTAAGATTCTAAACGGCTCGACCAATCACAGAAGAGCTTTTAATTTTACGCTTCTTTAAAATACGGAAAATAACACACTGCTCTCTGAAATGAAATGAAATGAAATGAAATGAAATGAAATGAAATGAAATAATCTTTATTCATGTAGGTATCACTGATACTCTTATGCACGTCATTTTTTTAATCTACCAGCTTTTCGGAAAGGTGCTTTGTCATGGAGGAGAAGAAAAGCCGTAAAGAAACTCCTCAGCACATCTTTTAAAAATAAAACTTATATCTATTACAAAAATAGGTATTCTCTAACCTGTGCAGAACTGGTTGCCTAGCTAGTCATTTCCAAGCATCCTTGTCATTTAAATATTCATTTATGCTATAGTAGCCCTTGCCTAAGAGCTGAGCCTTTACACGTTTCTTAAAAGATTCCACTGGTAAGTCACGTATTTGTTTTGGGACTTTATTATAAAATTTTATACCTAGTCCCATAAAAGAACGTTGCACTTTGGAAAGACGGTACGAAGAGGTAGCCAATTGATGCATCCTTCTTGTTTGACGATTTGAAAAATCACAATTTTGTTTATATGCAGTTATGTTATTCCGTATAAACACTAAATTATTATAAATATATTGGGAAGCTACTGTAAGTATACCTATTTGTTTAAATTTGATACGCAAGGACTCCCTTGATTTTAGTTTATAAATAGCTCTAATGGCTCTTTTCTGTAATACAAAAATTTGTTCAATACCGGCTGCTTTGCCCCACAGTAAAATGCCATAAGACATAACACTATGGAAATATGCAAAATAAACAAGCCGAGCAGTGTCGACGTCAGTGAGCTGCCTTATTTTTCTAACAGCATAAGCAGCCCTAGCAAGTTTAGTTGTGAGAGATGCTATGTGCGGGCCCCATTGCAGTTTACTGTCCAAGGTCACCCCTAAAAAAACCGTGGATTCCTCTATATTTAATGTTTCATTATTTAATTTAAGAGATTTATTTACTTTTTTTACATTTGGCAACACGAATTCTAAGCATTTGGTTTTCTTTGCATTTAAAAGTAAATTATTTATAGTGAACCAATGTGAGACATGCGACAGAGCACTATTAACATCGTCAAAATTATTTTTATTCCTATCAGTCTTAAATATTAATGATGTATCATCTGCAAACAGCACAATGTTCGCATGGTTTTTAACATAATGTGGTAAGTCATTTATATACACCAGGAAAAGAAAAGGGCCCAAGATCGAGCCTTGCGGAACACCCATCACAGTAGGTGACCCTGATGACTTTTCATCGTTTATATTAACCTTTAGTATCCTATTACTTAAATAAGATGCGAGCAAGCTAAGGGCCTTGTTTTTCACGCCATAGTGACTAAGTTTAGATATTAATGTATCATGCTCAACACAATCAAACGCCTTTGATAAATCACAAAATACACCTATAGCATTTTGCGACGACTCCCATGCTTCATATATATGCTTTAAGAGCCTGGCTCCGGCATCTGTTGTACTACGACCTTTAGTAAAACCGTATTGCTCCGGATGTAATAAATGATCTGATTGGTCGATGTCGACAGAGGCGATGCTTGTGTCCATAGACTTAGGTATAATCAGACTTGCCAAACTATAAACTATAAATCTATCAGTTTCGATTACCTACCTAACAGTATTTTTACTTTAAAACTATTTAGGTACCTATAATACAGGTTTACTTTTTTACATAATATACTAATAATCCCTACTTAAGGCGAAGCACCTCGCCATGAAAAAACAACTGAACTCAAATCAAAAGAAGGATAGGTTAGGTTATGGTTGTCTGATTTTATTTAGAAAAAATACAAACCCCGCAAAGCGGGGTTCCGTCGACATCTATGGCGAAGCCCCTCGCCATGAAAAAACAACTGAAATCGAAAGAATCTGATTCGCCAACTTCGATTTCGTGTGCAATCATGTCATAGTTTTGGTCATGGCCACTTAAAACTTTCGTAGCTCTGTGGTAAATGTCACTTCGTCAACAAAGGAGAAGGAACACGTAACTTATTCAACCAATCAGAGCGCATATGGCGTTTGGTTATTGGTCACTTATTATTTTACGAGTGAGCTCGGTTAGTTTATCAATTTCCGAAAATGTGGCCGTAAAATAATACAATTTATGTCTCGTTTAGAAACCTACGAAAGTTTATAAATTTCCTAAGAAATTTATAAACTTACGGTTCTTATTATATTCCGGTGACATATACTTTAAATATTAAGGAGACATAATACTTACTTCACAGTTCTAGAATACTTTTCATGTAATTTGGCATTCTTTTTGACAGAACATCTGTGTCAGCGTCATGAGATACGGAATAATTTATCTATGAGATTTCCCCAAGGCTGCACAAGTCAAGACAAAGGGATAAAATGTAGCTGTACTTTAAATCACAACACTCTAGTTTTCGTGAGAAAATATATGAAATATTTAGTTGTTGTCAGGTCTCTATCGAAATAGTATGTGTTACTACACTACATCTTTGTAAAATTTATGTACCTAATGTGTATGAAAAACTGAAGTTTATTTAATGTAACTGGTTGAAAAAGAGCTGATGATCCACCTGGTGGTCGAGAGAGAGAGAGAGAAAACTGGCTCCCTAGACCCCAGCTGTAATACGACTAGATATTTGGCGGCTGACTCAAGAGCATGGAATATAGAGGAAAGGAGAGCCATCTCTGTGTATGAAAAGTGTCTGTAAAAATGCGTCCAATAACGGGTGGTGCTGCGGTGCGCTAGAATATATTTTATTGAATTCAGCAAACTTCACTCCGCAGCGATTACACCAGTCACTCAGTACACTCGCTCGCACCCAGGACCCGCACTAGTAATCCAAAACAACTTCAGCGAATGCTGTGCGTTGTGCGCCTAGTACATAGCCGCATATCAGCACCTTCATCATGTTGCTTTTTGGCTGACGCATCAAAAAACTTTACTTTTTTTAATGGAAAGAGCCGGCAAACGAGCTGACGATCCACCTGATGGTAAGTGGCTATCGTCGCCCATGAACATCAGCAACACCAAAGGCATCACTGATGCGTTGCCGGCCAAGAAAGAAAGAAGAAAAATAAAGAAAGAACTGGCTCTCAAGCCCCCAGCCAGAACACGATGAGTCGTTTGGCGGCTGACTCATGCTCGAGAGTGGTACCCATCCAGGCGAAACCCTGGAGAAATAATTATAGTTTATTACTATATATACATATATGGTATTAATTAACAATTAAAATCAATACTACCAATAAATCCCACCAAGGGCGGAGGGGAGGTGGTGGGAGGCACCAGCGGGCCGGATTTAGTCGCCTCTTACGATACCCATCCGGCGTGGGATTGGTGTTAGTATTCTAAGCTTAGGATTTAGGAACTTAGCAAAAATACTTATTACGTTCAACAAAATCGTTGCGTAACGTACAAAGTTATTTGTATTCTCGTACAAAAGAAAACTATTTTACCCCTATATGTTTTTTCTTCTATATTGTTTCGTTTACAGTAACACGGGATGATAGTACGTCGTGCACAAAGACGTTTAATCGCATCATTTACGAAAATAATACGTAACCTCCGTTATGTTGCCTGGGTATTCTAGTTGGCCTTTGTCTTGTTATTATTACGGGTATTAATAATTTTAGTGACTTCCACTTTGCGGTAGAAAATCGAAGGTAATTCATTTTGTCAAAGGTTGACATATTGAAGAAATATTTTATTTTCTTTAATAAATATATTTGTAACATAATTACATTGTTCCTTCGACAGAGACAATCCGACGTACGGCGAGCATCCATCCTTACGTCATGAATATCCCACCCTCAGTTTTTTATTGATCTGAGATTCCACCACTATGAACGACGCGATTTGCCTCGTCTGGAATAGCCTTTTACTAAGCTAATTTAGTGCACTATCCATCTTGGACTTCATCGCCACTTACCATCAGGTATAGTTGTCAAGCACTAACTTATTCCATGTAAACAAATGACACTTTATGTAATCTTTAAGTACCTACTAAATTGCACACTCATACATGTGACGAGAAGAGTGATGGATATGAATGTGATGGATAGACGAAGGGGACGAGGAAGACCTAAGAAAAGATGGATGGATTGTGTTACAGATGATATGAAAGATAAGAGAGTTAGTGTTAAGATGACGGCTGATAGGGAAGTGTGGAAGAGGAGAAAACATATTGCGCCGACCCCAAATAAAATTGGGAAATGGGCAGGATGATGATGATGATGACATGCATCAGTTTTATGCATGTGGTCAATGATATTATAATTATGTATATCATTGCATGTGCTTCATGTTTATGTCTTGTGGTGGTGCGGTGTGTTCACTTCTTTCTTGAAACTATAAAAAAAGTTTGTCCATTTGAATCCCTTAAACATTTTTCGTACTAAGATAAATAGATTTTACAGTGCGAATCGAGGGCGATTACTCGTTAGACTTAAAATATAATTACACTATTAATTTATCTTATTATACGTTGACATTACTACCCCGAGACACCAGTTTAAAATCCTAAAGACCTGTCTACGCCAGATACAGGTAAATATATTGTGTATGTTAAAATTTCAACTCATATTAGATTCGTTTTAAATATCACGGCGGGTGACAACAAAGGAAGACAAGTTTGTTCTGACCAGCCGAGACCGAGACGCATTGTTGCGATGTTCGTGATGTCAACGTTTTATATGTTTTCATTTAAATTAAATTCGAGGAAACGGAAAGTCGAAGGATAGCGTACGGTGAGACGTAAGCGCGGGTACGGCAAGTCGTCCACGCACCGTACCGCGGTTTGTGAGCTTGTCTCGAGGCGAGGCGATTACGTTACGGATCCGATAAGTGTGCTTTACAGTAGGGAGTTTCATACAAAGAATACTGACATGCAAGAGTTGATACGTTTACGTTCCGTTTACGAGTTGATATGTGTGCTACGACCATAAATCCTTTCACATAGGCCGCGAAAACTAAAAAACGGCTTGGCTCTATAATACCAGCGCTTCTAATTGGGTCGCGTGGCCTAACGGGAACTGCCTTCAAAATCGGCGTGACGCTCAACATGTTAAGTAAATGTTGTAGTTAATTCCTCTTATTTATAAAAACAAGTCAAGTTATATAAAACTTAGAAAGTGTTTTGTCTTTTACTCTTATGATAAACGATAAAGATATAATATATTGTAGCAGTGTAATAGCTAAAGTAGGTTAGCGTTTATAACTAAGGCCGTAAATCCACTGGGAAGTCGTTAGTTACCGGTTAGGTATGGATACCCAATGTGATTAATATGGAATCAACAGTCTTTTTTAGCCAAACGGCGCGGCGTATGTACAAAATATAATTTAAAAATAATTAAAAAACACCATTAATTTCACCAACGCATCTGTGTCAATCTTGAGTGATCGACAAAGTTAAGCAAAAGCGGGAGCGGTAGGTAGTTGGATGGGTGACCGCTAGTGGCAAAAATATCTTGAGCGTTTGCTTCGAAGTTTGTTTCAAAGGGCACATAAAGTCGTCGATCCCGCTTCTTATCGTCAAATAACAGTCGTTAAACCACGTTGGAGTTCCTTGGCAGCATTGAAACCTTTCGACACTTGGGGTACCCTAAGATACTAATACCTCTAGCAATCCGCACTGGAACAGCGTGGTGGAGCTCTCTAGACTTCCTCAAGGAGAGACCCGTGCTCAGTAGTGGGCCATAAATGGGTTGAAGCTATCTGTGGGGGCATTCTCGTTTGCTTTATTGTATAAATTACGCCGAGATTGGAAATTATATTGAATAGCCTTTTTGTCGAATAGATGGGCTCTGAATGCGTTCAGTTTGGCATTACAGTGTTTAGCGCATGCGAGAGTCTACTATTGGATTGTATCGGCTGATATGTACCTAAGTGTATAGTGATATCGCTATGTTGTTTTGTCTACCACTAAGTCCAGTAGTACTACTGCTGATTGGTCCAGTTGGTAGTGAGATAGTTACCCTGGAGCTCTTTTTATTAAATAAGGGCCCTTGAAATCATTTGGGATCCAAGACATAATTGCCACAGCCACTCAGTTCACAATAGACATTTGTATATTATAGAAAATTGCTATTATTCACAACGCGCAATCAATGATTCCTAAAACGTGTTTTTTTTCCTAAGTTTTGAGCCCTTTCTTACAGTTTGACAATGACAATGAATTTTTGTGATATTCGTGACTAGGAACAGGGTTGGTCCTAGTTAAGGAAACTTTTCAGTGGCCAACAAGCCACGCACAACATTTTGAAAGCTTGTTCTTTAGAATATTAAAAAAAAATCTGGACTGATTTTGACCTATGATTAAAAATCACTGTCCTAAAGTAAGCGGTTCTATTTTGGATAAAAGTTATTGTAATGATAAAGAAATGTTTTCATGATGTTTTAGAGCTATCATGGATATTACACAAGTAAAAAAAAACCAAGTGTAGTAAGTATGGTCATTTATTTATGGCAACCTGAAAAAAAATATTTATTTGTGAAAAAATTGTGTGGCCACTCTGAGAATCCAATCCATGATCCTTTTAGATAATTTATCTATCTATTTATCTTTGCCAACTGCTCTATAAGGTAGTCAAGTAGGTATATAGCGTATGTATTGCGCCTTCTAAATTGAACATAATATGAACAAAACCAAATTCCAAACGTAAGGCTCACACGCAATTTAAATTATAAAACGGCGTTCTAATATATAATTTCTCGCTCAAGATACCTCAGATTTATGAATTTTAATTTTGTTCCATCCGCAGAGAAGTATTATCTTTCACGGCGTACATTATTTTCGAAGAAATGTCATAGATTATTAGTATCATTATGCAGAAATACCATATCCTATATCCATACAAGAACCCCCTATACATCTATACTAATATTATAAAGAGATAAGATTTGATTGTTTGTTTGCATTGAATAGGCTCCAAAACTACCGAACCGATTTGAAAAATTCTTTCACTGTTGGGAAGCTACACTAACCCCTGGGTGACATAGGCCATATTATATTTTTTCTTACTATTTTTCCCAAAGCAAAGCAAGGGCGATTTTCTAGTAATATTATAAAGAGGAAAGATTTGATTGTTTGTTTGCATTGAATAGTCTCCGAAACTACCGAACCGATTTGAAAAATTCTTTCACCGTTGAGAAACTACACTATCCCCGGGTGCTATAGGTGCTTTCCTAGTCTTTTATAAAGAACAAAAAATACCTATTGGTAAATAAAAGATGAATGTATTGTACATTGGTACTACTTTTCTCGTTCCAAAGAATGCAGAAATAGCAATTAACTGTTTTACGTGCATTCCATTGATGAATTCGATGAAGCATGAACTGATTAAATCCTTTGTAATCCGTTCGTTAAATAAAACCATTCACCTAACTGCAGTGATCCAATAAAAACCATTACTTTTCATATCTATTATTTTTTTACATTGTTCACGTTACAACAGTATTAAATATGGCTTATTATTTGGTGAATAATTTATATTTCAATTTAGGATTTATTTAAAAAATGTGCATTCCGTTGCATTACAGACATCTAATTATCTAGTAACTAAGCCGCGGGATTCAGAGGCCCCAGGTCTGGTCGGGGTGGCGGTTTCTTTCTTTTTAGGGTTTCGAAGAAAAATTGGAACCCTATTCGATATTATTGACGAAACTATATTCGTCATGTCCGTCCATCCGTCTGTCCGTCTGTCTGTATGTCTGTCTGTCCGTCCGTCCGTCGAGCCGTCGTGCCGAGACACTTAGTGCTAACTAGTAAACTGTAATTTGGCATGCATAAACATATTTATGAAAACTCAAAAATTGTAGAATAAAATATTGAAAAAAATTTTTTTCATGGTACCTCCCCCACAGGTAACGTGAGGGTGAATTTTTATTCGTCGCATACACTATCGCGTGGGATATCTTTGAAAAGGTCGTCTAAAAATATTATGAGTTTTCTAAGACCATTGTTGGAATTAGGGACCCGTTTGCGAAATATTTGGCTTTGAATTGCTAATTTATAAGTGTGGGGGACACTTGACTCTAACCCCTCTGGCGTTTAGGAGTTGGACAAGTGAAAAAATTCTCAAAAATAGGCTACATATATGATGAATTTACAAGGAAAACTATCACGGCTATGTTAATAGAAGTAGTTAATAAGTAATAGTCGATAAAACTACTTCAGAACCCTACATTGCGCGTGGCCTGACACACACTTGCCCGGTTTTTTTCTTTTTTTTTTGGCCGATATCACATCAGTGATGCCTTTGGTGTTGATGATGTCCATGGGTGACGATAGCCAGTTACCATCAGGTGGATCGTCAGCTCGTTTGCCGGCTATTTCCATAAAAAAAATTAGGGGAGGCCAATATCGAGCAGTGGACTTAAAGAGGCTTTTAGATAGATAGATAGAAGCCCTCCGCTTGCAAAGGTCTACCTGTATGGTAAATTTAATCCGTTCAATATTTTTTTTATGTGAAAGAATAACAATATCCATACAAATTTTTACTTTTATTATATTAGTAGGATAAAAACTAGATAGCGCACTTTGCAGTTTTCAAACAAATGTCCCGTCTGTGTGTAGGTTTAATCTTGGTTCAGGTAAGCAGCCGTCGTGAAGGGCGAGGCTGAGGGGATCCTTTATCATCGGATACAATGGGTCGTGGAGTGAAATACAGATTGTGATTGTTTCCCTTAAACTTATCTAATGTTAAAATTGGTCAAATGTTCCATTATTTATAAAGACAAGATACATGGAATGTAATATAATAATTACATTAGTTTAAGGCCAATTAAAGGTTTGTGATTTAAATGGGACATGTGGTGATAAGTGGTCTTCATGCGTTGCAAGAAAGATACGAGGGAGTGGTTTAAAATAATCTCGTAAATAATATATTGATGGAGATATCTAGAGAAAATATCATATTATAATCAGCTCCATAACGTCTTTATGGCCCGTATAAAACAATTTGCGATCTCAAGATTCGGTTTGAGAGAGTTTTGCTGAAATGTTGTGTGACACATGCGAGCGTCACAGAACAATGTGTATTTTAATATAATAATTCTCATCTTTTTTGTTTTAATTCTGTTTATTGTTTGTGATTCTTTTGTATTTATTCTTTTTGTTAACTGTATTCATGTGTTATGTGTGTTGTGGAAATAAACATATGTCTATGTCTAAAAATAACATTAATTTGTAAGATTTAAGTTCGCGCTCCTGAGCCAATATCGCATTATTAATACGAGTCCAAGTTTCACTTCAAAAATAACTAGTTTTGTAATATAACTTAAACAATGCCTAAACATACAAAGCTATGAATATTCTAGTTAACTTATCGGTTTACTTAGAGAGGCGCATTTGGCATGATACTGACTCAATAAGAATGATTAATCAAATAAGCGGCTTATACCCTTTCGTAGGGGTGTGAAGTCACTGTAAAGGGTTGGACTGGGTAAATAGGACGAGCTGGGTTAGGGTGGGTTGCACATCGCGAGTTTAAGGTAAGGTTATAGTTACATGTCAGTTAAAGTTAAACCATCAAAAGATAAGAAACTGGGTTGCATATATCACGGTTAGGTTAAGTTTAAGACTAGGTATTCCCACAGAGGCCGCTTTTTGAGTTTTTTAAAAGGATCCGAGACAAAGAATATAAGTTTTTTAAATTTTGAAAAAAAATTATGTATTAGTTAAGATCCAATCTAGCTAAAGTCACTTACAGTTACAAAATCTGATGAACTTCACTCGATAAAAAATCTCAAAGTTACCCCCTTTTTAACATTATACTATGACAAACTGATGACGTTTTCCTTTTGATTTTTGTACTTAATTAAATTAAATATTTCTAGGTAAATTCTCTGAGTTTGATTTGATATAACGATTGTCCTTATTGCAATGTTTAAATTTATACGTATTAAATTCATGAGCGCCGTGGCCTCGGCAGCGACAACGGGAAATACTTTTGTGGAAATACCTGGCTTTAACTAAAATTTAACTTTAACCATAACCCCCCGAATACTTTAACTGAAATGTAACTATAATATTATCTTCACCTCATGATGTGCAACCCACCCGTAGTGGGATTGTTATTGCCGTTGTGGGATGATGGATGCTACGGTGTTATTACGGTAGCTGGTCTTGAATAACATTGTTATTAATTTAAATAATTTTGTTAAATACTGAATAACGGCACTGAACTTTTGTTTACTGTGAAACGATTATCTTTACTTGATTTTCTTAATTAATTAGTAGTTAATAGTTGACTAAAATCTTACTGATTTTAGTGGCGATATTGCCTTGGATGGATAAGCGGGCTAAATTAGCAATATTCTTATTCTCTATAGCTATTCCTATTCTTATGCCTATTCATCTTTGTGAGAAACTGCTGCTCAAAACCGTAGCATAGTAGTCATCGTAAAAGCAGTCATTAAACTTGGACCCTCGGAAGTCCTCAAGGCTTTTCCATTCCCAGAGCGATAAACTACCAAAATTTAACGTTTTATTTCCTAAGTTTCCAATACACGGTCGAAAACGTTCAGCCATTTTCGCAGGATCGAGTCCATGTAGGTATGTTACGCTGCGGTATTTGGCACCTACTGAAATTTACATACTAGATTCCATATTCGGTTTGGTGCTATATGCATGACTAGATTTTGGATCCAAGATTTAGGAAATTTGCTTTTATTAACGTAGGGGTTGTAATTCAGCATCGGACGAGAGCTTCAAATATTTTGGTACAACATTAAATTGTACATATTATTATGTATATAAATCTTTATTAGCAATTAATATTGAGTCGCGATAGATACTCGTATTTTCTATTTTAATAAGGCAGTAATTTCAATTTAATGTTTTGAATTAATTAAACAGAATTTTTTGATATGAAGGTTACTAAGAATTTTTTCATGAAACGAGTTCCAAGAATCATTTTCTTAATATGGACTATATAAGAAATGTGATTAATTAGCTCAAAGAGTTAATTGAGTAAATGTTTTTCTTGTAAACGTTTTTCGAAGTAACGCTACTATGAGATCATAAATTTTTGCTATTCTGTTTAATTATTAAATACAATTTTGTATAATACATTAAGAGAAAATCGTAAGATTTTAAGTTAAAAAAATATTTAAATACGTAATAGAAATATTTGTTAAATATATTTATAAGATTTTGTTAATTCATAATTATATAGTTTTTAAATTCAACCGATGTGAGTCATGAATATGATTCGAAAATTATGGTAGTGTTTTTCGATGATGTGTGTTGTTGATATTTTTCGACGCGACGCGACGTGACTTCGAAAAAAGGAATATTCGCTCCAACGCCTCTTAAAAAAGATTATTCTGTGTAGCGTCAATCGGCCAAACACTTCGCACAAAAATCTCGAAGCCTCAAAGAAGTGGAGTACACTCTAGGCCTCCTTAGTTAGGAAGAGAGCATGCTCGGCGTAGAACTGTTAATAGATGGATGCCAAGTCTAGCATTTTGGGACCTTTCCATCACAATAAAACGTTCGCGTAAGATTATTATGTTAATTTTTTTTAAAAATTTTTTTTAAATTTTTCTCCTCGCTAAGGAATAGAGTGACATAAAGATACAATATATTTTTATTGACAAGAAAGCTTAGCTTCCTATTTAGCCATTGTAGCCTAGTTGGTAGCGACCCTGCCTGCGAAACAAGCGGTCTCGGGTTTGATTTCCGGCCGGGGCAGATATTTATATGACAAATAAATATCTGTACCCGAGTCATGGGTGTTATTGTGATGTGTTATTGTATGTGTCGTCCATGCCACCCGCGACAGGTGAAAACCTACTGCGTGGTGTGAGTGTGTGTTTCGTTTCTTTATTAATGAAAATAAAGCATTCGTAAATCAGGTAACTCTATGACAAAATTAAGGTCGTATTTATACCGCTAAGCGGTAGGTTTTAGTCAAAATTAGTCATGAGACGCTAACAGAAAGCAAAAGATAAAAGATTTTAGTATTTAAAATTCTTGTTATACTTATTATTCAAAGTCAGATTTTAATTTACAGCGTTCTTATATAATAAACATGTCAATAGTACTTTAGAACGCGCAAAAACGCCGGAGCCTGAGTCAAAATCCGAAAAGCCCGTTCTTCAGTGGCGGGCTTTCGCTAATTAGAGAATTTTTGTTACTTGTTATGGAAAATGAGGTTGTTGAACTCTGTAATCGGTTCGTAACGCTAGAAAAGTGGTTAAATTACCACTTCAATTTGTATGTGGAATTGCGGAATGAAATTGTGGAAAGCTAATGCTTGAGTGCGGCTTGAAATACGAACGATGCAAATAAGTTGAGAAAAAGTAATTTTAATGTTCAAAAAGTCTGCTAATAGTATTAAATGTGCCTACTTAAAGAGATGTGGGTAAAAAATATTAGAGTTAAATTGTTAAAGTCATTTATTCACTAGAATTTTTCAAGTATGAAGTTTATATTTACAGCAATTTTTACAGCTAATCTTTATTTATTTTCTTTATTCTGTGAATTTAAAGTTAGCTCTGAAGATAAAGGTTGTTGTAAATTTTGTAACATCGAGCATTATTTTCTTCACCGAATAATTTTTAAGCAATTGTTTGCACCGAATTTGTAATAATGTCCGTCTTTCGAAGATTTCACAACAAAATGGTATAGGGAAGTTATAATGGCAAAAGAAACAAAAGTAAAACCTAGTAAGAATCTCTTTTCGTAATTAAGGAGCCCTAGAATCAAACACTACCTCACTGCTATGACGTAGATATTAGTGTCCAGCCCAGTATTGAAAATACCCCCGAACTAAATCAATCTTCTCACACCTCAAATTCAATTCGTTTGAAATATTTCAGAAAAGAAGACTGTAGTCTGTACTGCAACAATTTCCCTTCAACCAACGTATAGAGGCAAACGTTCCCAAAGTAAGCCGGTTACGTGATTTTAAAAATGAAACATAAATTCGGTATTTCATAAATAAGCAAACCTAGCCGCTGTCTGAAGCACTCGAGCGCTCGTTTGGCAAATGATCGCGCTACGCTCGCTCGTTACCTCGCAGCGCTAAATCGCTGAGCGGCAAATTGCACGCTGAAGTGCGGTCCAATTTGTGGGAACCCCTGCCCCACGAGATGTCTTAAATTGAGGATAGTACTGCAATGTAAAATAAAATATAATTGTCCTTCAAGTTACACTGTAAACTAAGGGACAGGTCTCGCATTTCAAACGCAGGAATTATTGTCCTCGAATGAGAGGCATATAGCTGCTAAAGCGAGAGGAATGAATCGCATGACAGTTTGATCACTTGTACTCGTAGTCACATAGTCAAGTCTGAATTGCACTTAACAATGTTTTTATTTTTGTAATTTAGCCTTAATAATTGTATAAAAAATTAAACCCACTACATACTTATACATGTGTACCAAATTTTAAGAATCCGTTTGAAAAAATGACTGACAGAGACGCTGCTGGTGACGCTCGCTGTTCGGTCGCATTTATCGAGTCCTCTACAACAAACAATCACCTAGATGTAACACGTGTCAGCGGCTAAATCGCTGACCGGCAAGTTGCTCGAGCGGGCCAATTTGCGAGAACTCCTGCCTTGCAAGATGTCTCTCTAAACTAAATGTCATGTCGAAGTCTGGTAGCCCAGCATGACAAATAAATAGTGCTGTATTTTATAAACCTCGTAGTCTTATTGGTGACCTGTCCTGATTTCGATTCCCGAGACAGACATTTATGTGACAGCTGAAATGTCTGCTCTTGGGACTACCCAAGGGGTCTTACCCACTAGGGTATTAGAGATGTATTATTTAGCCGTGTGGTAGAGCTAATAAACTAGCAGGCTTAGCGCTTAATTCATTATTTTACCACCTTATTAATAAAAAGGAGTAAGGTTATAGAAGGCCTATAAAGTGTTTTGTTTCTTTCACTCTTTTGAAAAACGATAAAGATAAAAACATGTTGTAAGAATTACATACATAGTTAAATTAGGTTTATTAAGCATGTATGAATAATGTCTAATGGCCTAGGCCCTAAGCCTATAAACTATAACTTATACCTAATTATAAAATAATATTTATATTAACCTATAACTATTAAATAATGTTTGTATCATTGAAAAATTAATTACCAGTTGCATCAACAAATAAATGAATCGTAAGCCAGTTCAAGAAAAACGTCGGGAGGAAATCAAACATTAACTTTTTAGAATGTTCTCCAAGTTATGTCAAGTCTGCCAATCTGCATTAAACAATGGTCGCTTACTTTAACTACTCTCACTACGGTAAAAGACTTGGGAGTTGGAGAGGGTCAAAATGTGGGTTGGGATGATGTTAATTATTATTTTGACGCTTGAAAGGAAAAATTGACTAAGCGATATTGAGCTAACTTTACAGGTGAGCAGTTTAAAGTTGAATTTTCAGAAAAGTTGTTTTATATGTCACAATATTGATGATAAAATAAGGATTACAAAACAGTAAGAATAACGTCGGTAGGAAAATTCCATCTCTGAACTGCTCTACTGTAAAGTTAGCTCAATGTCGCTCAATTCTTCCTTTCAAGCATCTATTTCAATTCGTAAGTATCCCGTCTCTTTCATTTCATCTACGAGTACGAGTATACTACATATTAATAATATTGAAGGGACTGTCTGTAATTCCGATAAATAGGAATTAATAAATGATTGTTTATAAACTTATGTCGTTTTTGACACGTCCGTCCGTCAGTCATGATGATTATGGGGATGGGTTAGTGATCTATATCTTTAAAAAGATTCTTTCGTTCCAACTTTTATCTCCTGCACGGTAAAAATTTAGACATTTTTATTGACAAGGTGGTATTTTCGCTTCACGGAATTTCTTCAGTAGAATCTTTAAACTCGCTTTAATAAAACATGGAACCAATGTCCGTCATGGTAGGTTACCAGGAAAATATTTTCACATCCATAAATAATGATTAGCGCACAGTGAGATCAGAAACTATTTTAAAACTAATATCAGAAACTAGGAGCAGGACGCCCCCCGACCAGGTGGACTGACGAGCTGAAGAAGACAGCGGGCATCCGCTGGATCCAGAAGGCTCAGGACCGGTCAGAGTGGCGCAAGCTAGAGGAGGCCTATGTCCAGCAGTGGACCTCCAAGGGCTGATGGATGGATGATGGATGATCAGAAACTACTGTCACTGGGTTTTTGTATTAGCTTTTACGTTCTAGTAATAACCTTTCTGTTTTAGTACGGTAGATTGGTGATCCATTCTGACATTAATTTAGATTGTATTTTTGAAGTGAAACTTCTTTAGAATCGTTAGTGATTTGAAACCGGATGCAACGACAGGTAAGATAATATAACCGCTAATTTCGGCTTGGAAATTAAATTCTCCGTAGCTCAATGGTCAGGACTTAGTTATTATTTCTTCTCCTCCACGATAAAGCACCTTCCGAAAAGCCAAAAAATGACGTGCATAAGTGTATCAGTGATACCCACAGAACATCTAATAATTAGTTAGAAGGGGCATAGCACGTAATTTGTATGGGAACCGCTGTCGCCGTTTCAATAAACACTACTAACGAAAATGAACAAAAACGCACGAGGATTGTTATGTGTGCATGAAGTAGACGTGACTCTGTAGCTAGGGATTGATTGTCGATAAATTTTTATTGGTATTTATTTTCGCAAGGTATACTTATTCATTATATACTTTTATACTTTTTGATTGAAATTACTTACTCCGTCGACAGACTCCTATTTCATCGTGGCCTCCGAAACAAAGTTTTTTCCAATTACCGCACATGAAGGCATTTTTACGTAATTAAGTCGCAGTATTTTGCAGTACTTTTCTCCGTTGGAGTTTGCGAGTCACTAAACAGCGCAATCGCGTGTTTTTGTGCGATGTGCGCATTTGATCACAGTATTGGCGCGCCTACCTTGCCCACAATTCCTTTCTAACTAATTATTAGATGTTCTGTGGTGATACCTATATGAATAAAATATTTTGAGTTTGACTTTGACTTTGACTTAGATACACAATTCCTGATGCGCAGGTTCGCGTCTCACAGTATTTCTTTTTTTTTAGTTTTATTTTTATACTGCTTTTCAATACTTTCAAATGCTCTTTTAAATATTTTCAAAGAATTTATCAACAAAAAATAAGAATTTCATTCTTTCATTCTGTCGATCGGACCTACCGATTATACAGACAGTAAAAATGCTAAGTTGTAATTATAGATGGCGCGAGGAATTGCTAGATAGATTTTTAAAAAGTGCTAAGTTGTATTCATAGATGGCGCTTCGATTTATTGCTTTAAGATTCGATTTATTGCTTTTTCATCTCATTATCTTGAAACCAAAATTTTGGAAAGTTTCACTTCTACCACGTGTGAATTGCACACATTTTCTTTTTTTTTAGTGAAATATAATTTAAATTTTTAATTTTATCAACGTAACTAGCTATTTGCAAAGCATGCTGTGGTTACCAGTAATTGTAAGAACAGTAAGATATAACATGATTATTAACAACTTGTGTTACAAATGATGAAACTGTATCTTATGTTGAAAATAAAATAATAAATAAATAAATGACACGATAAGACACGATGGTAACCATTCGATCGCTGCTCGCTTGACGGTAAGTAGGCACAGTCGGCAATAGAATTAGGTATGGAGGGCAAGAAAAAAATGTTCAGTAATGTTTAATATTACAGTATGTTTGTGTTATAATTAATATTAAATCGTACCTTGCGTAAATATGTAGCATTTTAGATTGATTATAACACAAAAATTCTGTAATATTCAACATTACAGAACATTTTTTTTCATGCCCTGCATACCTAATTCTTTTGCCGACTGTATCTAAGTAGTAAAAACATTAACGGAACAGGAAGAGGTAACTGCCAAGTGAACTTTTGAAGTTATACTTCTTTTAGCGCGATGGAGAAAAATTATAAAAGTGAATTTTTACGATGCGCGCGCACACCGACACCTAAATTCTACATCGTGAAGTTAGTTCTAGGTGGCATGAAGAAGTGTTTTGAGTGCATTTATAGATTTGAGGTTAATTTATTTAAATAAAATCTTTTTGATTAATTTTAATATTTATCGTTAATCACTACTGCATTTTAGTTATTTTTTTCCATACGCCAAAGAAGTATAACTTCTAACGCGTGTACATAAGTACACACACTTTTTTTTATTTATTTATAGGAAACCTAACACAGATAAAACAAGCATAAAGCTATCACTGTCGCTAATTACTATTGAAATATATAGTGTATTTAGACACGCGGTAGCGTGTCGAGCCATGTATATCTAATCTGCAATTTACATTTCGAACCTTTATTTTACCAATGAAGAACAAAGCGAGTAGCAATGGCAAATGGTACTTGTATGAGGATAATTTGTCAGTTGCTTTTTACATATGAAATTGTTCGTCTGTTTTCCTGAACAGGACTATATCAAACATGAGTGCATCATCATAACCTTTTTTAAGGCTTATTTCCATTACCAACCTTATGTGTTGTAGTACTGTGACGTAATGGGAACCACCCATTTTTCACACGGCCTGACGTCCTAACCGAGTAAACCGAGGTTAGAAAAACTTAGGTCGTTCGCATCCCCTATTTCTCTGAAATGAAGAGTTAGTCCTCTCTTTTCGCAAAAAATCTCTACTCAGCTGAACGTTTAAATATTCGCCCCTCTATTTGCGTGAAACTGCAATAGACGCTAGGGTCAACGGCAACTGCCCATTCTAAAAAATATGTGAACCAAATTCACCAATCGATAGTGATTTTCGAAAAGGCCTTGAGAATGAAATTTAATTTATATTACTAGCTAAGCAATGTTATAGTAGTTATTTTAACAATAAACTTAATTCGATTAGTTCTGTGTACGGTTCACCTAAAAACTTCCTCGTCTTATATTTCCTCTGATAGAAAACTTTGAAATACTCTTCAGTCCGTGCATGAATTACACCTTGAAACTCGACAAGATCTGTTTTGAGATCATTTTCTGCTACTTTACTAGCGTCAATCCGGTTTTATTCCTTTCTATAACATTATAAAAGTAACTTATAGTGTGTCCTTTAGGAAATCTATTCTTTAGTATTAGTATTATTATCATATTATTTTGTTATAATTTTTTATTAGGCAGTAAAAATTAGTGTTAATATTCTACAAATACATTCTAATTTTTTTTATCTGCAGATATTATTTCTCCAGATACAAATCCATAACTATCTTTTTCAAAATATTTGACAACATAAGAGAAATTTCACATACAAAGCTTACTATAACTCCAAATCTTCAAACACGGCATGCATATTAAAATTTGTTTCAATTCTCTTAAAATAGAATAAAAGCTATTCGCAAATGTAATGTAATGTTTGCGCTAGAATATGGACGATTCGCGGCCAACGATGACCACAATTCAAAGTAATCTTCACGAACGAACGGCCATACAAAAAGCTCCGTGCCCTTCTAACTGTACGACTGGACGTTCAATATAATTTCTAACATGTTCCAAAGTGGAAAATTGCAGCATTAATTCCCTTAATTTCAGCAGAATGTTGCGGTCGCACTGACATATTGTACGTCGGCATTTTGTGGCGAGCGGCGGAGCGTTAGGGCCTGTGCATACGGCTATTTTGTGTTTACAGACGTGCGATTCTTCAAGGATCGTAAGAAAACTAAAGCTTGTATTTATAAACCGATTTTAAGATCTCTGCGATCTCAAGATTCGGTATGAGATGGTGAAATGTGTCAAATCGTATGAAAAAGTGATATTTATAAGATCTGAAATTGTCAAAAGCCTTAGATCAATCTGTGAGGAGATAGGAACGGTGACAATATTATATTTTTACTAAACTCTTATTTACACTTATCTCTATAAAACAGATGTTGTAAGAATTTATCTAAGTATGAAATATCATACTTACGCAATAGCTTAAGCTAGAATTTTGCGTTAAGAATTTTGAATATTTTCTCATTTATTGTATAAAAGTTTTGAAAACTTCGTTAAAAGATTTACCAAAGGTTACATTTATAAATAAGGCAAGCTTCTTTTTACTCAATACTTTGAAAATATATGTTTAGCAAAGGAAATCTTTCAGGTAGGCAATCAATTGATCATATTAAGGTGGTAGGTATATTCGCAATATGTACCGAAAATGTCTGACGAAATGTCCATTTTATGACAGTTAAACCAGGCCAATCCACAGTAGA
Organism: Thymelicus lineola; assembly: GCA_963932265.1. NCBI lineage: Eukaryota > Metazoa > Arthropoda > Insecta > Lepidoptera > Hesperiidae > Thymelicus > Thymelicus lineola. The sequence goes on along the minus strand of OZ010699.1, from coordinate 2,826,581 downwards.
ATGTGTTGGTCAAAGATCATTTATCGATGAAAGGGGCTCAGTGAAAATAATATCGCAATCATTGAAGATTTATTATTAGCGTATAGAACCGACACCGCGAACACCATGTATGTCCCAATGCATTGGCGCCACGTGGCTTCAATCTTCAATGGATTCGTTCGATTTTGAAAGGAGAACGGGGGCTCAGTTTTGAAAATGAAACCTCCCGGGCGGGACTCACATTTTGTTCGAGATGTCTGTTCTATGACATTATACTTCAATGATCGCAGTGTGTATAAAACGTTATGCGTCCTCAGACGCTGAACTAACTTTACCCCGCGACAATGGTTGGGTACACACGAACTCTGCTTTTGATTCCAACCGCCCGATGCAGCTACAGTTTTTCAAGCTCCATCATAACTCGAGAACTACGCCATTTGTAATAACTGCAACATATCCCATGTGAACGACAATTTTGGGATGTGTTTACAAAGTTATGCGCGTTGAATATCTGAGCCGGTTTCATTTTGTTTTTGCAGCTTTTAGTAATAAACCGATGTTGTTCAGTTGCTATTTTGAAGTTTTTTTTTTCATTGACACGGACGCTGTATGTAAATTTGTAGCATAGCATTGCGTTTATTAAACTTTCATTTATTGCAGTTCGTTTGGTCTGTAGTTGTAATGAAAGTCTCTGACTAGAAATACATAAATAAATAACTTAAAAGAACCATTAATGAGTAAAAACATGAATTTCAATTAAAAATGTCAATAAGCTATAAAATGGCAAGTTTTGAGTCGATTGTAAAGTAAACATATGCTGTGATTTTCAAGATAATTTTTGTTTTTAGGGTTCCGTAGCCAAAACTGAACCCTTATCTGTAGTTTATTTTTTACTACTGTTTCACTACCGAGAATCGCCATACGAAAAGAATGCATCAATTAGTTACGCCTTCGTTCCGCCTAAGTAAAGTGCAGCGATCTTTCATAGGGCTTGGTATACATTTCTATAATAAAATCCCAAAATTAATACGTGACTTGCCAATAGAAACTTTCAAAAAACGTGCAAAGACACAATTGTTAGGCAAGGGATATTATAGTGTAGACGAGTATTTAAATGACAAAGACGCATGGAAATGACCAGCTCTGCAACCAGTTCCGCTCAGAATAGTAAATACTTTTGTATTATTATCTTTTTTTTGTAATATTTTATTTAAAAGATGTGCTGAGGAGTTTCTTTAGGCTTTTCTTCTCCTCCACGACAAAGCACCTTCCGAAAAGCCAAAAAATGACGTGCATAAGTGTATCAGTGATACCTATATGAATAAAATATTTTGACTTTGACTTTGACTTTGAGACAAGTTGACGACGTGGCAATGAGGCCAAAGGAGCGTGAGCGTGTCATACCCGTGCAGTACCCGTGTCATCATCTTATGCCCGTATTATTAAAACGATCTCGGTTCAAGAGCTCGATCTCAGATCTTACGAATGATATTTTTACATAAATACGTTTTGACATATTTCAGCATTTCACACTGAATCTTGAGATCGCGGAGATTTATCGATGCATAACCGATTGTACTCTCGCTTATGTTGAAATGAGGGTTTTTTGAATACATATTTAAAGAAAATGATAAGATTTTATAACATAAGTAGGAGAAACCAATAACGAAGAAAATTCTTTAAAGGTTTGTAGCGGCGACATTACTAGAAATTAATTTGATTTGGACTTATCAATAAATAACGATAATAAATAAAAAGGTAATTTGCTTACTAAATTTATTTTAGTTTTATTATGGACTCAGTTTCACATTCCTAAAACATTTTGTGGTAAACTATCCCATAAGTTTAATAAATCAGTAAAATTCAAGACATACAGTCTTATTTCCCACTTAACATGCCCTAATTTGGAGTTAGTTAGTTTAGTTAGTTAGTTAGTTAGTTACTTAGTTAGTTAATTAGTTAGTTAGTTTGGAGTTTAGTTTCGAGAATCCATACGTTTCCTATTCATGAACCCACCCAAAATATTTTCTGGTTTTTATCAGGCATTTCATTAGTTTTAATATTGGTATTGTAAAAATCAAATACAGTTTTTTGAAATTACAGACCAAATTATTTATGTAGTGATTTATCTTCGCTCGTTTACAGTTAAAGTCGCAAGTCTGTCTGTGCTGTAATATACCTACCAAGTCGACAAATTTCGAGCAATATCAAAATTAGAAATCCAAGCGCAAAGCAACTAGGAATTTAGGAGAAACTATGGCTTTAGCTCGAGAGCGCTGGCTTTTTAAAATGATTTGTGGTTTGTGTTAACTATAATATATCTACAACAAAACGAGCTATACGAGTACATTGTCCGGATGCATTTGAGCAACGGTCAAAATTGTTTTCTATTACTACTCTCATAGCTCTGGTAAAACTGTAATAAAACCATTAGACCAAAAGAAACATTAGAACGACAAGTGCGGGTTTCCTACAGTAATGTATATATCTAGGAATAATTTGTTAGCATTTGCTTTTTTTACGCTTTGTGTAAACAGAACACTATAATATAATTTTATATTAAAACAGCGGCAGTTCAAAAAACAGATTTTTTAGATAACGTTAGGAAATCTTTTTTTAATTCATATTCTAGATCTAGGTCAACGAAATGCGGCTGAGCTGACAGTCTGTTATTTATTACTTTTTTAGACTCACGTTCACGAAAATATGTTTTCTAATAAATTCAAACCTTGCGTAATTGGGACACCCTAGAATGATGGATCACTAAGATTCACACTGCCCGCTAAACCATTCCTAAGAAGTAATCCATCAACAAGTAATATCCCGATGACGTGTATCAAAATAACTTCGAATTTCACTAATGAGATTTCCGGCTACAAACTTTCGCTTTCAGAAAGAAACGCTACGATCGCGGGGGATTTGACAGAGACTCCGGGAACTGAGCTCAAATACACTCACAAAAGACGAATTCGGTCACAGAAGATGTAATTGTATTCAGTCACAGAAGATGAATTCAGTCGCAGAAGACGAGTCAAATCTGTCCCCTATAGTAGTCGTAGTATTTCGTTGCACTCGGTGACATATTGCTCGCTCACTCGCACTTAGGTCTAAGTCATCAGGTTATTATTTGCATTAGTTTTACCGTATTTAGTTTGGATAGTTTTGAAATTATTCAAGAAAGAATGAAAATTGAAGCCAAAAATTGACCGTTCCCCTCCTTATTTCCGAAACTACTGATGCTAGAATTAAAAAAAATACAGAGAATTGTTTTTTACTTAAATATTTCAGGAAAATTAATAAGAACTTTATGGTGCTAAAAAAGGGCAAAAATAAAATAGATTAATAACTTTAAATATAAAATAAACGTATGAAACCCTCTCCAGGCGAGTTTAACTCGCCCTTGACAAGGTTTTTTTTAACTATACCACCGGTTTAGTACTGTCAGGATTAAATTGGACTAAGGTAAAGGTGGCTTTGCTTATTTTTCGGTGATACCTTTGATGTTACTGATGTCCATAGGTGCAGTAACCACTTACCTCCAGATGGCCAATCTGTTTGTCGTTATTTAAATAAAACAGATTAAATACCTTTCCGACGCAGAAATATTTTACGGATAAATCTTAGGTGTCGGAGTGTAATTGAAAAATGTTTTGTAAATTATGTACCGTTCCGAGTTTTAAGTTCGAGCATATATTATACTAACTTATCCAGAAGGTTCAGTTGTTCTCGTAAGGGTTGGACCCTTACGATTAATCATGCCTATTGACAGAGGACTAAAACATGCGTGCTTAAACAGATTATTTGCGTCTATATATTATTATACATAATGTTTAGTTAGATTAAATCGCTGGAGAACCAGTGTTTTGATGCAAGAGTATCTTTCAAGGTTTATATTTTAGGTACAATCTTCAGGGGAATTAATATCGTGTAACCTACACGATAAACCTACACCCACTTTGAAATGCAAGACATCATACACTAAAAGAGAATATTACGAAGAGCTCAGAGACGTGCAGATTTCATCTTGATGTTTTCTCTCTTGAATATCAAGCAATTTAGCGTTCATAATAGCTTCAACGTCTTCAAACATCAGTCTAACTTGTATTAATAATTCCAAACACTAAGTCAACCAAACCAAGGGCAACCAAAAGCTAAGACGTGCTTAAGCATTCAACCCTATTACGACACAACGTCGTTGGTGATCCCTTGATATAATGTAACACCTGTTTTGTGACTAAATGTGTAATATCTATAAAATCTTTGAATACAATATTTGAATTGTGTTTAAGGATATAGACGAGCATAGAAAAATCTATGATTAAGAACGCCCAACAACTTTCTATTCCTTTTCATCGGGCATTTTGTACTTACTCCATATCAATGATCACATTTTATTGTTATTGTTTTTAATTTAAATCCAGCTCGTCAACTAAAATATACATTACCCTCTTCAGCAGGAGAGGTTTGTGGGCAATAATTAATGGTTGGAGGCTAGCCAATGACACAAAAGAGAAGTTATAACATTAATTAATTAAAATAAGTAACTCCCCGCTGTTACATAATGTTAACATGTACTTATTTCTACAAATAATAGTAAATACCAACATACACACACACACACACATGTTATAATCATAACATGTGTACCCAATACGCATTTCGCCCCAAAAAAGATCGACATCAAGTTATGACAAATGAATGTATAATAGTAACCATAAAGCAATGATTTTTTCATTTATTTTTATTTTTATGTAATATGCAGGCAGACGAGCAGACGGGCCACCTGATGGTAAGCAGTCACCGTCGCCCATGGACACTTGCAACACTAGAGGCGCCACCAGTGCGCTGCCGGCTAAGAAGGAAGTGATAGACCCGCTTCTTGAAGGTCCCCATATCGTAGCACCGTGGGAACACCGTCGGTGGTAGATTGTTCCACAGTTTACACGTACGCGGTAGGAAGTGTCGTGTAAATCTTACGGTGGACGATTGCCAGGTATCGATATGGTGTTTGTGAAACCTGGCATTGCGGCGTGATGAACGATGGTGGAAGTTGGCCGCCGGTATTAATTGTACAGATTGTCCGCAAACAGTACCTGGTAGAGACTCAACTACTAGTATTTTGCAACAATTAATATCTGAATAACTGTTACAATTAATTCAGCGTTGTTCAAAGGAATTATTTAGAATAACATAAAGTAATTAGCTACGGATGTCTCCCAAGACATCTGTTTGAATCTCCCAAGATTCAAATCATAAAATCATTACTAGAAGACTGAAGACTTCATAAGGTAGTTGACAAACTACAGAGAAAGGGGTTCAAAGATAATTCTCTGTGATCAATTATTATTCAAACACCAAATGAGCCGATTAGTGGTCATCGCTGTCCATAGCCATCGTAGTCATAGTTGGAGTAACATAGGAATTGCAGCATGTTGCTGGTCAAGAACGGGATCCATTATGTCCTTCGGATAGATCCCAAATTATTACTGGCTATGATTCTGCATCATAAAAAAGAGTACTCACCTCTGCTAAATCTATGAAGCATACATATTATGATTCCATACCTATTTTGGTCTGTCCATTTGTTAACGCCATAAATGTTGAGCCTCTTTCATTGAAGTATAATTTCATAGAATAGACATCTCGAATAAAATGTGTGTCCCGCCCGGGAGGTTCGATTTTCAAAATTGAGCCCCGGTTCTCGTTTCAAAATCGAACGAATCCATTGAAGATTGAAGCCACGTGGCGCCAATGCATTGGGACATACATGGTATTCGTGGTGTCTGTTCTATACGCTAGTACATAATAATAATTCAATGGCTTCTTTATTGTTTTTCTGTTGGCTGGCTATAATTATTAATTTCGTCTGCGCGAGTGCAGAGCGACTCTCTAGGTGTCAAAAAGACAAAATAATATTGTATTTATTATACAAAGTCTTCTACCATCCAACTTCTAGTTATTAACAGTGACTCTGGTTTGACAAATTTAGCGGGAACTTCGTCAACAACTTTGTCTCTAAATTACAGCTCTCAAACCGAATATTTTATCTACATCGAATGCAAACAACGAGGACTACTAGATGTGGCATGGTTTTACAAATCTTTTTGCAATATGATAAATACGATATAAAATGAATTTTATAAGCGATTTTAACAAGCGATTTTATTTATTAATATATCATTTATACCCTACAAATTTTGCGCGCGGCTTCGCCCGCGATAGAGTGGTTTCGAAATGAAATTTTTAATTGATTCATTTAGATTTATACACACACCACACATGCCATAATTTTGCCATAATTGCCATGCCACCATTTTTATGCCACATAAAAATTTGATGCACCTATAAGTAGAATGATGGATTAGGATACATAATATATTAGAAGATGCCCGTGACTTCGCGCGGGTGGATAACGATTTTTAACTAATTCCGCGGGTATCCTGAGCTTTTCCGGGATAAAAAGTAGCTTGTGTGTTAACCCAGAGTATATGCTATCTCCATTACAAACAGCCAAATCGGTTTAGTAATTGTGGCGTGATTAAGGAACAAACATCTTCACAAACTTTCATATTTATTATATTAGTAGGATTACGAATTAGTACTAGTAGTTAGTTCTGCAATAATATAAAATGACTTCAGAGAGCTCACTCTACAAATAAATAAACGCTATGAAATTAAATTTATAATTTTCAATTAACTTCAATGGTACGAGTAATTCTCAGAAATTTAATTAATAAAAGATTAAATTTCATTTAGTTGTGCGAGCTTAATAGATTTGTACAGTGTAGAGTATGTAAAATTTAAAATTCAATGATTATAATATTCTAAATTTATGTCTGTCCTATATAGCAAGGCGATAATGAATAATGAATTGTTTATAATCTATATTGGTATTAATAAAAGTGAACCAACAAAAGAAACACATAAGGTGTATAGTTTTATTACTTTATTAGTAATTGTAATTAAGTAACCTTTTTCATATTATCATGGAGGTAGGTAAATAAGTAATACAAATATTTGCGGTTATTAATTTATTTAGACCCTGGTTCGCAATGTGCTTTAGTCATTAGAGAAGAGCCAGGAAGAAACTCTAAGACAGCACCGTTACCGCTATAATATTATATTAATTATAATTATAACATTAATTATAATATAATGTTACACTATGTATAATGTTTTTCATAAACAAATTATAAACTGCCAGTGCTACAATATCACCTTATTATACTAGCTTGGCTGTATTGAATTAAGATACAGAAATAATTATATAAACTAGCAAAGACACAATAATTATGCTTTACAGCATTAAAAATACAACGGTATATAGTATTGAAAGTAAGGTAGGTACTTAACTTCTGCAGGAGGATTTAGTTATGTTCCATAGTCGGCACTGACTTAATTAATCACCACGTAACTTTAACACAATTATGAAACCATTATAATAATATACTAGCAATGTATTAACTTTACTTCCTATTCGGTTCTACACTGGGACATAATTGAGATAGAATTGAGACCCGACAATACAGCGTAGTTTCTTTTTATACTCTTACCCTCACAAAGTCATCTGATCGATTATTCGTTGATTATTGCCATATGCAATTTAAATTAATGAAATACCAAATAATTTATCATACTGAATAAACATAATTCTACGTTAATTTATAACAGTCTATAAGTATATAATAACAGCTAATAATATATTAATATTTCAATGGTTCAAGTATGAACAATTCTTACTTCCTTTGAGAATAATTGCAACACATAAGACATCAGTCATTGTATTCTCGTAAACATCCTAATTTTATAAGTAATATTTATCGTATATTTTTATACTAATCTATCAAGCTCTTCGAACATATTAGTAAGCTAAATATTAGATTTCAGCGTCATTTAATGTACGAAGAAAGACCTTTCTCGTTAATTACTGTGCCTGACTGGAAAATATCGGTCTATAGCGATAAAACCGCCTTATGCACTCCAACTTTTTACTAGCCTCCGACGCAAAAAGCTAGCCTACTCAAACAAATGTAGAGCTTGAATTACATGTTTTTGAGACTAAAATTATAAAATAGGATTTTTGACGTGAAACTTCTTTAGAATCGTTAGTGATTTCAAACCGGATGCAACGGAAAAATGACAGGTAAGATAATATAACCGCTAATTTCGTCTTTGAATTTAACTTCTCCGTAGCTCAATGGTCAGGACGTAGATACACAATACCTGATGCGCAGGTTCGCGTCTCTCAGTATTTCTTTTTTTTTAGTTTTATTTTTATACAGTTTTTAAATACTTTCAAATGCTCTTTTAAATATTTTCAAAGAATTTATCAACAAAAAATAAGAATTTCATTCTTTCATTCTGTCGATCGACCGACCGATTATACAGACAGTAAAAATGCTAAGTTGTATTCATAGATGGCGCGAGGAATAAGATAGAAGATTCGTTTTATTGCTAGATAGATTTTTAAAAAGTGCTAAGTTGTATTCAAAGATGGCGAGAGGAGTAAAATAAAAGATTAGTTTTATTGCTAGATAGATTTTTAAAAAGTGCTAAGTTGTATTCATAGATGGCGCGAGGAACAAGGTAGAAGATTCGATTTATTGCTTTTTCATCTCATTATCTTGAAACCAAAATTTTGGAAAGTTTCACTTCTACCACGTGTGAATTGCACACATTTTCTTTTTTTACACAGAACTTGACACTAATTTAGATGTCATTTTGTTTTTTTTTGGAACTTGGCTCTCATTTAATATTTTTGATGAGATATCATTCCTTTTTGTCTAGAAATTATTAGTAATTTTTGATAATTAATATTCCTATTGTTTTTTGTAAAATTACTCTATACAGTGGACCTGCTAATTCACTACTTTCCCTAATTATCAATAATTATCAGTTTTTAGATTTTTCCTTTCTGTACGCCTAATAGTCTACCTTGATGCCAAATATCAAGTTTCTAGGTCACCTGGAAGTATATTAGGTTTTTGATCTTATGTCAGTGAGTTAGTCACCAAAGTGCAGATTATGTAATTTTGAATTCTTAATAAACTAAGGGACTTTAATAAATGTGCCAAATTTCATGTATGTATTTAGGTTAAATAGATCTCGAGGTTTGAAGGGGTCAAATGTAGCTTGAAATGGTTCATGTAACACATTGCGTTGCGTTACCAGATCCCTTTTTTTTAATTTGACTGGACACGCTACCGCGTTTCTAGATTTCTAACTATTTAAGGTGAACAATAAAGAGTATTATCCATCTATCTATCTTTTATCTCCAGTGTCACATTCAGTCGATTAAAGGGTGACGGTTCTTGGAAATGTAATCCATATCTCTATGTTCTTTCCTTTTGTCTTTGATCCTTGCTGACTAATGAGGAGACAAAGTTTCGTTAACTTTTTTGTTTTTCAACTGGTATAGCGAGAATTAGAATTTATTTAAAATAAATTTTTGCTTCAAGTTCCTTCGTACGCTCACACTTTTACATTTTCTTTTCGTTTCCACGTACTTACATATTTCCTGTGTCATCGAATCAGCAACAACAAAGATGCCAACAAAAATATGATGTATCTGTTTGACCGCTAATCGAATTCCGGATTTTTCATTCAGCAAGTAATTTTTAAGTGCCCAATAAGGATGCTGTTATTATTCTTTGTAATAATTTGTGCTTATTAACAAAATTATGCATCACATGAAGGGGCGAAAATTTATAGCAATAGATTATTTCTTTCTAGATCTGAATTCCCGACTGAAGTTTGAAGCAAACGCTTACAAACGAATCGTTCAAACTTCCAATCCAATTCTCAATCCTCGGTCCTAATTACTGAATACAATTATACCCAGTCAAAACCGGGTCCTGTTTCTAGTTCTGAATACTAGTTCTCGTAATAACCCTCATAAATTAAACTAAATGAGTATGAAATGGTTTAAAGTTCAACAAATGTTAAGCACCCGAATTAATTATAATGTTGGAATCGAAAACCAATACAGAATTAGTTGAAACTAGTTTACGAGTACGTTAAATGTTATCGTATACAGTTCGGAATTTGTTGAGCCATACCGGGTTTTTAAAAGTTTGCGGTGAGTTTTGAGTGTAAGGGTTTTCGTACTTACTTTCGCCTGCTTTCACTACTCATAGTAGAAATAAAAGCGTTTAAAAACGGAGTTAATTTCTTTTAAGGGTCGTCGAAAATACTACAAAAATTGCTATTGCATTACTTTAAGGTTTTGCGAGCAACTCGAAGATACTACGAACCAGGACGGTCGCATGGGAGAGTCTAATGGTTACCACACTCACCAACTTAACAGGAAATATACAAAATTCTGATTTACTTGTTGCTAAGTTGCTAAATTTTTACTTGCTACTTGTTATAATTTTTTCTGTTAACATGTACTTATTTTGTTATCTACTTAATACGTGTAAACTGTACTTTACGATCGTTTTCACGAGACTAGCCTGGAAATATGCAGGTTGGTGGTTGAAAAAAGTTAGGTACTGTTTTCAGAACATGATAATTATTGAGCAATAAGTTACTAAGTAAAATGATACCAGACATAAAACCTTTGCCTTCATTTTATACTAGAGTTATTCAAACTGGTCAAACTCAGTGTTTGCAGAGTTACTGCTAATATTATATAAGCGAACTTTGAAGTAAAGAGAGAATTATTTATGAGCTACTTGTACTTTGTAAATAAGTGATGTAAGTCCAACTTTATTCGGCAACAGAACTGTTCTTCAAATGTTAAGCTTTGCCCAAGATTACAAGGGTAAGACGTGAAAAGTAGATATTTCTTTTTCCAAATATCACAAGAAAAGTTGCTATTACATTTTATCTTAAATATATTTTTATCAGTATTCAGACGGGCGATTTAGGAAATAAAACTGTCATTTAAAGTCTTGTAAAATTATTTTATACTTGTTTTATATTATATTATAGTAGGTATAATTTTCATTATGTTAGTAGTTGATTTTTTTGTAATATAATTTTTTCCTTTATTTGATTTAAATTTTAAAGTAATACTAAAATAGAGTACTATCATATTTAAATTACAAATTAATGTTAAAGAATTATAGCATTTACCGAAGTAAATAAACCCTTTTGTTATTCATTACTAGTGGTCGGTGTAATATTTGAAATAAGTTGAAGACAATTTCGACTTATTCATAATAATAATTTGGCCTCATGAATGAACTGGCCTTGGGAATTAAATTTTCCTAACAATATATCTCTTCCTAAATGTCTTAAATGTTCCATTAAATTTCACTTTATCGTCGCACTTGTAAATAATTTCTGAGAATTTTTTGACGGAGAAATTTAAGGAAAATCGAATTTAATAACAGACGTTTCAATGTCAGCTGTCCAGAAAATTACTGTACACAATAATTCAAAAAATACAACGTATTTCAATTGGGTTTTTATTACGAAACAATTTAATTTGTTATTCAATCTAGGCTTTTAAAAACGAAAAAATATACGAGTACAGACCTGAGGTGGTTATTTGCTGCTGTTTCTTTACTTACAGCTGTAACTTAACTACGGGGTTATCTCAACTAAAAGCAGACCACCAAATTTCAGTGATCGCCATCTATACATACATTATATCAGAAGCATCTTCGAAGCATCGCTGGACAATGAAAGCAAGGAATTTGCTTATCAACAGACTAAAAGAAGTACACGTAGATGAAAAAGTTTTCTATAAAGAAGTCTACTCTAACAGTCTAACACGAAGACGAGCAAGATTTTATTACATTAGACTACTAACGCTTAGGGCCAAATTAATCTCAAAGTCCTTGAAAGGTCAACAAACTGAATACGCTTGTATTTACCGTATTTATCGTACTTGCCATCTACGACCCCTTACCATATTATGGGCACTTAAGTATCATCCGGTGAGATTGTGATCAAGCATTTAGTAATTATAAAAACATATCTAAATATTGTTGGTCCTTTGAGCCACTGATAATAACATTTATTAAATCAGAAAGCCGGAATGTAAACTGCACCAAAAATTAATTAATCGCGAGTGACAAACAATAAACAAATGTGACGTCTCAACTAACTTTAAAATGTGGCATAGACTATGTGGTAAATAAAAAAACACTTGTATGTACATTCTTGTACTGTATACTCATAATTATGTACATTGTACAGTATAATGTATGTAATGAATATCATATTTGATACATGAATTGATATAATTGAATTCAATATACATCTATTATGTTAAAAGTCGTGTCGTCAGATCGCTGTTAGAATAATGTTTTTATCGCAGAGAAATTCATTTCTTATCTCGTTCTCATTTTGTGTTATTATAAAGACATTCGGAATAGATCCTGTACAAAGCAAATAGAGGAAATGGAGGAGCTCTCCACCTTTTGTTTATATTTCATTTGCTTAAATATATTCATGAGGTTCTGCCTAAAACAAAGCAGCGTTGAATAAAAGGTTTCTTACTGCTTTCACACAGCGTGATATTGCGACCACCGTTACATCTATTATAATACGTTAATGGTCATTTTATTCCGGATAAGAAACGTTTTTCAGTGTAAAAAACTTGTTGTTTTTAATCATTTTTATTTAGCTTACCCCGTTTGTGTGGGTCAAATCTTCTCTTGCTCATAAGAGCACTTAAGAAGTTGAAATTTTACATATTATTGCTTTAGTTGCTAATTTAGTTGTTAGTGTAAACGTCGTTGGTATCAAAAGTGAAGATCATGTAATTTTAATTTGCAAACTCTTAAACTAACTGATCCGATTCGGACAATTCTTTCACTAATAAGAAGCTACATTTTCCCTGCAAAGCTACATTATAATTGCAAGTTTTTGAATTTGACTCATTGTTTTTAGAGACTCGTAAAACGAATTTAATAACGTAAACCAAAGATATGCTATATATGTGTGTATAGACTATTTTAATGTAGATTTAATAATGCAAGACAATTCAATTCATCGTTCATTTGTTTATTCTCGATGCCAAGTTATCGACTGAGTCAAGCACTAGTGCGCGAAAGTTGGTTGAACGTGATTTCTTTTTTTTTCATACATTATCGTGAGTTTTTCACGTTCATTGGTTAAAAGGTCCTTGTTAAGAATTTATTATTAATCATTAATCGGAGTTTTTCGTTCAAAGTAGACATTTTATGACTAAGTGCCTGAAATTGCGAGAGTAATGACATTTACGAAGAATAGATAAATGAAATTGCTGGATTATTATATTTCAAGAGAGTTTAGAAAATAACTTTTGTATTTTAAATTATAATTTTTAACGTTAACACACTCATACCAATGTATACTGTATTGTACAATTTGTACAGGTCGTTTTTTGTGATCACTATCGTATATATCTCTTTTCACAAACACATGAATGTGAGACGACATTATTACAAGCATCCAAGATGAGAGACCGGACTTTCTGTCATATCTTATCTGCCCCGAGAATTAAATCTGGATAAATATCTAGTCATTGATGGCCATTGAAATAACTCTAACGCTTCAACTTAGAGTCACTAACGGTTACTTAAATCGCTCCTTAGTAAATCACTTATCAGTAAATCACTTTAAAGTGATTTAAGTAACCGTTAGTGACTCTGAGTTGAGGCGTAAGACACAGTTACATTCAATAAGCAGATTCATTTATTATTACTCATAATTCTTAATGAATGTGAAGTCACACTCATTTAGCGGAATTATCCTGCAAATTAATGTGACAAAATACGTTTGATCTTGGCAAAGCACTGTTCCGTCTCAATGCATTACGTATAGGAAGATCGGCAACTTCAAACAAATTTTACTCCCTAAATTCTCCTTTGATTAACTTCACGCTTCTCCGGAATTAGAATCAAATCTTCATTATAAAGGCGACACGCTATTTTCCGTTTCATTTGCTATACGTGATTTTTGGCACCTCTTCGAAAGTTATTTGGGAGGGGCTTTTAAATCAATTCCGTACGGTGATATATTTTCACGTCTTTTGCTATTACAATTTTAACGTATAATAATGTGGTTTACAAACAAATTCATAAAGGTTTACATAAAGATAATAATATGATGAATTTAAAAATAGTAATGTTAATTGTAATACTGATAATATTTTATCACTGTTATAAAGAATGTTAATTCAATTTAATAATAATGATAGAAAGAGTTGAAAAGGTACTAAATTATAATCATTGCAGTCCACTTATCAGACTGCTACTTCTACCACAGGACACTTAATAGTACTTTTACATAAATGTTAAATGTATTATTGTGTTCAATTATTATTACGTTTCAACTGTACAAAGTTTTTACTGAAAGATAAAAACTTTTCACCAGTTATTTTAAAATGAAGTTTAATCAATCGCACTGCAAATTAGAGTCAATTGTAAAACCAGTATAAGGTTTAACACTAACATCGGTTTATTGAAGCGGAAAGCAAATTGGCTCTTACCTGTTCTACCAACCGGAATCTAGTGTTGATTGGATATGAAATTATGGTTTTATTGATTATAATAGCTGACCCGGCGAACTTCGTATCGCGTTTTTTCTTATACTATTTTTTTTTAAATAAAAGTAGCCTAAGTTACTTCTTATTACATCAGCCATCTGCCAGTGATGGTCCCGTCAAAATCGGTCCAGCCATTTCAGAGATTAGTCGCAACAAACAGACAGACAGACAGACAGACAAAAGTTCTAAAAAAATTCGTTTTGGTAAATGTATGTACCGTGTATACATCCAAATGCACTTAGTAAAACACGGTTATTTTAATATTACAAACAGACACTCCAATTTTATTTATTTGTATAGATTAAATAAAATAAATTATATTAAATTATGTTAGGCTCGAAGATTGAACTCGCCCATTGACGACTGCCTGCCAAGCGGGGTCCAGGGTTATATTCCCGGCCGGGGCAGATGTTTAAACTAGGCTAAGTTTCTAGAACATTTTACAGTAGCGTCCATTATGTAAATAGTCCTAAAAAAAGTAGATATTTTACGACCAAAAAAGTTTGTCGTAAGACCAACTTCAAAGAGTGTAATCTTAAAAAAGATGTCTAGTGGTTTAAAATTAATGGTTCTACAATTAAAAGTAACGTACCCTTATAGCAGGCTGATTAGTTCGCGAGGGGCTTTCTTACACGCCATAAACTTTACAAATCTTGATCTCTGCCGGCCTACCGTACACTAACTTGTAAAGATTGTGACACAGCACAAGCGAGGAGGTAACTTAGTTAAAAAGTATCCTTCGGTTTTACGAAGGCTCGTATCTCATTGAAGTATAATGTATAGAACGGACATCTCTAACAAAATGTGTGTCCCGCCCGGGAGGTTCCATTTTCAAAATTGAGCCCCCGTTCTTCTTTCAAAATCGAACGAATCTATTGAAGATTGAAGTCACGTGGCGCCAATGCATTGGGACATACATGGTGTTCGCGGTGTCGGTTCTATACGCTAGTAATAATACTTCAATGCCGTATCCCGTAGATTAGTTGAAATCTGCATTCTCTTCTTTTTGTATTTGAAGGGCAGACGAAAATCAGACAGACGCGACGAGGTTACCTTATGCTACGTAGTCAGTGATTGCTTAACCTCAAGGGAGTTACCAATAGAAGCCCTGAAGGAAAGTTATTTTTATCTTCTTTTGAGAGCCCTAAATTAGCACTCCGGGAATACCTTAAAAAGAATTTCGTCCCTCAACTTGCACGTAAAAAGGATCGCGGAAAACGGATGGTGGAGCTTTGACACCACAGATATAATATATCTGTGATTGATACGAATTATGTTAATGTTGATGGAATTTTATTCTTCGGCCCATGGTGTGTTGATGAAAGTATCGTGGTTGAACAATCCGTTACATATTCACCCTTATAACCTCGGTGTCTTATGACAACTTGTCAATGATCCTAGCTGTTATTAATGTCCATGATCTCGTATATCAAGCCTTAGTTATACCAAATTGAACAGTTTTACTTATTCACTCTTGTAACCTCCATGTCTTATGATAACGCCAGTGATCCTAGCTGTTATTAACGTCCATGAGCGGCGCAACTAACTAGTCTCGTATATCGATACTTATAGTTAAAATATCCTCAGACTCCAACTTAGATTCCTGACATAGAACTAGTACAAGTACACAGTCACAAAAATATTTTGACCTGTATTTATCAGCTTCAGAGTTATTCGAATTATTCAGTGGATCGGGAGGCTTACTCACATATTTCACTAGGAAACGTTATCGAGGCAGCACGAATGCATTATGTAAAAGCGCAGCCTTAAACGATAGCATCTTGTTGCACCGAATCGCCGGCAGTTCGGCTGGATGCATGCCAGCCCTGATTTGTATATCGTTCGATATAATGTATTGATAAAATAACGCTTTTGAATTTATTTACTACTTTTATTGGAACAAAGTTCCTTATCGCGCGTTGTGAAAGGGGGCTAGACGGAAAATTACGACACTTTTTGATTCTTACGAATGAGGACACTTTTTTTGAAGTGATTCACCGAGTTTTACAGAGATGGCGCTGTACAACAAAACAATACTTAAATCGAAAGGAACTTCGTTCCATCCGGGTGTCCCTTGACACCTCTCATGTTTTTTTATTTACCATGTTGCATATTCATATATCACCGGCAATGTATACTTTATCATTTTATTTCGATAGCCAACAATCAAGATAAAGGGGCACCTAGTGAGTGGTCATCTTCATTCAAGCGATATTTCTATCATCAAAAACTTCACAGGCGGTCGGTTGAAAAACAACAAAGTTTCTCAGTCCCTCGCCACTCACATTTTTATTTATTTGTCATTATTTGAAGTTATTAGTTCCGTGACTGTAGTTGTAATTCGTGCTTCGATATCAAACTATTACGCTCGTAAATACGTTACATAAATAAAAAAAAACTATATTAAAAAAACTATGTTAAAAAAAACAATATTCAAAAAACAATATTCAAAAAAACAATATAATAAAAAAATAATCATTTTAATAATAATCAAAACGCACGTGATGTTTTTCGTCACCGTCGTTTTTGTGTCACCGTCCGTGTTACAATCACTCTCATCATTTTTTACATTTATTTCATAACGCGCCTAAAGAAGCGTAACGTCCAAAATAATGACTAAGGATTATGATTGACTAAGGATTAAATACATATAATATGTTGAATTCGGGGTTTTATCAGTACCAGCACCAATATCTGGCATAGTGTAGGCGTATAGC
Organism: Thymelicus lineola; assembly: GCA_963932265.1. Classification (NCBI taxonomy): domain Eukaryota; kingdom Metazoa; phylum Arthropoda; class Insecta; order Lepidoptera; family Hesperiidae; genus Thymelicus; species Thymelicus lineola. The sequence continues at coordinate 2,809,400 of OZ010699.1, read as the reverse complement.
TAGGGCAGTCAAGCAAATAGAAACAGCGAACACACAATAATCGCGTTTTATTACTGTTCAGCATTATCACAGTCACACTTTAGAAAATTATAGTCACACCGGGCAATCGTATCGATCGGTTTCTTCACCCTAGAAACTGTTATTCGTTTAGGTTGCCCGGAGTGACTATAATTGTGTAAAGTGACTGTGATAGTACTGAACAGTAATAAAACGCAATTATTGTGTTTGCTGTTTCTCTTTGCTTAACTATTGTACCTTAGCTATACGCCTACACTATGCCAGATATGGGTGCTGGTACTAATTAAACCTCGAATTCAACATTATATATTATTATTGGAACGAAGTTCCTTATCGCGCGTTGTGAAAGGGGGCTAGACGGGAAATTACGACACTTTTTGATTCTTACGAATGACGACACTTTTTTTGAAGTGATTCAGAAAGTTGTACAGAGATGGCGCTGTACAACAAAACAATACTTAAATCAAAAAGAACTTCGTTCCATCCGGGTGTCCCTTGACACCTCTCATGTTTTTTTTGTATTTGTTTGGTTTTGAGGAAGATATGAATTATTTCCAAACGGTTATATCAGGGGACTGAAGGGGTCTCAAACGCACCACAGGAAACTTTAGTTAAGTTTGTCAGGTCCCCATAGCACAGGCTGAAAATGTTGACGAAGGTAACGTGCTAAGAGATTGTTTCCAATATACACTGTTTCAGTAACACAATTGTTTGAGATTACATACATTTTATAACACTTTGCATTGAATTCGTGCCTTCGCCTTGGAACATTTCGTCTTTTTCCAATTCCGTCAATTGCGACACGTTCAAGGCATTACTTGTCCTAATGTTTGTTCCCGATCCCTTCAGCGATATGATACGTTGACTCGATCAAGCGACGTTCAGCGAGGTGGTTGCCATATATCAACTGTTTCAAAACTCTTGGATGTTTCTCATTTGCATGTGTACTACTTCAATTAGGAGGTTCTCAATTCACTTGTTTTTTTTATTATAAATTCATTATTTAATGTTATATCAGAACTCCGATTTCAAAAATTATTAAAGTGAAACTTTTATAACATCGTCTAAAACTTTTTGGTCTGTGTGTCGCATGTCGCGTGACGGTCGGCCGCGGAGTGGGAGTAAAGTGAAAGGCGCTCAACAGAGCAGCCGAGGCCAATATGGCGGCGCCACGCCGATGGTTCGCAGCTGACCATGTAGTGTGTTTATAGTCTATACAAATAGTCTATATTATAGACTATTACTCATTTGTGTCAGTGCTCCACGCTATTTGTTTGTTTTTATCAGTGTTTAATGTAAATGTTGCTATTTCTTGCTTTTGATAAACAACGACACAGCTAGTCAGTCTGAAAAACTGATCAACGAGGATGATGCCCTTTTTAATTTTTAATTTTTAATCGAATATTTATCCAAAATTTTTTAGTTAAATGTCTACAATACGAAAAAAAGTTTCACTTATACCTACCGTGGTTTCATAAAACCACACAATCATTTTGTTATTTGAAAGTTGATATTTACGTAATTTATGATTATTTGATCCATAAAAAATCGAGGGAACCTGCCATATTATAAGTAAACATAAGTAAGGCAATTTTGATAGGTATGGTTTTTAGAAGACTGTTTTTTTGTAGCCCAAATATTATTTAAGAAATAAATTTATCGATGAATTTTAAGTAAATTTTGAAAACAACTTTGAACTATCAAGGGACCAGAACATTTCAATTCAAGGTTAGATTATCTTGTTTCCGCTATCAATTTTGGTCTCATCCTTCGAATTCGCATTTCAATTGCTTAAACTTGCTTGGGTCAATTCAGCTCATCGCTCCGCTACACCGCATAATTTCTGCCATTCAGCTGATATCCACTTCAATTGAAACAGTGTTAATCGTTATACGAGTACGTAATCAAATCTTACACATACGGAATGCGATTTTACACAAATGCATGAATCTCTAATAGTGTTTTTTCTTAATTTGACGTGTCTATGTGTTTGTCTATGGCATTGTAGCTCCTTAACAAATGGACCGATTATGATGCGGTTTTGTCGTTTGAAAGCTGACGTGATAGAGATGGTTCTTAACTATTGTTATTATTTTTAAATATTTTATCTTTATTGTGAACTGTTTGTAACAAATAAATAAAAATAATTAATAGTTATTAAAACATGCTGCGTCACAGTACGCTAACAAACATTGTCGCAAAATACTTTCTTTTTTTTGGGTTTGTTATGTTATAACAATACTATCTTAGTTCATAAAGCAAATTGTTACTAACAGAAAATTGCTAAAACATATTATGGATGTATTGAATATCTGAAATAAATTATTATTAAGTATGTTTAGTGTAGTGGTTCGATTGGTGCCAATAATAAACTAATCGCTTTCACTACACGTCCTACTCGGTCGGCGTCCGGACAGAGAGTGCTCGGCAAGTAGTGGTGGGCGATTATGAGATATACTAATGGAATCATTCGATTATGAAGATGTCTCGAGATATCTCGATTATGACCGTTAGTAATTACTAATCGGTATCGCTACTAATTCGCTATACACTACATCTACCTTTTACAAAATAAGAAAAGAAACAAAATATTATCTCTACTTCTGACACAGTTATTTAACTTCAGACTTATTCTTTATAATCAATAACAATTATCACATTATTCAACATAACCTGCAACATCTGTTTATGAACCTCGTTATAGTGGTTGTACCAACAGAATGTTCCAGACTTTTATCTGCATAAACCTTCCACTGTCCATCTACACATTTCAGGTGTACTAAATTTCTCTATTGTCCATTACCGTCGTTTTGCCGTTCTACATCATTCCCTTCCTTATTGATTACTGTGTGTGTCGTATTCTCCTTCGTCACATTTTCCACGTATACCATTTCTCCAACTTGAATAGTAGATTCCGTTGCATGTCTAGGTCTACTTATTCTTTCCCTTTCGCCTTCACGTTTGCATCTTTATCCTTTGTTTCTAAATACACTTCCGCAACTCAAAATCCCCAACTTACTCGTATCTCTAAGTTGACAACTGTGATGAAAGTTGGATTAGATACATCTCTAAAGTTACTTCTCTGCGCTGTCGTTCAACAATTTTTTTAGGCAAGCTGATAGTTATTATACATTTGGCTGAGTCAGGTATAAATAAATCAAAACACTTTAATTTTAAGTAGTTAATTAACAACCACTGTTAACTTACACTCAATAATTACAGTATGAACCTTTCCCTTGGTACTTGGTATTACTTTGTGGTGTTTCTCTTGAAAAAGTATTAAAACCGAATAAAACAACTCATAGGCGTCACTTGGTGACGCTAGTAAACGTATTGACGTTGATTTTACATGTAAATAACCCAGAGAAAAACCAAATTATTGTCGTTCTGCAGTTGGTTCAACCAGCTGAATGTAAGGCATCTCACAAAGTGTGATTAAAATAGTTGAATACATCGTCGTGTTTTATTGGATTGACCCAGCATGTACATATACCAAAACTCTATTCAGTGTCTCACTGTCTTACTTTACTTTACTTTTTTTTTATTTGGCAGCTAAAGAAGATTACCATTTCCATTGCAAGTAAAGATATTAAATGAAAATACTACGATCTTCTGAGTCTGTAAGTGCTCATAGGCTTGGATGAATCGTATTTTTCAGAGCTTTCTGTGGATTGTTATCCACGAATTGTAAAGAAAAACATATAAAATAATAATTAAAAGGCAAGTCCGCCACCATGAACTCATAACTGCTAACTGTCGTTTGTCACACTTTAATCTGGCTCAAATATATGAACATCTACTAGTCTGTAACGAATCATTATAAAATACTAAATTGTCTATGACGAGGGTACGTGGATACGAGCCGTCATTGTACTTTTCATATTTATCTTGTACTTATCAATTGCCAAGAATGAATAAATAAGAATCTTTAATCCAAAATGAAGTTATGGAATATTAACACAATAGATTAATGGAATAAAATATACCATATCGAAAATCATTGTATTACTTTTATTCCTTACATAATTCTTGAATCCTGATTACATTATTATGTCTTTATTTGATATTTGTGATTCATATTTATTGAGGTGTTATTTGTTTTTTATTTCACGTTATTCCACGGTTTCATATCGGTATAGCTGACAGTGTGGGAATAATCTCCATCAGACACCTTGAATGGGTGTCACATGAATCATATCCAACAGATATATTTGGCTTTCAATAATATTACCGTAACATAACTGCGAAATGCCTCCAATGACTTCCGGCATAGCAGTATTTCAATATATCCATTAGTTTGGCTTATTCCTCAGAATTCGAAATCGGTTCAATATTTTTTATAGTTTGGTTGATTATTTTATGTTCCACGTCACTTTATCCAGAACTTTGTTTTAATTTCTCTCACAACCAACTTTAAGAAATCGCGAACATTTTTGAATCAAACACATTCAAACTGTTTGTTTTCAACAAATACCAAAACTCACTTTTATTTATACAAGAAGGTAATAAGTATATGACAGTAATAACAGGAACCTGTTGCTGGTAGTTTTGTACACAAGTACATTAAAATACTCCTTGAGAGCCTTGTAAATGTTTTTTCGCCCTTTGTGGGCCTTTCAGTACACATAGTACATTAGCTTGCTCCTTAAGAGCCTTGTGAAAGTTTGCATGCCTCTTGCCGGGTTTTCTGTACACAAAGTACATTGGCGTGCTCCATACGAGCCTTATAAACGTTTGCGTGCCCAATACGGATCTTGTACAATCTGTGTGAACCTTGATGTAGCTATAGTTATCAATATTACATTGAAATTGATATTGACTTTAGCAATAAAATAATTAATAAATTACTGCTTCAATATTACTACGTAATACAGGTAGTATAGTATAAAATTTTTACACAATCATATGCATGTGATAGATATATTATAATGTATATATTTATCACACACTTCGAAGTTACTTTATAGGTTCTTTATTAAAATGATTTTATAGGTGTGATCGTCAAATGGATTGTTTTGCCATGACAAATAATATTTCTGTTGAACTGCTGACAAATAAGCAAAATGACATCTAAACTTATTTAGATAAATATTTTGTTTGGTTCATTACAAAACGTTATTTGAATTATGAAAATAACAACCATATCGTTATACGTGGGGTAGATTCCCAATCGTTTCTTATCAAGTCATTCTAAGGGTAATGTGTTTTGCGTTTTTTATTAATTACCCACCAAATACATAACTTGTATATTATCTTATCTGGCTGATCCGATAGCGATAGCTTTATTTGAAATAAGAACCTCATCTGAATTACTCTTCCACTTATTAGGACATATTTCTGATAGCCATAACATAGTTGTAAGAAATTTATGGCTTGTTTGAAATAGTTATAATACTTGAGGCATGCCTTTGTAAATGAGGTGAATTGCATGGCCTTCAATAGTAAGTATATTTGAAATATTTTTGATGCTTACAACCATATTCTGCACAAATCTGGCAGCACTTTCGTTACATAATTAATTAAGTGTACTTATTTAAGTACACACGATTTGTTATACCCACGTATAAATAATGTTTTGTTGTCATTTCCATAATCCTTCCTCTTCCATATTTCCTCTTGGGATATTTTAGATACCGTTCCGATTTTCATCGAACTACCTCTTGGGATATAATTGTAGGTACCGTTCCGATTTTAATCGAACTACCTCTCGGGATATAATTGTAGGTACCGTTCCGATTTTCATCGAACTACCTCTCGGGATATTGTAGGTGCCGTTCCGATTTTCATCGAACTACCTGTTTAGCCTTTATTCATGATTATATAATTATTATTTTTACTTTACCATCATTATAACTCACCAACGCAAAAAGATCATTTAGGTACATTGAAGTATTATTACTATTTAGGTACCGTTCGGTTACCCAAACTATCTCTGACATTTAATATTAACCTATTGAGGTTGTCAAAATAGTAATACGTTTTAAAGATCATCATCTTAATATGCACTGATCTGACTACGAGTATAAATTAATTAGTAATTTAAGCACTTTGCCATCAAAGGTATTATTAAAATAATAACTTGTGGGATAGACTTACTAAATGTGTCTTTATAATTGTATTTCCTTGATCTTAAATAGTTACCCTGCAGGTTTTTTTTTATGTAATTATGATGATTAACTACGTAACATAATGCCCATCTAACTGTTGGCGCGTCTGTGCAGCAATAGTACCGTACGCAACCTAATTCAGGATTCCGTGTGTGTACATATATTAGCCAGTCTCGACTTACCTTCAAGTTGGGTGCTGATGACGATGTATTCTTCACGAGACTTACTTGTTTCAGCTTGTTTGTTTGTCCGAACTGTATCCAATACACATACACGATGACACGACCTTCGATAATAGTGGACTGTATGGAAGCGGTACGACGCGGTATAGAGAGAGTTTCCACGATGGTGGAAGATCAGCGGCGCGGTTGAGCTCAGAGTACAAGCGGTCAGCCCGATAGCCACGTATGGACTGGTTAACAACCGAACGCGCAGATTACCGCGTTATTAAATGTAGTTGAGGGTGGATTTAAGATTTCGCCTTACGGGCGCGGATACTAACCAAGTTAGATTATTTGCGAGTCTAATAGGCGCCTGCGCATCTTTGCCGGTCCGTGAGAACAGTACAAGTTGCATTCCAATTGATATAAGCGGCCTACGATTAGATAAAATTTATAATCTAACCGATACAGTTATTCAAAATCGTTGTTTCTCACGGCACTTATATATTTTACTTTTATGCTGACAACAAAATGAGGCATTATATAATTACGTGACTAGACGTTTCTAGATTTTTTTTTAGGTACCAATCAATACTACAAGACCGGTTTTATATCGAAATAAATGCTACCGTAGCAGCCACTATTCATAGCTAGTTAGCTTACTAGATCATCTTCATTTCATTATTATAAATTTAGCAAATAAAAGTTTACATTAAAGTTAAATAATGACAGCAACACAATATTCGCAATAAAACGTAGTAATAAAATCGGTCATGTTTAGTGATTTACCTCTTAAGTTTCATTTTGTGATTTATTTATTGGCACATACGTAAATTAGATCTTAGAGATTTTAGATCCTGGCAGGGTCGCCACTTGTAGTGGTTCGATTGGTGCCAATAATAAACTAATCGCTTTCACTACACGTCCTACTCGGTCGGCGTCCGGACAGAGAGTGCTCGGCAAGTAGTGGTGGGCGATTATGAGATATACTAATGGAATCATTCGATTATGAAGATGTCTCGAGATATCTCGATTATGACCGTTAGTAATTACTAATCGGTATCGCTACTAATTCGCTATACACTACATTTAGTCTAAATAAGTATAAACTGTCGGGGGATTTTCAATAACTGACTGAGTTATTGTAAATAACTGACGAACAAGGAGGAGTCCCTTGGGGATACGTGGTTAATGTGGCCTACAAACATCAGCAATACCAAATGGCACTTCCTATGCATTTCAGGGTTAGAAAGAAAGTACTAACTCTCAAAGCCCAACACGATGAGTCATTTGGCCGCTAATCCAAGCAAGAGTTACGTAGTTAGCCAGGGGGACATCACGTGTATCAAATATTCTAAAAAGTACACAGGTTTCTCAAAGAATATAAAATATACGAAACTCGTCCGGATCAAACCGGGACCTTCATATATTAGTCACCTCTAACAAATAAATCTGTCCATTATTTCATTCGATTTTCCGCAGGGCGCGCCATAACTCAAGGTTGAATTAAACACTGACTCCCTATAATATAACAATATAGTTCTTGACAAAAAATAATCGACTTCAAAATTAGGGATACCTCAAAAATTACTTAGATCAGGTCAGATCTCGCCCAAATTTAAGTTGAACCACATGACCAGCTTTCGATGAAAAAAAGAATCATCATCAAAATCAGTTCATCCAGTCGAAAGTTCTGAGGTGACAAACATAAAAAAATACAGTCGAATTAAATACTTCTTCCTTTTTTGAAGTCGGTTAAAAATCGAAAAATTCTGCATGCTTACATTCTCGATAATAATATCAAAGACGTTGACAGAGTGGTCAAGCCGCATATGGTGAGTGCTAAATTATGATTGATGACTGCTATTTATTTCAACAGTGATCGGAGGAGCAGTAATGGTTAATAGATTATGCTTTTATGTCAAGTATAAGAAAGATTGTTGTGCGGCTCCAGTAACAATTTGCAAGTTATATAGAGCTATCAATTAAAGAAAGAAAGAAAGAAAGAAACATTTATTTCGCCATGGAAAATAACATGGTACAAGGTTATTAACAAATGTATGACATAATACATATATTTAGTGGGTAGTTGGGTACCACGTCACCTGACGAAAAAAGATTACCCTCAGCCTGTGCCATGGAGCGGCTAGGAACCACGGCCGCTGGTCGCTGGTCAATTCGCTTTAAAATACCTACACCTTATATTAGAAACAACCAGTGCTCGAAATAATATATATTTTCACAATAATTTACAGAAAAGCGGCAAAAGTTTTAGTTATTACAAGCATTTATTTTAATTTATTTTTTCGTTATTATAGTTAGCTTTTAGGTACTCGTAATATCGTCCCCGTAGAGCGAAAAGTCATTAAGTGCAAAAAACGTGTTTTGAGATATTGAGGGTTAAAGTTTTGAAATATATAAATCGCCATAACTTTAATATGTCATAACATGTCTCTATGTTTTTGGTTTTATTTTGAAGGAACTTAAATCAAATTAATATTATACTACCTGTAACAAGTGAAAATCGAGTAGTTAATGAGAAAATATAAAATACCCTAAAAAACGCAAATTAATTATTTGTTCTCAATAGAATGTCTGAGTTAGTTAGGAGTTAGTTAATTTTCGCCCTTAGTTAGTGATCTTTCACTCTGTTCTAAATTATTTTTAAGAAAACCACCTCTAGTTATGTATATTGGAACTTAGTGCTAGACGTACGAAATGTGCATTGTAAATAATACCCAGTATCTTAAGACTCGAAGTTTGGTTGGTAAGATTTGTTTTGATAATAATAAATATAATATATGTAATAATTATACAATAAATATATAACTTTTAATGTAACCAAGTGTAACCATTGCTTTAAGATAACTTAAGCATTAAAAATAAACGACACAAAAAAACAAACAATCGAAGCGACAAAAACAAAGTTTAGTACCTGCTACCCAAATAATAGGCACCATACTTAATAATTACTTTCTATAACAGATCTCGTGAAGTCTTCAAAGGAGCAGATTCCTATAAAATAATGTTATTAGATATTTATCTGTATTCTTAAATAATGTAGGTACATAATTTTCACCTCCAGAAGACAACATCAAAATACTAAACTAAAATATAAAGTATCCATCCATCCATCAGCCCTTGGAGGTCCACTGCTGGACATAGGCCTCCCCTAACTTGCGCAACTCTGACCGGTTCTGAGCCTTCTGAATCCAGCGGATGCCCGCTGTCTTCTTCAGGTCGTCAGTCCACCTGGTCGGAGGGCGTCCTATGATCCTTTTTCCGAGACGTGGACGCTATTCGAGGACCTTTCTTCCCCAACGGTTATCGGTCCTTCGCACTATGTGGCCAGCCCATTGCCACTTCAGCCGGCTAATTCTTTGAGCTATGTCGGTTACCCTTGTTCGTCTACGGATCTCCTCATTTCTGATAAATCACGTAGATAATCACGTAGAGAAATACCGAGCATAGCCCTCTCCATAGCCCACTGCGCTACTTTGAACTTGTGGATTAGGCCAATAGTAAAGCACCACGTCTCGGATAAGTATGTCATCACTGGCAACACACATTGCTCGAACATCTTCGACTTCAGGCACTGAGGTAGTGTTTTGGACGACAAGATATGATATGCAGTTTCCCGAACGCAGCCCATCCGAGTTGGATTCTACGAGTGACTTCTTTCTCGAAGTGAGACTTACCCATCTGGATCACTTGTCCCAGGTAATTGTATTCGTCTACAACTTCGAGAGCAGCGCCGTCACAATAACCGGTACGGGGGTGACATGGACATTCGACATGATTTTCGTCTTGTCATGGACAAGACCCACCCGTTGTGAGGCGCTGTTCCCAAGCATTGTACTAAGTTCTTCCAGGGAACCCGCCAGGATGACTATATTATCGGCATATTGCAGGTGTGTGATGTATTCGCCGTTTATGTTAATGCCACGTCGTTTCCACTCCATCAGCTTGAACATGTCTTTTAACGCAGCGGTGAACAGTTTTGGGGATATGACATCCCCTTGTCTGACACCTCTCTGCAATTGGATGGGGTTCGTTGCTGTGTCGTGTACTCTGACGGACATAGTGGCAGATGAGTACAAACATTTCAACACCTCAATATATCGGTAGTCGATCTGGCACCGCTTGAGAGAATTTAGTTCCACCCAGGTCTCGATAGAATCAAAGGCTTTCTCATAGTCCACATAGGCAACACATAACGGCAAATTATACTCCTCGGTCTTTTGTATAACCTGCCGCAGTGTGTGTATAATATACACATAATATATGTGCAGTGTATGTATAATATGGTCTATGGTGCTGTAGCCTTTTCGGAATCCTGCTTATTCGGGAGGCTGGAAGTCGTGAAGCCTGCGTGCAATGCGATTTGTGAGGACCCTCGAAAACAGCTTGTAAACGTGGCTCAGAAGTGCATTGGGCCTGTAGTTCTTCAAAAGGGCTTTATCGCCCTTCTTGAAGAACAGCGTCACCACACTTCTGCTCCACGCTTCCGGGGCAGTTGCAGTGTTGATGACGGAATCGAACAGTTTTTGGAGAGCCACTAGAAGGGGTTTCACTCCAGCTCTCAGAAGCTCGGTTGTGATTCCGTCATCTCCCGGTGCTTTGTTGTTTTTAACCTGTTTGAGAGCCTCTCTAATCTCATACAGGCTGACGTCGGTGCTGGAAATGGTGCTGGACTCGGTCTTCAACCTCGTAAACTGACTTTGCCCAATAGACATATCCCTGGTGAACACTTTTTAACCGACTTCAAAAAAAGGAGGAGGTTCTCAATTCGACTGTATTTTTTTATGTTTGTTACCTCAGAACTTTGGACTGGGTGAACCGATTTGGATGATTTTTTTTAATCGAAAGCTGGTGCTTGCCGTGTGGTCCCACAAAAATTTGAACGAGATCTGACAATGGCATCCATGTCAAAATCATATAAGTCTTAAAGCATTAAGTATGTGCGCGATAAATCGACGAATAACTCAATATCGCGCCAACCGATTTTAATTATTCTTTTTTTAATTGAAAGCTGGTGCTTGTCGCGTAGTCCCACATAAATTTGAGTGAGATCTGATAATGGTATCTATATCAAAAGTACAATGTACTTCATTTGAAGTCGGTTAATTTTTTGTTAAAATGTTAGATTATGAGCCCTGGTTTCACTCAATAGTGCTTTTTACACGATTTGCGTTGTGTTTTCGCAGATCACGTCGCCTGCACTTGGAGATCTGTTCATTAAGCCATCGGTATTCCCTCATATAGGTTGGAGTCTGCACACATAGTTCTCGTCGATCCCTCATAAGACCAAGAGATAAATATAAAGTATGATTCCAAAAATCACTTACCTCTACAATAGCTTTTTCGTTTTGATTTAATAAATCAATAATAAACTTTGCACGACTCATTTTTACAAAGTGCACAAAATAATACTCAAAAACGCAAGTGGTCAGTGCCGAGAATTAAAGTCACCACGCGCCGCGCTCGTCTCTCTAGCCGCGACAAAATCACTAACTCGCAAGCGATATGTACCTAAATGTAAGGATGCTCGTCGAAGGTATAAAAATAATAACTAAAACATTTTAAGTATTATTCACAATAGGTCTTTTAATCCATTTTTATTAGAGAAGAAATCATTATGTTGAAATAATGATTTTTCACTTTGGTAGTATTTTACAAAATCATTTAACAGTAAGGAGTGAGAAGTCACTATTTGGAGTTAGTTGATTTTCGCTTTCGAGTATTTTAGCAAAGTGCTGAATTTAATAACTCACTAAATCATTTTAGTGATTATAGTCTACCTAAAAGCCTGCGTATGCATTGAAAATTTAATAGAAAAAGTAATTAAATCGTTTTAGTTCCGACCTACGTAAAGTTTCGATAAGTATAAAATAATTAAGAAAATTTAGTTATTTCTCTCATTTCGCTGTGGGATCCAAAGCATACATTTACTTAATTTTCACATTTCGTAAATCGGAAACGAACGCACTTAGAACATAGATGGTTAGACAGATATTTAGAGAAAAAAAATGTGGTTTTAGTGACATTGATAACTCATTTTGGCCCTTTTTCGACTTAGTGACTTTTCGAACTACGGGGACGATATGTTTGGGTCAAATCTCACATGAATGATTAAAGTAATAATATTTTTTATTTATTTTTAACTCTCACTAACACCTAAAGTATTATATGTATAGGAGGCGAATAAAAAAAGTAGAATTATTTATTATTAAGATTTCCATTTGTTGTCTGTTACATTTACATGCATTTAAAAATTTTAAACCATTGTAAAACCTCTCTTTCCTTAGATAGAATTGCCTCCGCGCGTAACAGATACCGCTAACCACATTCACAAAAACTTGTATCCGCCATTATCCGGCGAACTCTTTCAGAATCCCTGTACGGTTCAAGTCATAAACTTTTATAGCTGATTTTAATAAATCCTACTAACATAATCAATGTGAAAGGTTGTGAGGATGTTTGTTACTTTTTCACGCAAAAACTACTGAACCGATTTTTGTGAAATTTAGCACACAGTTAGACAGTGATCTAGAATAACATAATAGGGCAAAATGCGGGCAAAGCCGTGGGAAGAGCGCTAGTATTTCTATATTCAGTATTGTTTTATAACTAGAAACTAAACTTATGAATAGCTAACCGCCATGCAAGTATTAACAACGCTGTAATAGGGTACTTTCGTTAGTGAAAAATAAATTATGAAATTTGATAAAAATTAAAATTTATGTTGAAATATACTTAAATATTTTGATTTTGAGAAGTCGTAATTTTTTTATCTTTATATCACGTGACCTAAAACACGAGCCACCATGGTATGACGTCATATCGGCAACAAGAAACTGTCAGCATAGTGATAAAATACTCTATGACTGTCAGTTTAGTGTAAACAGCTATGCTACTTGTGCCGGTCGTACATACACGATTGTTGTTTTTACCAATATTACGTCACCAAAATGATGACAGCTTTTCGCGGGATAGAAAAAGGTTTATTTAATTTTATGGCAAGAAAGCGTGTTCATTATGCTGAAATATATTTTTTTGTGGCTTTTTATTTGGAAAATCAATATTTTGAAGAACTTTCTCAAACATAGTAGAATACCCTATTGTAGTTCTAGAATGAGTTAAATGAATTACAATAATGTGCTGTTTTTTACATGAAATAAGTTAGTGCTCGACAACAATCCCACCTGAAATAAAAAAATAACCTTTTAAATAATTTTCAAATGATTGAACTAGTTGCTACAAAGCCACTGTGACAGTTTTTTCTGTTGTTGAGCTGGAAACTTACATAAGCAAAAGCGACTTCCTTGCACTTAGTTTTCAAATAAATGCATTGGCCTTCAAACCCTTACCTGCGGGTATTGAATCCAGGACAACCATCTAAGTTATAATATTTTTATCGCTAGTTTGAAAATCCAAATGTCATACGTTTCAAAAAAAGTGACACATTTTTTATTGTCAGATATTCTACGCGGCATTACTACCAATTCTATTTTTTTATGATAATTATTATGTATTTTCTCTCGTGACTTGTACCAACTGAAAAATCTTACTTGCCCGCGCTCGAACATATTGCATGTTCTTTGTAAAGTGTTCCTTTCGTTTATGTTGTGAGTATCTATCGAGCTATTTTTATTGGATAGAACTCGCTGAAGTTTTATATTACACGCTAAACTTGTTACGGTTTTGACCTCTAGCACCAACTTGTTCGAACAAGTTTTAGAATAAAGGTATGTAACAATTTTAAAAGTTAATATTTAACTAGCTCTACTCGGGTTAAACTGATTTTTTCTTAATTCCAAGTCACTCGAAGTCATACTCGATATTTGTGGTGACAAATCAAACAATTTATTGCGTCACGTTTCGTGGTCCTTTGGATTGTTTGAATTCTGCCTGGGTTTTTATTTTGGTAGCAAATGTGCAGCGGAGGCATCCAGTGAGTGGATGGTAAGTGGTAACCGTCGTCCATGGACATCAGTAACACTGAAGTAAAACCTTTGCTGATGCCTTTGGTCTCATTCCATCAGACAGAACGTCAGCTCGTTTGCCAAATATTTCTTTATAAAAACCTCAGCGAGTAATTGTTCAATAGGATGCGCCACGAACAGGTCTAGGACTAAAGATAAAAAAGAAGGTATCCAACTTCTTTCTTATCTTATAGATTGATAGGTTACACCCCATAAATAATATAATTTTACCTGTTTCAGTAGCTGTTATGAAAATCCAATTAAGTTCTCAGCTGCTTTTTACCTATATGACAAAACGAATATCGTACATCTGATGTTATGGGATGTATGTAATTCTTAAAACTTGAAAAATAAAATAGATAAATATTAACATGAGTTTAAAAACTAGGTGATAAAATTTAGTAACAGTTTTATTGTTTTTCGAAGCAAAGCAAAGACTAGTTTAATATTGTATTATAGTTTATAATACGAGTATAGCGAGCCCATGAAAAGATACAAGTGAAAATATAAACGCATGTAATGCAATTTTAAGCGAAAATTTTATCCTCACTTCTAAAGTTATAAGACAGGTTTATGTGTGACCCACCACATACAATAAATGCAATTTCCTTGTTGAGAACTTGGCTACTGTTTCAACGAAAATTTAATTAGGGTGTTCATCTGTTACGCTGAATTATACCTTAGGTACATGTCATACGGTTTAGTTTTCTAGGATAAAATGATTAACAAATTCTTTAATTCCCGCTATGAATTACACTTTTCCGTTTTTGGAAGGATAGTAGTGTTGTTTTTAAACAAGTTATTTCCGCTTCGCAAATTAAAATTCAGTGTTATTACGTACGCGTCCTGCTCCGTTTGCTTTGCTTGTTATCTGAATTTCTAAAATAGGTTTGTTTATTATTGATACGGGAACTTATTTGCGTAATTTGTGAAAGAGAACTTTACTTGTGCTCAAGGACAATAAAAGTTTCAGTTTGAAAGAGAGATTAGTTAATGCTATAATGAGTTTTTGTTTGAAATATTAGCAGCATTTGCTAGACTAGTGTTGTTAATACTCTAGGTAGGGATTTGTCGACATTTATGGCATTTGAATGCCGACATAGGAGTTGCTTAATGGTATCTTACAATATGAACTGTCAACCATCTATCGACGACGTTTCTATAGTGAAGTGAACCCCATCAACGATACACAAATATAGTTTTATGTCCGGTTTACATTATTCCAGTCCAGCGATCGAATCCAGCGCTGGATTGCTACTGGAATAATGTAAAACGACATTGGAATTCACTGAATTTAGTGAGCATTTCAACGCTGGATTGCTACTGGAATAATGTAAACCGACACTGGAATACAATGAATCCAGTGAGTATTCCAGTCCAGTAACTGGATTGGTGGTCTTCTTTTGAATCCAGTGCGACCAATCCAGTACAACTGGAATAATGTAGACGGCCAATCCTGTTCCGTTTGATACATTTTCTTCTTGAAATCATTGTCACTGTAGTTTTCACACTTCAACAGCTTCGAAATGACTTAAATAATGTAGACGATACAATCCAATCCAGTAGTGGACTGGATTGATTCACTGGATAGCTGGACTGGATAATGTAAACCAGGCACCACTGTCTTCAAGCTTCGTCTTTGTAATAATGTTTGTTTTTTATTCTGTTTTGTTATAATAACACAATAACGTTGCTCGCATGGCTACATTAGTAAGATGGTACATACTTCGCTCGCAGACGCCATTATCATAATGACTGCATCGTGGCATATTCTCATATTTAATTCAAGCAATCTACATAATTATTGAAATTTCCCTAAACAACGTTTCAATGGGTACTGTAATTGATTCTGAAATGTATTAGCAATTTTGATGGAATGGAAATGCAATTTTTTTGTTTTGGCTATAGCCGGGACCACTCACGGTAGGGATTTGTTGAAGCGATGGCGTTGAGTGACTTTCGAAAAGTGTTTGTAACAAACCTACTTCGAATAAAACTTATTTCATTTCATTTCATTTCGTTTCATTTCATTTCGATATCCTGGCTCTTTATAGCCAAACCGGTAAGCTTGATTGGTAATAGGGTTTTTACTTGGCAGATTTGTTACCATACTCATATAGTACAGAAAGGTTTTTAGATGTTTCAGTTGGAATTACAGTTAGTTACTATGTTACTAATTAAAGGTACTAAAATGGTTTCTCGCCTACATCGCTGACTTAAAATTAATTTACTCTTATAACATTTTATAATATATTGAATACAGCACAGTGCCCACTAAAATCCATTGAGTACTTGCTAAGTACGTACTTACTAAGTTTCTGCCATTTATGTTTGGATAAGATCCAATCAGGAATCTTTTAAGATCCTTTGGGCCAATAGGTAGCATTGATTCGATTATAATTATGATGCAACAGTTGTTATAGTATAATATATCCATGACAACAAACTAGATGACGTAAGGGGACTGTCAAATGAATTAGAAAATTATTATAATCAGCCAGGAGTAATAGTGTTCTGTGATTATAATACATTACAAACTACATGGTGTTTGGGGACTGTCAAATGAATTTGAAACTTAAAAGATCGACATTACATACGCAATCGACTTTAATGCACCTGCATAGAGTCCATATTACTGTGAGTTTACTATAACCTAAATACAAATTAATTTTGTTTAAAATCTCTTATTTCCTACTATTATCATTGACTAAAGTTAGTATGTGTAATTTATTAAGATAACATAATCAAATAAAGGTATTTTTGTCAAGACACAAAAATGTTAAAGTCAGTACATTTCTCCATACTAAATGGGCATTCTCCTTTATAATATATTTTTTTTGTGAATGTTGAGGTTCTGTCTATAAAATAAAGTTCTAAAATTAGTCAACATCCCTATTTTATTACTTAGTGTCCAATTTAGAAGGTTTAATTTATATATTTGAAATTATATTTGTAATTACAGTACAATCGTCTACCCCAAGCAGCTACATAATATAGTACAAAATTAACCTTAGGATAATAACATTCAATATTATAATTACATAGTACTTAGTCTTCTTATAAGTTGGATCTTACAGCTATACATAAATCTAATTGAACTAATAGAGTACCGTCTAACTAATTGAAGGACATTATTTACTTCAACGCACAAAGCTATCTGTCTAGCTAAGATATTAGATGGTTATGGTTGTTTCTGGTTTCCGTAGCTAGTTGCTAGAATATTAAAATAAACGAAGTCTTTGTCAGTGGTAGCTAAAAACGTTGACAGCTGTAGAAAATTTTATACTTTGAAATACGACTGAATCTTTTAAAAATTTTATTAAACACTGAAGGAGGCTGAAAATAAAATTTAATATTATCTGGTACAGTCCGCAAAAGCGTCACAAACGACTTGAAGCATCACAAATACTTAATGAAATGCTCAATTTCGGTTTATTTTCATTCAAACTTCAAAAATAATTAATAGGCATTCATTTATTTTAATTAATATTAAATTACTGTCATCATTACTATGAAATGGTTTTTAAGTGTAACTATAATATTTAATACCCTAACAAATGCCTTTGATCTTTATAAACATAAATTATCGATTATAATACAATAAAGTAGATATATAATAACAATAAAATATTAATATAAAAAACTATTGGAGCGTATTGACGCGGCATAGAATACCACCTCCAATCCCACGCTGGATGGATGTCATAAGAGGCGACTAAAGACCCGCTGGTGGTAGGATATTGATTTTAATATAATAGTTAATGAATACCATTATTACTACTTGTATTATAATTTTTTGCTTTTGTTCGAGTAGGCGCCAAAAGAGTTATCATTTTGTTTATTTTTCTTCTCTCTTTCTTGGCAACGCATCGGTAAAGCCATTGGTGTTGCTGCCCGTAGACGACGGTGACCATTTACAGGTGGATAGTCAGCTCGTTTATCAGCCAGTAGCATAAAAATAATAAAAAGAGAAACCCATCTGCAATTAAAAAAAGCTATTTATTTATTTATTTATTTATTTTTGCAACACCTAAATCTATATGTCATCCGCACCGTCCGCACGCATTCTGAAAATACGGAAGGTATCCGAAATACCGATAGTGTTGCCATGCCACGATGCTTTTGACAACGCATTAGGAAAAACGTTTCATAGTAAACGAATCCTGTGAGGAGATCTCGCCTTCGTGTTTATACCTATACATCATTGTTTTCGGACATTCGAGATTCCGAATGGTGTTCCTCAAACTGCGATAACTAAATACGTTATTGAAATATGAGACAAAGTCGAAAACTAATAAAAAATAATAAGTATCGTGTGTGTGTGTGTGGAAATTAAATTTCCCTCAAATTCAAATTACAAATTAAAGTTTTCAATTATCTAGGTTTATTGACCATCATCCACCAAGCCGAGAAATAACGTATATAATTTGCCGTTCAACTAACTGCCTTTTCAAATTGATATTATGAACCTAAAATCTTCTTTTTTTCGAATTTGACTTTCTTCGGCCAATATGCAGGCTACTACAACAATTTTTCCATAGCTGAATCAATCTTAACCGTCTTCACCGTTTTTCACTAGAGGTGGAAGAAACTGCAAAAATTGTTGGCAATACTAAAAAATCCGTACGGCGAATCCGGACATATGTGCGAGGGTATCCGCATACGGAGCGTCCGCTGCGGACGATGCGGATATATGTGCGTTCAACATAAAAAGAACGCATTGGTCTCCTGAAGATGTTTTCTTTCACCACAGAAAGTGATGATTTCTTTCTAATGTTATAAATATAAAATTAGGCAAAGCTTGTAAAGAAATAAAAATAATAATGTTTTATTTATTTATTTATTTATTTATTTATTTATTTATTTATTTATACCTTTAATATACCTTTAAACATAATGGTACAAAGGGTGGGCTTAATGCTAGAAGCATTCTCTGCCAGCCGACCTTTGGAAAAACAGATACATCGAAGGCGGTATATAATAATGAAGAGATGATAAATATAGCATAAATAATAACTAAATATAATATTTAGTTATTATTTAGTTAAGTTTTGCTACTCTCCATGCTTTGGTAGTGTATATTTTCAGTATTAAAAGACATGATAACTTTAAATTAACTTCTATTTTATCATTGTAATTGTAGGATTTATGAAGTATTGAAGACTATATTCAGCTCACAAAATTCTTATAACCTAATTACGAAGTGATAGATAAAAACAAATGAATCACGTACATGCTATTGATATAGACGTTTCAAACATTTAACAAATTTAACTATCATTTTCCTCAGCTTATTACAAACCTATTATTTAATGATAATATGACGGAACAAGCCTTTATCTCCATCGTAGCCTGAGCGCGAACGATCAATTTTACGTAGTCGATCGTGTCTTTACCAGAATTAATTGATTGTATGATACATTGTGTGAGAAAGCTCGCGTTATTTATTTTCCGGGAACACGCTTGTCTTTGAGTATTTTACGGGACGAGCAGTTGCCCACGCAGCTTCGCTTGCATAAATTATATTTCTATCTTTATATATGATGGAGTTTTATACAAACTTACTTCCCATATTTTGATCCCGTAGGAGATGAATTTCCAAAAATTCCGTCTTAGTGTTCACCTACGTCATTTAAGGTACCTTCATGCAAAATTTCATGCTTCTAGACCCAGCGGTTTCGGCTATGCGTTGATAGATCAGTCAGTCAGCTCTTTCTTTTATTCAGGGTTATTGGTTATTGGTCACCATTCTGTGAAGGGGTAGTAGGATAAGTCATGCACTACATAAAATCCCAATAATGTTTTATCTAAAATTCTACAACATTTCTGGTCACCTACGACATTTCTACATAACAGACCATTACTTTCAGTAAGTTCACCAAAAGTGATAAAAGGATAGCATGTGAATACCACAGCAGGCGCGGTCTTCTATATTTCCGTGTGTTTACATCATTGTAAACAGAAAATGTTCATTTTTTCATATAGTTACCGCATCCTATGAACATCAAACAATCTGTGGGGAAATTGTATAGAGTAGCACGAAACATTGGACAATGCCCCCTAGAGGATTGAAGACCTACACTCGCTAAGACTCGTATCAGTCGAATTTATGCACTGCGGCAAAAACATAGGCCGCCAAGCACTTATTTATTATTTCTCCTTACAAATTAAACTACCTACCTATTGTATTTATTGTTCTATTTTGTTTGTGCATTGTAAGTAAGGCTAGGTAGGTTGTATGTGTATAAAGTGTTCTTTGTGAATGTTCTTGATACACTTTTTAATGATGAGAAATCAATTTTAACAGCGATCGATAGCAATGCTGATGATTATCTTCTCGTGGAAAAGCGCTGTTAGAACATAATAAATATTGTAAGAGGGAAGCATAATAATATGTAGCTTACTTGTACTTCCATAGAGGTCTCTCAGGTACTAGTCTAAAGGTACAGTGTAAAGGTACAGCCTTTTCTGTCAGCATTACCGATGGTACTCGTATATAGGTGACATTATCTCCTTACATACTGAACACCCTCCTTGTAGAAGAAATCTCAATATGTTTTAACATTTTTTGTTTGCAATTTTGGATATTCTTTAATAAGGAAGCCTTTTTGCCAGCATAGTGTGGTCTATGAGTCGTGGAACCAACAAACAGTACCTTTCTTTTCTTATGCTAGATTTTGTCATGGCCTTTGCTTCTTGACGAGACGAGAGACGTTTTTTTTGGACGACAAGGAATCGGAGATGCCTTGGGTGTTATTTATGGATATCAGCAACGAGCGATTGATTATTTTCCACTAGATGTTTCAGCAGCTTGTTTGTCAGGGATTTGCATAAAAACATACCTAATTCTATTGCCGTTGCAGTCAAGATAAGTAACCAAAGTTAAATAAACAACCAGCGGGCCTATTATGAACTTTTATAAAACCATTAATGTTCCAGGTAATTCATTTCTCGGGCTTTAAACGACGTATGATTGGCTAAAAAGTGTCACGTGACCGCTTTCGTAACACAAATTTGACGTTTACCCTGAAACTTGGCTGGAATTAAGAGTTCATAATAGACCGCCAGGTCATTTTAAATTCCATACAACTAAAAGAAAAACGTGCCTCAGGACAATGTTGCCAAATTTCAGAAAGCAATCTCCATCCAAAGAATGAGTATCAAACAATAAACTTGCAGAGCGTTTCCGAAGCCATCTTATGAAAATGAAATAATGATATTGCTTTGGCATCCCTCCTCGTTTCCTTGCAAGATGTCTTCGTGAGTTAAAGTTTAAATGTGCCTCGATGCCAAGTGTCCTTTGAACGTTGATTCGAAAGGACGAGTTATTGAAATGGGAGGAGACGCCGAGACGTTTTGTGGTGTAAATGATCCATGAAGAGTGGAGTAGTTTTACTGGGTAAATAGACTAAATAGTGCATTTTAAATTTTTTAATTTTCTGTTTTGTTTTCCATTGCAAGTGCAATTGCAAGGTGAAATTAAATTTTATAGTTATAAGTTTTAGATGAAAAATAAAATATTACTTTTTGTTTATTACATTAATTATATTACATAGATCCTAATTGTACAACATTGACTTAATGTAAGTTATGTTTATGTTGACGTCCTGAATAAAATAAAACGAATAAAATTAAAATATTTGTAAGGAATCCTAGTTAAATCCTTAAAATGTACCTACTTAGTTTATAATTTTATTTGTGATCCGATTAATGCAATTTAAAATAATGGCCTATTCAAATTTATTTTTAAAGTAGGTCACTGCGTCATCAAAACTTTACGGTACTTCTCGTTGACCGGAATCTGGAAACTTTATAATAAGTTTCATATCGAAAATTAGGAAAAAATTTAACCTATTAAAGTTTAGTACAATGTCTACAATCAGTTAATTCTTGAAATTCACTTTTGGCGTAGCTTTTGCTACATGCCTCTTTTTATACATTATAATTTTTATAACTATTATAATTAACTATATTAACTACAATCGTAACTGTATTGTAAGATTTGACTTTGTTCTTTTTATTCTTAACCTGATTTCTTAACTTTGACTGGATATCTTTTGACTCAATCATGGTACAGACAAATAAATGTCATAGAAAATTTTATTATTCAACATTGAATTACTCTATGGAGCTCCGTCGATAGCTCTCATCTCAAGATGTTTTCCCATCAATTTTTATTCATCTCTCATATTTAAATAACTCAATTTGATTACCACATATTTTTGCATGTATTATATGTCTATAGTACTAAAATATCTAAAGTACATGGCGTATATTGAAATGTTAGGGTTGTTACCTGTTGGTAGGTACCTAAATATAAAAAAAATCTTGGGTTGTACCACTTTACATTTCGGTGGTAATTTACATACCTAACTCTACCTAACTGCGGTTTTTGTCACAGTTAATAAAAAAATAACCCAAAATCTTTATATCTACATATAAACATATATGCACTGAAGTCTTTATTTGACCATGGTCCACGTAATTAAAGTATGATTTAAATTAAAAGCAATGAAAGAAATAAAAGAAACACATACCTGCCACCAACACTAAAGCACGTTTAAATACCATAAGCCAGATGAACGAGTAGCTCCAAATTCTCAAATTAAGAAAACCGTGAGTACCTGCTTAGAATTTAATTATTGTAGGTACCCACTTT
Source organism: Thymelicus lineola (assembly GCA_963932265.1). Lineage (NCBI taxonomy): Eukaryota > Metazoa > Arthropoda > Insecta > Lepidoptera > Hesperiidae > Thymelicus > Thymelicus lineola. The sequence continues at coordinate 2,786,470 of OZ010699.1, read as the reverse complement.
ATAAAATTTAGCCTTGTAGGCGCTAAGAAAACACCAATCATTATTATCAATCTAATACCTACTCTTCAATAAATTTATTGGTGTTGGGTAATCTCGATTCCAATTCTATTTCAATTAATAATCGTGCGAAGGAACGAATCAATTTCACGTCTCCAGAATATTAATTAAATGTTATAAATTGGATATTTTGAGGTTACTCTACTTGTTGTACGTCTGACATTTTATTTTAATTATTTCACATCATAATCTCAAGGCCATCACAACTAAAGCATTCTCAAAGTGGGCTGTTACGTTCCCTTGAGGGGCTTTAAGACCTCGAAGGAGCTAAAGAAGTTACAAAACATTTGGAGGGGCTGAGACGGTGTAATAAGAAAACATATAATTGGCATTAAAGTATAATTAAATAGATCGGACTAACTTACCAAGTGACGTCCGATCCTCAATTATGTGAAGTAATCTCGTCCTCATATTTTGTACTATGTAGTACGTGCTCTGTGCTACTTGCCGTCACAATGTTTAAAGATAAGCGCGTTCTTCATTCTCTGTGGTACGTCCCTAGCTCCATCTGTCCACCACTGGCAATGTCATTGTTTCAAAGCTCTACAACACAACTTTCAGAGAAGGGGTTAGAGTAGGCAATACAGATCATTATGAACGTAACTTGCGAAATACAAATTATTCTTCAAAGGATACCAGCAGTATGTAGGTATATTCTTTTAAGAATATTACCTGGGAAGGGTTGGGTCTAGGATGAGGACGAGATTACTTCACATAATTGAGGATCGGACGTCACTTGGTAAGTTAGTCCGATCTATTTAATTATGTTCCGTAATCTCGTCCTCATATTTTGTACTATGTAGATGTTCAAAGAAGAAAGTTGGGTTGATAATAATTCATTCATTAATAATTTCGTGATGATAATCACATACAATTAACAAATAATATTTATATTAAGTAAAGAAACATCCTCTTTTTATTGTATCGTATATACCACAGTTTAAAAAAAAACGTAAAGAAATGATAATAATAATTGTTAAATTGTCAGTCTCATAATGTGTAGGTGTCTTTATGCAACTTTATGCAACGAGCATACATTTTGAGTTAATTGACTGAGACCACTAATCATTGGTCTTTTATAAAATGAAGCAAATGTGGAGGAAAAGGTGAACTAACCGGCTGCTTTCCTTATAACCTCAATAGTCCACAATAATGCCGGCATACGAGGCTTTTGAAGTAAAGCATGTCTCTGGCCTGTAAATATGGAAGTGTCTAATCCACTATTAACCCGAACTTGTTTAATCTATCGGCTGATAGTTGCAGTGAGGTTGGTTGGTGCTGTTTCCTAACAGTTAGAATTAATGATTTACAATTTTGCCTCACATATTTTTGTAAGTGTAAATAATATAGTAGGATTGTTAGCCGGGCAGATATCTGTATTTTGTTTGAAAAACTGTAAAGTTAAATTATGTTGTATTTGATAAGAACCACAAGTTTTCATAAATTAAATTTTGAAAATTTTGATATTATAGAATCAGAATTAACAGCAATATCCTTAATGCAGATAAAAGACAGCGTTAGTAAGGAGTGTACCTCTAAGCTAAGAGTCTAGAAATAGTCTAGAATCTACTATACTTGGATCCCACAAACTCGTAATATCATATCGTATTATGCCGAGTTGAGGACCTTATTTTGTTACGGAAATTGCTGACCTGATGGTATTCATTGAACTATATGAAACAACCTTCCAAAAGGATCTACATTGTAGCTCTGGCAGTGTGAAATTCATGCACCAAGAGCAGACCCGTATTGTTTCCTGATAATGAGGCTAACATTATATCCATTGAGAAAGCAGGGATTACTTTTCTTAGAAATGTTCTCCTGACTATATGGCTGCAATCAGAGTAAGGCTCTTATATGTATAACACGTGCAAGTCTGTAGAAGGAGATAAGAATAAATTAGTTATATCGAGGTTTAATTCTTATTTTTTCAGATATAGCCATGGAGTTCTAAAGTGGATACCAGGGCTGTGAGAGCCACATAGGAACCACAACTTTTGTCTTGTCTCCTATAATTTGCTTCAGCACTCTTCTTATAAGCGTGAATAATGGAAATGCATAAAAGAACATGTCATTCCATCTCAAGATGAATGTATCTATAGAATATGCTTCTGGGTCTGAGAACCATGTTATAATTGTAATCCCGACATTTGGTGTTATTCCTATCAGCAAAGAGGACCACCTGCGGTTCATCGAATCTGCTTATTATACTTTTATTTAATTAATTTATTTATCTTTATTAGATACACAATTGAATTATCACTATGCATTGATAACTATTGTAAATAAATTGTTACAATTGATCCATCCAGTGTTATTTGTCATCTAAGGCGTATACAACTTTCATAAACAATGTCACTCAGTTGGCATTCGATTTCAGATTTTGAACGTCTGGATTCACTATCTGTGATGGAGTTTTCTTTTGAGCTGATGTAAAATGCATACACCCATATGACGTGTCTTCTCTCATTCCACTGCCATAGCTCTCTCGCTAAGTTATTGATATGTGGCAACCTTGTAGCTTTCATTTTCTTAACGTATGCTATAGCAATTGTGTTATCTTTCCAAAGCAAAAACCTCGCAGTAATTACTTAGATGTAAACGTTTTTAAACATTTAAAAGCTGTTCCTAATTTTATTTGAAAAGATTCTCTTCTTCTATTCAGTGTCCGTGACTCCTCACATTATTACAGACAAGTCCGCAATCTGTTTGCGAAGCATCTGAGGAAATCTGTAAACTAAAATTAAATTGTATAATTTTCCTGTTATTACTTGGATGTGTAATGTCCCGATCAGTTCATCCCGATCTGATTGAATCCCTTTTGATAATATTATTGTTGCAATATAATTTCCATTAAAATCTTTTAAAATCACTGTATTGTAGTTTTCCAGGGATTTCGTATAGAAGATACCATATTCTATGGATTTACAAGCAAACTACAAGAAGACCAAGTAATTGGACAAATTCCAAAGTATAACAACTATGTTTTGACTATTATTATTACTATTATTATTTATTTTTATTTCATATCATCCATTAATATACATATTATAATAAAACTGTACTTTTTGTCTGCTTGTCTGCGCGTTTGTTCCGACCAATCTCAAGAACCGCGTTATAGTTAGGTGCAATCTTCACTGTTGTATTGCAGTAAGCTTGGATCACCATTCAGTGACTGTTTTACTGCAATCGGTTCATAAATAATAAAAAAGTCATGTCGATTTAAAAAATACCGTCCATACATTTATTTACTCAAATGTGGTTACCAATAGGTTTACCGAAGCGAAGCAAGGGCGTTTAGTGGTTGTTAACAAAGATAACATGGTCCCTCTTCTAGGGAAGATGATATTATATATGGAACATGGAATAAAATCTGGCATAAATCCTAGATAAAGACAACCCTGACTGAGTTTTAAAGAACTTTTTTGTGAGTTAATAATAAACCTTAGATTCCCCAGTAGTCAATGCATTCTGCGCACAATCATCATAGGAGTCTGCAATGCACAAAGTATCATAAAGGTGACACCAAATTTTATAAGTTTCTTAAGGTTAAGTATCAAACTTCATGTCCCTGAGCAAGAAATCATGATTGTATAAAACCTAGTTCCAATAGCTGTCCTACTTCGAGAGCAAACAAACTATTTTCTATTTTAGAAAAAATATTGTACTGTGGACAAAACAGTTCGTGTGGTCTTGCGTTTAAATAGCATTGTATAACCCCTTATACTGCCAATAATGGTTGGATTGGATGTAATATCACTTTTCACACCATTGATTATAAAATAATTTTAAACCACCGCATTGTATCTGAATCATGGTTGCTCTTGACCCCGATGTCGATGATAATGATACCTGAGTCACATGGGTATTCAGACCAGGAAGAATTAGTGTCCTATGTGTAACCGATCATGGAATAAGTCAACTAACAGCCTTATTGAATCATTCAATACCTCAATGTGCTGCTTATTATTCGTTGACAGAATCATGTCATTGAAGCCTCCACACTGTAGAGATAGCTATAGATAGGACTACTTGCTGGTTACAGATTCTATTGTCACATTTGATACCACTGTCATTCATCACTGCCACAAGTTCCCCATTTAACTTGGGTGATACTAGAAGACGTCAGTTCGAGAGGGGATCTTGTTTCTTCAACATGGTAGCTTTTAGGTCTGCATTGATGATCTACATCAGTGAGAATAGCTGACCAACGTGTAGCTATGCTCTCATATAAGTATATAGAATTACAAGTAGTTTGCTTACCATCCTGACCTAGGAGCTCTTCGCCGTCTGCTGGCAGAGAGCTATCCTTTACCTGGTGTTGTTTTATTGACGAGGTACCTGTTCTTCCGTAGTAGTCTGCCCCCCCCCCCCCTCTCTTTCTGTCTGACTGCATCTCTGTCAGGCAGAGTCGATGATCGGCTGTGGATATTAGAATTGGAGGAAAGGAGCGGCGCCTGCTTTTATGATTTCTCGAGCATCGGCTTGATCGACTCCGATCATGAGGCGAACGGCTTCTAGTTGTGTGACTTGAGTCTGTTCCATCCTCGTCTTCCGTAAAAGCTCCATGAATCCCTTCTCGCTGCATAACATGCGGCACCACTAGCTAACCTCTCGTGAAAGCATATGCATGGTGTGGTACCTATTTTATAGGTGGTCACAATATCCTGTCGCGTTACATGCGGGACCACTAGCTAACCTCTCGTGAAAGCATGTGCGTGGTACCTACTTGTAATAGGTGGTCACAATATCTTATCGCGGAACACGCGGCACCACTAGCTACCCCTCGTGAAAGCCGAAACATGGTAGTTACCTATTTGTTATAGGTAGACACAACATCGTTCTCATGGTTAACCTCTCGTGAAAACTCCAGAGACTAGTGTGTGTAATAAAATTTGTCGAAGGTAGACACAACATCGTTCTCATGGTTAACCTCTCGTGAAAACTCCAGAGACTAGTGTGTGTAATAAAATTTGTCGAAGGTAGACACAACATCGTTCTCATGGTTAACCTCTCGTGAAAACTCCAGAGATTAGTGTGTGTAATAAAATTTGTCGAAGTAACATCAGGGGCAAAAAACTGCGTTTAATTAAGCTAATAGAAGTTATCAAAACATACCGCTGTTTCTAAGACGGGACCTATTCATGTGTTTTTCCAACTCTAGAATCCGTTGACTCAATTATTTTCATTTTCTCTTTTCATATTTTCCCATATTTAATTCAAATTGGGCGTACTATAATAACTGAAAAAATACTGTAAAAGGACTGTAAAAACGATTATAAAATTCGAAAATAAAATGAAAATAAAATTTCGTGACAGCACGTTTTGCACAAAAAAGCACAATGACATTGCCAGTGGTGGACAGATGGAGCTAGGGACGTACCACAGAGAATGAAGAACGCGCTTATCTTTAAACATTGTGACGGCAAGTAGCACAGAGCACGTACTACATAGTACAAAATATGAGGACGAGATTACGGAACATAATGTCATAGAACAGACATCTCGAACAAAATGTGTGTCCCGCCGGGAGTTTCGATTTTCAAAATTTAGCCCCCGTTCTCCTTTCAAAATCTATAAGCCGGTTCTATGCGTCGGTTCTATACGCTAGTAATAATACTTCACTGATGGCCACAAAATTTTCATTATTTTTGAAATTCTGTTTAAGAATGAAAGTGAGTGCTTCTCACTTATCCAGTTTTACTTACCTTAAACTATCAGCTGTCAACCTGCTTTTTTCCTATTCTGTCTTCTTCTTCGTGTTCTTTACGTCCTGGCCATAAAACTATACCACGCAAATAGCAGTAAGTTAAAATCTTGTTGTATTATGGCCAGTACATAAATCAGAAACATAATTATTGATTCTAATAAGTAACAAAAGCAATCAAAACGTTAATCAACCTAACCTAATAATGTATCCTCTCATCCCACGGGAATAGATTCATTCCCCGCGATGGAAAGTATTCCAGGATATAATTCGTAATATAATTACAAAAGTAATCCAAGTTTTTTCTACAGACTAGAAGACTATATAATTTTTTTAATAGACTTCTTTTATGTAGTCAAATCTTCAGAAAACTTCAATTAGTTCTACAAGTACTACAATTAAAATAATTCTATGCATGTTTTTGGATAGGAATAGTAAAACCTGAAAAGTGTTGAAGACAAGTCGAACCTTCAATAATTTTGGAATCATAGGCACGGTGCTGTTTAAAACGTCAAACGGGCTGATTGACGTTACTGACCAAGAAATACGAGAGTACATGCTAAAAAGCTAATGCATGCAAGCATGCTAATTAAGTATTATAATTATTTACAACTGCTGGTTTAATGCGTTAAATGAGAACCTACTCTTGTATAACATGCCTTCAATGAGGAATGATTGTATTTAATTATCTTATGTTAATTTTATATTCTCATGTAAGTGACCATGTATGTCTTTTTTGAGAATAAATATTCTATAAACCTAAAAAAGCGCTAATAACCGGCGGCTTGTGTCGATCCTAAGCGATCGACTTAAGCAACAACGGGTGTGGTCGGTAGGCGGATGGGTGACCGCTAGTGGCAAAAAAATCTTGAACGTTTCCGTGCTTCGGAGGGCACGTAAAGCCGTCAGTCCCAGTTGTTATCATAAGATAACAGTCGTTAAGCCATGTAGGAGGCCCTTGGGTGGTTTAAAAAACTTCCGACACTCGGGTTGGCCACTAACCCCTCCACCAATCCGCACTGGAGCAGCGTGGTGGAGTATGCTCTAGGCCTCCTCAAGAAGAGACCCATGCCCAGTAGTGAGCCATTAATGGGTTGAAGTCAGCCATGCTAAAAAATGCCATGCTAGTTATCTTACATCCAGGCACCTTCAGCCATAAGCTTTTGTCGTCAAGGCGAAACTAATACCGGAGAAAGAAAAGTAATGAAGTCAGGTCAATCCAATCAGTCAAGGCAGTACCAGGCAGCTTAGTTGCGATGGTGCCTTGCAAGTAATAGGTGATTAGATCTCATCCTACTTAAAGAAGAAACTGTGAAATACTTCTAGAATATAATATACTCTCTTAAAGAAGGAATAATTATTCCTTCTTTTCTGATTTCACTAATTCAGGTGGCCCCTGTGAACGTTTCTCAGATATTAAAAACAACAAAATTTATTATTTCATTGCATGTAATGTAAAAATTGGGTATATTTGTAAATTGAATATTCATGTAAATTATGTTGGAGTATGATGGTAGAATAAAATGAATGAATAAACAATTGATGAAAATGTCCTGAGATGAGAGTCGGTAACGAATAACTGAAAAATTCACAATTGAATTTCTGTGACCCATCATTGACATAAATTGTTATTATTACAAAATTTAAATTACAAAATCGTTTATATAGCGAACTCGTTGTTCGGAAATGTATTTATTTTTCGTGTAAAATTTTTGTATAAAGCGAAGCCAAGTTTTGCGAAGTTACGTTCAAATCATAGATATTATTTTACAATCTGAATTCTCTTAGGTTTTCCAGACCTAGCTTTGCTTAGTGGTAATAATATGAGTACAAGTTTTAGTGTAGTGTGTCAGTTCCTGTAAAAAAGGAAGCCTTTTTTGACCTTATTATATTTTTTGGTGAAAATTGATTACTATTGTACTGTGATTTTACCCTAGGTAAGGTTACAGCAAAATACCTAAAGTATTATTACTGGTGTTTAACCTATTCTGTTTAACCTACCTTTTGATATCAATTTGCGTATTTGAAAAATAATTTTGATAACTTCTATGCGCTGATAATACGCGCACACGTAAATATAAAAGCCTGATTGCTTTGTAAATAAAATACCTCCTTACACCTTTTATTCAACACCTGCTTTCAGCATTGCTACTTTCCCACTGCGTGGATAGTCAATCGTTATAGGAATCTCCAAGCGCGGAAAATCCCTCAACATCCCATCCAACCATCGTCCCGTTAGCCTCCTCAAGGCACCTCCTCCTACCGGACGGACCACTTCGGGACGGACCCCATCAAGTGGGTAAGAGTCCCATATTGGTTGGTCCCACGTTGGTTGCTAACTAATGAAAACTAATCAAGTCACATGTAGAGCTTGAATTACATGTTCTTGTGACTATAATTTTAGGCTTTTCTACACAGAACTTGGCACTCATTTAGATCTTAATTCTTTTTTTTAATATGGCTTTTATTTCGCATTTATGTTTTTGTTGAGTCTACTTATCCACAATCCACAATAATCATATATCTCATGAAACGGCTAACAAAGACTTTATAAATATATGTCGGGAATATAGGGTCCAGAAAATAATAGACAGTTGACGTTTAAATAATTTTAGTCAACAAATGACAGGTTATAGATGCTACAAATTACATAAGTATTGGAACGCGGTGAAGTCAGACTTAAGATACATCGGTGCGGCATTCAGGATAACCATTGCTTATTAACCAACCGTATTTACAAGTCGTATTGCTCACTCATAAGCGCCTCCCGCGCTCATTGAAACCCACGTGATCAATCCACTAATCGCCGTCACCTAGACCTATCACATCAGAAGCGAACTATCACAGCCACATGAGTACTATTCTTCACAAAGGGTATGACTGTGCATCATAGAAAACAGTCCACGTTCACTTCTCGCTGGTTCCGGCATACTGCGTCTGGTCATCACACGCAACACCTGCTCGATCGCAGTCCATCAGTACACACAGTACACAATTGTTCTCTCCATAAAGTTAACGTCGTGCAATACTAATGCAATATAAACTCGACAATCATAATAACGACGTTTTACTCTAGCGTCCGCTCATTGCTCAGCTCGGGGGCTGTCTAATGAACGCCCGTCAACCCCTGATACCGAGTGTACTCAAATGGCAGTAGACAATTTGCACGGTGCTGCCATCTTCAACTTCTGTCCGAATACATCCAAGATAATTCCGGCTTGACGTTCCATTTAATGATTTGAAATTATTGATTTCTGACATAAATAAGTTACTTTTCAAGACGGGTTCTTTTATTTTCGAATAAAGAAAATTGAAACCAAAATGCCTCCTGACTATTCATGTGGAATTCAATCTATCGAATAAATAATGAAATGAAATCAAAAGATATTATTTATTCTCAACCTTCAAGTAGGTCATACCCATTCACATTTCAACAAAAACCTGGTAAATATTTCCTCCGTTTTTAATTTTCTTTAAAAACACGTATTGAAGTTTATGTATGTACATAAATAAAACGTTAATTAATTATCAAGCTCTAAGTCCCCGAACGCAAGATTGATTTGTGAGTCTGAGACTGATCGTTCCCCGTGGAGGCGGAGATTTACGGCTAGCCTAGGAAATATTTTACGCTCTTGTGCTTGTGCTCACACTACCCAGTGTTGCCAATTTAGCCCTTTCGGGGCTAGATCTGGCCCTTTTTACGGGTTTTCAGCCCCTCAAATAATTTTTTAGCACCTAGCCCAATTTCTAGCCCCAAAATCAATTTCGGCCATCTTGAAAAAAAAGGGATAAATTCAGGTTAAATTAAAATTTAGAAAACCTCCGACAGATATATACACACAAATGTACTAAACATAGCTAAGAATCACTCTTAAGTCACTTTTCAGACAAAAAAACTACATCAAAATCGGTTCATCTGTTTGGGAGCTACAATGCGACAGACAGAGATACAGATACTCAGATATAGATACACAGACACGCAGATACACAGATACACAGACACGTCAAACTTATAACACCCTTCTTTTTTCGTCGGGGGTTAAAAATAGCTTTAGCTCAGATTCATTGATTTTATGGAAGTTATTGCTCAAGTTTAAGTAAATTACCTATTCAAAAGTAAAAATCAAAAATAAGAAAAACAATATATCGTATGACTATTTTAACAATACACTAATGTGCACCATTTTATTTTACTAGTATGAGCTATATTATTGAGAAGGAGAAACGGCGAAAGAAACTCCTCAGCACATCTTTTGAAGGTCCCATGAATCTTATATGGATGGCGGTAATGTTCTTTAACTTTCTGGTTAGCTACCATCCGCCTTTTGAGCAATTATATTATTTGTGCGCTTCTGTTTGCAATAGCCGAGAGCCTGCTAACGCCATATTTGAACTTGTTACTTGTATTCAAAAATCCTAATTCTCTTTATTGATTACACCAAAAAAAGACAAACAAAACAAAAATCAGTAGACAAACGGAGAAGAAAAAGAAGTGTAACTCTTTTCAATGCTACATATAATATTAATATCATAGTTTTAAACTTTAATATCTCCGTTTCTCCTGGAACAATAGTGTCTTAATAAATGAGGGCATAGTTCGCGTGTTAACTATTAAATCGTGGGGCTAAAAACTATAAATCGTCGTCGTAGTGCTGCTCGCTGCGGCGCAGCAATCATGCAACCGCCCGCGAGTTATGGAGGGCCGCTATTGTCAGAGCGTGCGATATTATCACACGATATATAAAATAGATAGATAGACTTTGAGTTGAAACAAAATCACAGAAGAAACTAACATTACCAAACAAATTATAGCTTCGAACTTTAAAAAAATATATTAGTAAAGTTTGGTAGTCTTCATCTTGATATCAATCGCCTTGAATTATTTACTACTTTTACGCTTGAATATTCAATATTCAAGTTTGTTTTATCTACCTGAAATGCTTTGTTACATCATTCGGATAGTTATTGGTGATTTAAATGATCATTGAAAAATAAAACAGACCGTTAAATATTCAGACCAATTTATTTGTTAGGCAGTTATTAGATACTAGTTGAACCAGCGAACTTCGTATCACCTAACAATCAATTAATGTACTTTGTTGTTACTTTATAACCGACTTCAAAAAAAGGAGGAGGTTCTCAATTCGACTGTATTTTTTATCTTTGTTACTTCCGTACTTTCGACTGGGTGAACCGATTTTGATGATTTTTTTTAATCGAAAGCTAGTGCTTGTCGTGTAGTTGAACGAGATCTGACAATGGCATCCATGTCAAAAGCATACAAATCTTAAATTTGCATTAAGTATGTGCGCGATAAATGGACGAATAACTCAATATCACGCCAACCGATTTCGATGATTCTTTTTATATTGGATGTACTTCATTTGAAGTCGGTTCTTTTTTGTTAAAATTTTAGATTATAACTTTTATAGTTTTGGTAGGTTTAACAAATCAAAGACCATTAAAATACCTCTCCCTCTCCCTGTCTCTCTCCCTCTCCCTTTCTCTTTCCCTCTCCCTTTCCCTTAATAGTATTTAATTTTAATGATATGTTAAAATTGTTATACATTGTATACAATTTAACATAAAGTGAGTTGGGCTGATTTTATGATAGCCCCCCAGTCTTGCAAAACCTGCAATTAAGTGTTGAAACTCAATTACATCAACTTTAAAGAAAACCCCCTGTGCTCAGTGCGAGGGGGTAAAGGGAGGGGACAATATTATTCGAACAAAGGAACGATCAAAAAACCCGGGTAGTTCTGAAGTTCAGTAGGAGCTTAGGAATTGAGGTCCAATATTCGGGATAGACATTAAATGGTAAGCACCATTTAATGACTTTACCATGAGAACAATTTTAGTGAATTTACGACCTCAATGTGATTATCACGTGAAGGGTAAATAAGCACTTTCAACCCAAGATTACACCACTACTTACTATCAAGCAAAACTTAAAGTAGTTAATTTAGTTATGTACACAGTTTATAAAACACTTCATATCTTCTTAATTGCGACTTAACTAGTTCAAAATAGAACTTGAGTGACTTGAGATAGTCCCCTGCTTTATAGTGTAACCGACGTCTACCGTCTATTAAGTGTTGAAACTCAATTACTTTAACTTGAAGAAACCGCCCGTTGCGCGGTGAGGAAGTGGGAGCTCCTTCTAATATTTCCTTCATTATCATGCACCCGTATTACTATAGCTTACAAACTCTTTAACACAGTTTGCTGAACGACGTTTAAAGGGATAGATTAATCGTGCGCGTAATAGATTTGTACAGTGTAGAGTATGTAAAATTTAAAATCAATAATTATAATATTCTAAATTTATGTCTGTCCTATATAGCAAGGCGATAAAGAATAATGAATTGTTTGTAATCTATATTGGTATTAATAAAAGTGAACCAACAAAAGAAACACGTAAGGTGTATAGTTTTATTACTTTATTAGTAATTGTAATTAAGTAACCTTTTTCATATTATCATGGAGGTAAGTAAATAAGTAATACAAATATTTGCGGTTATTAATTAATTTAGACCCTGGTTCGCAATGTGCTTTAGTCATTAGAGAAGAGCCAGGAAGAAACTCTAAGACAGCACCGTTACCGCTATAATATTATATTAATTATAATTATAACATTAATTATTATTATTATTATATATAATCCTAGACTTACCACTGACTCACCTATACAATTGATCTCCCAGAAGGAGGCGAGATGGGATTTTGTTGTCTATGGCGAAAGTTCTCCATCTCCTCCCGACACCTCGGGAAAAATCTGACATTTCCCATTTTCAAGATGGCGGCTGCGCGGCGATTGTCAACTTTTTTGTTTATGGCCTTTTGCAAAATGTTTTTGAAGGTATTCGTAAAGTTTAGGGAGCTTATTATGAAAAAATGGGAAAAAATTGAAAAAACAAGATGGCCGCCGAGTTATTATGGTTTGAATTTTTTCGATTTTAGAGGTGACTTTGAAGGGTCGCATCGGGGAGGTTTTTCAACTTTTTTGCAATATTTTTTTTGCATTCGCTTGAAGTTATCCTCGATTTTGATATTTTGGGGATATTTATTTTTTCGACAAGATGGCGGACGCGGTGGCGGCCATTTTGAAAAATGTACAAAAAATGACATTTTTTGGGTGCGTTTTTCTTCTGGTTGGCAACATTTGAGCGGGTCCCTTTGTTCCGGGCGGTTGTGTAACTTGACTCAAAGTGTTGCCAGGTTTCATTTTTTTTATCTCCGTTCATATATTTTTTTGGACTTTCTATTCAAAAATATGAAAAGTAGAAGGAGCAATATTTTTGATCAAAAATTGACACGTGCAAACGTGTCGTGCTTGTCATAATGACATTAAACCATTTTCGTCGATGTCGACTGGCAACACTGGTTGCTGGAATTTTTTTTTCGTTTTACAAAAAGTCGTTTTGATCTCCCAGATGGAGTGGTGGGGGTAGATATGATGTATGGGAGAATTTTTGACTAACCCCCTTGTCTATGGGAAAAATCCGACCTTTCAAAAATCCAAGATGGCGGCCGAGGTGAAATGACCAACTTTTTTTTTTATTATGCAGCTACCCGAGATTGGTGTCGTTTTCGGCTAATGTTGGGAAAAGTGTTACGAAAAATTTGGAAAAATTTGAAAAAACAAGATGGCCGCCGAGATATCTTGGTTTAAAATTTTTCAATTTTAGAGGTGACTTTGCGGGGTCGGATTGCGTTGGGTTTTAAACGTTTTTGTGATTTTTTTACTTTTTTGCCTTGCACCTATCCCCAATTTTGACGTTTGGGGTATATTTTTTTTTTCGACAAGATGGCGGACCCCGTGGCGGCCATTTTATTAAATGTACGAAAAATTGCATTTTTTGAAGGAAAAATTTTTTAGGTTGGCAACATTTGAGGGGGTCACTTTGTATGGGGCGGTTGTGGGACTTGGTCTGAAGTGTTGCCAGGATATGTTGATTTTTTTTTCGTTCATACATTTTTGTGAACTTTCTATTCAAAAATATGAAAAGTAGAAGGAGAAACATTTTTAATCAAAAAATTTCACCAAAAAATTTTTAGTGGTCGTCGTAATGACATTTGACCATTTTCATCTAAATTAACTGGCAACACTGGGAGCTAGATTTTTTTTCCCCGTTTTTTCACATTTCGAGTAGCCCAGCCGAAAGTATTGGTGGGAGGTTATAATGATGTATGGAAAAGTTGCTTGACTACTTATGGTCAGTATGGGAAAAATCCGACCGTTCGAAAATTCAAGATGGCGGCCGCTCAGCGATTGTCAACTTTTTTATTTATGTGAGCACCTACCCAATATTGGTGTCATTTTCGAATAATTTTGGGACGACTAATACGATGAAATTAAAAAAAAATTAAAAAACAAGATGGCCGCCGAGATATTTTTCTTTAAAGTTTTGAAATTTTAGAGGTGACTTTGACGGGTCGCATCGGGGTGGTTTCTCAACTTTTTTCTAATATTCTTTTTGTTTTCCCTTAAAAGTGTCCTCAATTTTGATATTTTTGGGATAATTTTTTTTTCAACAAGATGGCGGACCCCGTGGCGGCCATTTTGTAAAATGTACGAAAAATTGCATTTTTTGAAGGAAAAAATTAGTAGGTTGGCAACACTTGAGGGGGTTACTTTGTATGGGGCGGTTGTGTAACTTGACCGAAAGTGTTGCCATGTTTGGTTTTTCTTTTCTTCGTTCATACAATTTTTTGGACTTTCCATTCAAAAATATGAAAAGTAGAAGGAAAAATATTTTTAATCAAAATATTTTACCAAAACATTTCAAGTAGTCGTCGTAATGACATTTGACCATTTTCATCTTTATAAACTGGCAACACTGGAGTCCAGAATTTTTTTCACTTTTCGAGTAATTGAGCCTAAACTATAGATCAGGAGTATAAGAAATGTACGGAAAATATTTCTTAATTAAATCATTCGTTTTGGAAAAACAATAAAATTTTAGTGTTGCCATACAAAAAATAATAATTTTCATACAAATTTATTTTTGGATTGAATATTTCGCTACTATAATGTATGGGGCATTTGTAGATACTGGTATTTTGTGAATTTTGGTGAAAAAAATTTCAGTGTTGCCATACAAAAAATAATAATTTTCATACAAATGTTTTCTTTTTTCAAATATTTGAGGCGGTTGTCTTCATTTGATGGCCTTATAATGTATGGGGCGATTGTAGACAACAACAGTTTTAAATGATGGTAAAAAAATATTTTAGGGTTGCCATACAAAAAATTAAAGTTATCATACAAAATGTACTTTTTTATGTAATATTTCAGGTTATTTCATCAATCTTATGTCATAACAATATATCAGGAGGTTGTTGGTACTTATAGATCGTACACATCGGAGGAAAAATGTTGCAGTGTTGCCATATAAAAATTTTAATTTTCATACAAATGTATTTTGTGTCTAATATTTCAGATTATTTGTCCATTGAATGTCAATACAATGTATGAGGCGTTTATTTTTATTAAGGGTTATTATTAGTTATCAACTAGCTGACCCGGCAAACTTTGCAAATTGTTAGGCTATCTATTTCTCCTTCTCCCTCTCCATCGCTTTCCTTCCCCTCTACCTCCCCCTTGCCCTCCCTCTCCTCCCTTTCCCTCCCCTCTCCCTACCTCTCCCCCTCTTACCCTTTTCCTCGCCCTTTCCCCCTCCCACCCTCTCCCACTCCTTCTCCCTCTCCCTTTTCCTCTCCCTCTCCCTCATCCTCTACCTCATCCTCTCCCTCTCATATTCTGTTAATCATGCCAAAAAATAGACAAACCAAAAGTAGTAGTTTGAAGAGAAACATTTCGCAAACAGACCCCTGAATCGAAAAATAAATTTCCAAGACCGATGACAATTTTGAAAAAAAAACATTTATTTATTTTGTCTTTTGCGGAAGAGAAAGGCACGCGCGCTGCTTAAGCAGCGCGCGCCCCACGCGAAAACCTAGTTATTATATATAATCCTAGACTTACCACGTAGTGAACTATAGAATTGTTCTCCCAGAAGGAGGCGAGATGGGATTTTGTTGTCTATGGCGAAAGTTCTCCATCCCCTCCCGACACCTCGGGAAAAATCTGACATTTCCCATTTTCAAGATGGCGGCTGCGCGGCGATTGTCATTTTTTTTGTTTATGGCCTAATGCAAAATGTTTTTGGGGGTATTCGTAAAGTTTAAGAAGGGAATTATGAAAAAAATAGAAAAAAATGAAAAAACAAGATGGCCGCCGAGTTATTTTGGTTTGAATTTTTGCCATTTTAGAGGTGACTTTGAGGGGTCGCATCGGGGAGGTTTTTCAACTTTTTTTCAATATTTTTTTTTCATTCGCTTGAAGGTATCCTCAATTTTGATATTTTGGGAATATTAATTTTTTCGACAAGATGG
Source organism: Thymelicus lineola (assembly GCA_963932265.1). Classification (NCBI taxonomy): domain Eukaryota; kingdom Metazoa; phylum Arthropoda; class Insecta; order Lepidoptera; family Hesperiidae; genus Thymelicus; species Thymelicus lineola. Next base: position 2,770,308 of record OZ010699.1, on the reverse strand, counting down.
CGGACGCAGTGGCGGCCATTTTGAAAAATGTACGAAAAATGACATTTTTTGGGTGCGTTTTTCTTCTGGTTGGCAACATTTGAGCGGGTGTCTTTGTTCCAGGCGGTTGTGTAACTTGACCCAAAGTGTTGCCAGGTTTTATTTTTTTTATCTTCGTTCACACATTTTTTTGGACTTTCTATTCAAAAACATGAAAAGTAGAAGGAGCAATATTTTTATTCAAAAAATTACATGGGCAAACGTGTCCTGATTATCATAATGACATTTGACCATTTTCGTCGATTTCATCTGGCAACACTGACTGCTGGAATTTTTTTTTCGTTTTACGAAAACCCGAATTGATCTCCCAGAAGGAGTGATGGGGGGTAGATACTATGTATAAGGGAATTTTTGGTTCACCCCCGGATCTATGGGAAAAATCCGACTTTTCGAAAATCCAAGATGGCGGCCGAGGTGAAATGACCAACTTTTTTTTTTATTATGCAGCTACCCGAGATTGGTGTCGTTTTCGGCTAATGTTGGGAAAAGTGTTACGAAAAATTTGGAAAAATTTGAAAAAACAAGATGGCCGCTGAGATATTTTGATTTAAAATTTTTCAATTTTCGAGGTGACTTTGCGGGGTCGGATTGCGTTGGGTTTTAAACTTTTTTGCAATTTTTTTTCTTTATTGCCTTGTATCTATCCCCAATTTTGACGTTTGGGGTATATTTTTTTTTTTCGCCAAGATGGCGGACCCCGTGGCGGCCATTTTATAAAATGTACGAAAAATTGCATTTTTTGAAGGAAAAAATTTTTAGGTTGGCAACATTTGAGGGGGTCACTTTGTATGGGGCGGTTGTGGGTCTTGGTCTAAAGTGTTGCCAGGTTACGTTGATTTTTTTTTCGTTCATACATTTTTGTGAACTTTCTATTCAAAAATATAAAAAGTAGAAGGAGAAACATTTTTAATCAAAAAATTTCACCAAAAAATTTCTAGTGGTCGTCGTAATGACATTTGACCATTTTCATCTAAATTAACTGGCAACACTGGGAGCTAGATTTTTTTTTCCCGTTTTTTCACATTTCGAGTAGCCCAGCCGAAAGTATTGGTGGGGGGTTATATTGATGTATGGGAAAGTTGCTTGACTACTTATGGTCACTATGGGAAAAATCCGACCGTTCGAAAATTCAAGATGGCGGCCGCTCGGCAATTATCAACTTTTTTATTTATGGGAGCACTTACCCAATATTGGTGTCATTTTCGAATAATTTTGGGACGATTAATACGATGAAATTAGAAAAAATTTAAAAAACAAGATGGCTGCCGAGATATTTTTCTTTAAAGTTTTGAAATTTTAGAGGCGACTTTGTCGGGTCGCATCGGGGTGGTTTTTCAACTTTTTTCTACTATTCTTCATGTTTTCTCTTAAAAATGTCCTCAATTTTGATATTTCGTGGATATTTTTTTTTTCGACAAAATGGCGGACCCCGTGGCGGCCATTTTGTAAAAGGTACGAAAAATGGCATTTTTTGAACGAAAAAATTTGTAGGTTGGCAACCTTTGAGGGGGATACTTTGTATGAGGCGGTTGTGTAACTTGACCGAAAGTGTTGCCATGTTTGGTTTTTCTTTTCTTCGTTCATACAATTTTTTGGACTTTCCATTCAAAAATATGAAAAGTAGAAGGAAAAATATTTTTAATCAAAATATTTTACCAAAACATTTCAAGTGGTCGTCGTAATGACATTTGACCATTTTCATCTTAATAAACTGGCAACACTGGAGTCCAGAATTTTTTTCACTTTTCGAGTAGTTGAGCCTAAACTATAGATCAGGAGTATAAGAAATGTATGGGAGATATTTCTTAATTAAATTATTCGATGTGGAAAAGCTATAAAATTTCAGTGTTGCCATACAAAAAATAATAATTTTCATAAAATTTGTTTTCGGATTGAATATTTCGCTACTATAATGTATGGAGCATTTGTAGGTTCTGGTATTTTGTAAATTTTGGCGAAAAAAATTTCAGTGTTGCCATACAAAAAATAAAAGTTTTCATACAAATGTTTTCTTTTTTCGAATATTTGAGGATGTTAACGCCTTTTGATGTCATCACAATGTATGGGGCGATTATAGGTTCTAATAGTCCGTAAATGATGGTGAAAAAATATTTTAGTGTTGCAATACAAAAAATAAAAGTTTTCATACAAATGTACATTTTTATGTAATATTTCAGGCTATTTTATCAATCTTATGTCATTACAATATATCAGGAGGTTGTTGGTACTTATAGATCGTACACATCGGAGGAAAAATGTTGCAGTGTTGCCATATAAAAATATTAATTTTCATACAAATGTATGTGTCATATATGGCGGATATTCTCCTTTCCCTCACCACACCTCGGGAAAAATCTGACATTTCCCATTTTCAAGATGGCGGCTGCGCGGCGATTGTCAACTTTTTTGTTTATGGCCTTTTGCAAAATGTTTTTCGGGTGTTTTGTTAAAATTGTAAGGAGAATTACGAAAAAATGAGAAAAAATTGAAAAAACAAGATGGCCGCCGAGTTATTTTGGTTTGAATTTTTTCCATTTTAGAGGTGAGTTTGCGGGGTCGCATCGGGGTGGTTTTTCAACTTTTTGGCGATATTTTTTTTGCGTTGTCTTAAAAGTATCCTCGATTTTGATATTTTGGGGATATTTATTTTTTCGACAAGATGGCGGACGCGGTGGCGGCCATTTTGAAAAATGTACGAAAAATGACATTTTTTGGGTGAATTTTTCTCCAGGTTGGCAACATTTGAGCGGGTCCCTTTGTTCCGGGCGGTTGTGTAACTTGACCCAAAGTGTTGCCAGGTTTTATTTTTTTTATCTTCGTTCACACATTTTTTTGGACTTTCTATTCAAAAACATGAAAAGTAGAAGGAGCAATATTTTTAAACAAAAATTCACACATGCAAACGTGTTGTGGTTGTCGTAATGACATTTGACCATTTTTGTCGATGTCGACTGGCAACACTGGTTGCTGGAATTTTTTTTTCGTTTTACGAAAACCCGAATTGATCTCCCAGAAGGAGTAATGGGGGGTAGATACTATGTATGGGAGAATTTTTGGTTCACCCCCGGATCTATGGGAAAAATCCGACTTTTCGAAAATCCAAGATGGCGGCTGAGGTGAAATGATCAACTTTTTTTTTATTATGCAACTACCCGAGATTGGTGTCGTTTTCGGCTAATGTTGGGAAAAGTGTTACGAAAAATTTGGAAAAATTTGAAAAAACAAGATGGCCGCCGAGATATTTTGATTTAAAATTTTTCAATTTTCGAGGTGACTTTGCGGGGTCGGATTGCGTTGGGTTTTAAACTTTTTTGCGATTTTTTTGCTTTGTTGCCTTGCATCTATCCCCAATTTTGACGTTTGGGGTATATTTTTTTTTTCGCCAAGATGGCGGACCCCGTGGCGGCCATTTTATAAAATGTACGAAAAATTGCATTTTTTGAAGGAAAAAATTTTTAGGTTGGCAACATTTGAGGGGGTCACTTTGTATGGGGCGGTTGTGGGACTTGGTCTGAAGTATTGCCAGGGTATGTTAATTTTTTTTTCGTTCATACATTTTTGTGAACTTTCTATTCAAAAATATGAAAAGTAGAAGGAGAAACATTTTTAATCAAAAAATTTCACCAAAAAATTTTTAGTGGCTTTCGTAATGACATTTGACCATTTTCATCTAAATTAACTGGCAACACTGGGAGCTAGAATTTTTTTTCCCGTTTTTTCACATTTCGAGTAGCCCAGCCGAAAGTATTGGTGGGGGGTTATGATGATGTATGGGAAAGTTGCTTGACTATTTATGCTTACTATGGGAAAAATCCGACCGTTTGAAAATTCAAGATGGCGGCCGCTCGGCGATTATCAACTTTTTTATTTATGCCAGCACCTACCCAATATTGGTGTCCTTTTCGAATAATTTTGGGGCGACCAATACGATGAAATTAGAAAAAAATTAAAAAACAAGATGGCCGCCGAGATATTTTTCTTTAAAGTTTTGAAATTTTAGAGGTGATTTTGTGGGCTCGCATCGGGGTAGTTTTTTTAACTTTTTTATAATATTATTTTTGTTTTCTCTTAAAAGTGTCCTCCATTTTGATATTTTGGGAGTATTTATTTTTTAGACAAGATGGCGGCCACCGTGGCGGCCATTTTGTAAAATGTACGAAAAATTGCAATTTTTGAAGGAAAAAATTAGTAGGTTGGCAACACTTGAGGGGGTTACTTTGTATGGGGCGGTTGTGTAACTTGACCGAAAGTGTTGCCATGTTTAGTTTTTCTTTCCTTCGTTCATACAATTTTTTGGACTTTCCATTCAAAAATATGAAAAGTAGAAGGAAAAATATTTTTAATCAAAATATTTTACCAAAACATTTCAAGTGGTCGTCGTAATGACATTTAACTATTTTCATCCTAATTTACTGGCAACACTGGAGTCCAGAATTTTTTTCACTTTTCGAGTAGTTGAGCCTAAACTATAGATCAGGAGTATAAGAAATGTATTGAAGATATTTCTTAATTAAATCAGTCATTTTGGAAAAACTATAAAATTTCAGTGTTGCCATACGAAAAATAATAATTTTCATACAAATTTATTTTTGGATTGAATATTTCGCTACTATAATGTATCGGAGATTTGTAGGTACTGATATTTTGTGAATTTTGGTGAAAAAAAATTTCAGTGTTGCCATACAAAAAATAATAATTTTCATACAAATGTTTTCTTTTTTCAAATATTTGAGGCAGTTGTCTTCATTTGATGGCCTTATAATCTATGGGGCGATTGTAGGTTCCAATAGTCTGTATATGATGGTGAAAAAATATTTTAGGATTGCCATACAAAAAACAAAACTTTTCATACAAATGTACTTTTTTATGTAATCATTTCATCAATCTTATGTCATTACAATATATCAGGAGGTTGTTGGTACTTATAGATCGTAAACATCGGAGGAAAAATGTTGCAGTGTTGCCATATAAAAATATTAATTTTCATACAAATGTATTTTGTGTCGAATATTTCAGATTGTTTGTCCATTGAATGTCAATACGATGTACTCGTATGAGGCGTTTATTAGTTTTAAGGATTATTATTAGTTATTGTTATCAACTAGCTGACCCGGCAAAATTTGTACCTGCTACCAATTTCTCCTTCTCCCTCTCCATCGCTTTCCTTCCCCTCTACCTCCCCCTTGCCCTCCCTCTCCCGCTACCTTTCCTCCTCCCTTTCCCTCCCCTCTCTCTACCTCTCCCACTCCCTCTTCAACTTCCATTCACTCCTTCTCCCTCTTCCTCCCCCTCTCCCTCTTCCTCCCTCTCACTATCCCTCCTTCTCCCGCCCACTCTCTTTACGTCTACCTCTCCCTTTCCCTCTCCCTCTCCTTCACCCCCTCTCTCTCCCTTTCCCTCTCCGTCTCCCTCACCCTCTCCCTCTCATATTCTGTTAATCATGTCGAAAAAATAGACATACCAAAATTATTAGTAGTTTGATTTCGCAATCAGACCCCTGAATCGAAAAATAAATTTCAAAGACCAATTATATTTTTGAAAAAACTATTTATTTATTTTGTCTTTTGCGAAAGAGAAAGGCACGCGCGCTGCTTTAGCAGCGCGCGCCCCACGCGAAACCTAGTTATTATAATATATAATCCTAGACTTACCACTGACTCACCTATACAATTGATCTCCCAGAAGGAGGCGAGATGGGATTTTGTTGTCTATGGGGAAAGTTCTCCATCTCCTCCCGACACCTCGGGAAAAATCTGACATTTCCCATTTTCAAGATGGCTTCTGCGCGGCGATTGTCAACTTTTTTGTTTATGGCGTTTTGCAAAACGTTTTTGAGGGTATTCGTAAAGTTTAAGAAGGTTATTACGAAAAAATGAGAAAAAATTTAAAAAACAAGATGGCCGCCGAGTTATTATGGTTTGAATTTTTTCGATTTTAGAGGTGACTTTGCGGGGTCGCATCGGGGAGGTTTTTCAACTTTTTTGCAATATTTTTTTTGTGTTGTCTTGAAAGTATCCTCAATTTTGATATTTTGGGAATATTTATTTTTTCGACAAGATGGCGGACGCGGTGGCGGCCATTTTGAAAAATGTACGAAAAATGACATTTTTTGGATGCATTTTTCTTCTGGTTGGCAACATTTGAGCGGGTCTCTTTGTTCCGGGCGGTTATGTAACTTGATCCAAAGTGTTGCCAGGTTTTATTTTTTTTTACTTTATTCATACATTTTTTTAGACTTTCTATTCAAAAACATGAAAAGTAGAAGGAGCAATATTTTTGATAACAATGTCAAACAGGAAACCGTGTCGCAGTCGTCGCTATGACATTTGACCATTTTCGTCGATATCGACTGGCAACACTGACTGCGGGATTTTTTTTTTCGTTTTACAAAAAGTCGTTTTGATCTCCCAGATGGAGTGGTGGGGGTAGATATGATGTATGGGAGATTTTTTGACTAACCCCCTTGTCTATGGGAAAAATCCGACCTTTCAAAAATCCAAGATGGCGGCCGAGGTGAAATGACCAACTTTTTTTTTTATTATGCAGCTACCCGAGATTGGTGTCGTTTTCGGCTAATGTTGGAAAAAGTATTACGAAAAATTTGGAAAAATTTGAAAAAACAAGATGGCCGCCGAGTTATCTTGGTTTAAAATTTTTCAATTTTAGAGGTGACTTTGCGGGGTCGGATTGCGTTGGGTTTAAAACTTTTTTGAGATTTTTTTACTTTGTTGCCTTGCATCTATCCCCAATTTTGACGTTTGGGGTATATTTTTTTTTTCGCCAAGATGGCGGACCCCGTGGCGGCCATTTTATAAAATGTACGAAAAATTGCATTTTTTGAAGGAAAAAATTTTTAGGTTGGCAACATTTGAGGGGGTCACTTTGTATGGGCCGGTTGTGGGACTTAGTCTGAAGTGTTGCCAGGGTATGTTGATTTTTTTTTTGTTCATACATTTTTGTGAACTTTCTATTCAAAAATATGAAAAGTAGAAGGAGAAACATTTTTAATCAGAAAATTTCACCAAAAAATTTTTAGTAGTCGACGTAATGACATTTGACCATTTTTATCTAAATTAACTGGCAACACTGGGAGCTAGATTTTTTTTTCCCGTTTTTTCACATTTCGAGTAGCCCAGCCGAAAGTATTGGTGGGGGGTTATAATGATGTATGGAAAAGTTGCTTGACTACTTATGGTCACTATGGGAAAAATCCGACCGTTCGAAAATTCAAGATGGCGGCCGCTCGGCGATTGTCAACTTTTTAATTTATGTGAGCACCTACCCAATATTGGTATCATTTTCGAATAATTTTGGGACGACTAATACGATGAAATTAGAAAAAAAATAAAAAACAAGATGGCCGCCGAGATATGTTTCTTTAAAGTTTTGAAATTTTAGAGGTGACTTTGTGGGCTCGCATCGGAGTAGTTTTTCAACTTATTTATAATATTATTTTTGTTTTCCCTTGAAAATGTCCTCAATTTTGATATTTTGGGGATAAATTTTTTTTCAAAAAGATGGCGGTCCCCGTGGCGGCCATTTTGTAAAATGTACGAAAAATTGCATTTTTTGAAGGAAAAAATTAGTAGGTTGGCAACACTTGAGGGGGTTGCTTTGTATGGGGCGGTTGTGTAACTTGACCGAAAGTGTTGCCATGTTTGGTTTTTCTATTCTTCGTTCATACAATTTTTTGGACTTTCTATTCAAAAACATAAAAAGTAGAAGGAAAAATATTTTTAATCAAAATATTTTACCAAAACATTTCAAGTGGTCGTCGTAATGACATTTGACCATTTTCATCTTAATAAACTGGCAACACTGGAGTCCAGAATTTTTTTCACTTTTCGAGTAATTGAGCCTAAACTATAGATCAGGAGTATAAGAAATGTATGGGAGATATTTCTTAATTAAATCATTCGTTTTGGAAAATCAATAAAATTTTAGTGTTGCCATACAAAAAATAATAATTTTCATACAAATTTATGTTTGGATTGAATATTTCGCTACTATAATGTATGAGGCATTTGTAGATACTGATATTTTATGAATCTTGGTGAAAAAAATTTCAGTGTTGCCATACAAAAAATAATAATTTTCATACACATGTTTTCTTTTTTCAAATATTTGAGGCGGTTGTCTTCATTTGATGGCCTTATAATGTATGGGGCGATTGTAGATTCTAATAGTCTGTAAATGATGGTGAAAAAATATTTTAGGGTTGCCATACAAAAAATAAAAGTTTTCATACAAATATACTTTTTTATGTAATCATTTCATCAATCTTATGTCATTACAATATATCAGGAGGTTGTTGGTACTTATAGATCGTACACATCGGAGGAAAAATATTGCAGTGTTGCCATATAAAAATATTAATTTTCATACAAATGTATTTTGTGTCGAATATTTCAGATTGTTTGTCCATTGAATGTCAATACGATGTACTCGTTTGAGGCGTTTATTAGTATTACGGATTATTATTAGTTATTGTTATCAACTAGCTGACCCGGCAAACTTTGTACCTGCTACCAATTTCTCCTTTTCCCTCTCCATCGCTTTCCTTCCCCTCTACCTCCCCCTTGCCCTCCCTCTCCCGCTACTTTTCCTCCTCTCTTTCCCTCCCCTCTCTCTACCTCTCCCACTCCCTCTTCAACTTCCATTCGCTACCTCTCCGTCTCACACTCCCTCTTCCTACCTCTCCCTCTCCTTCTCCCTCTTCCTCCCTCTCACTATCCCTCCTTCTCCCGCCCACTCTCTTTACGTCTACCTCTCCCTTTCCCTCTCCCTTTCCCTCTCCTTCACCCCCTCTCTCTCCCTTTCCCTCTCCGTCTCCCTCACCCTCTCCCTCTCATATTCTGTTAATCATGCCGAAAAAATAGACATACCAAAATTATTAGTAGTTTGATTTCGCAAACAGACCCCTGAATCGAAAAATAAATTTCCAAGACCGATGACAATTTTGAAAAAAACTATTTATTTATTTTGTCTTTTGCGAAAGAGAAAGGCACGCGCGCTGCTTTAGCAGCGCGCGCCCCACGCGAAAACCTAGTTATAATATATAATCCTAGACTTACCACTGACTGAACTATACAATTGTTCTCCCAGAAGGAGCAGAGATAGAGTTTTGTTATCTATGGCGAAAGTTCTCCATCTCCTTCCGACACCTCGGGAAAAATCTGACATTTCCCATTTTCAAGATGGCGGCTGCGCGGCGATTGTCAACTTTTTTGTTTATGGCCTTTTGCAAAACGCTTTTCGGGTGTTTTGTTAAAATTGTAAGGAGAATTACGAAAAAATGAGAAAAAATTGAAAAAACAAGATGGCCGCCGAGTTATTTCGATTTGAATTTTTTCCATTTCAGAGGTGACTTTGCGGGGTCGCATCGGGGTGGTTTTTCAACATTTTGTTGATATTTTTTTTGTGTTGTCTTGAAAGTATCCTCGATTTTGATATTTTGGGGATATTTATTTTTTTGACAAGATGGTGGACGCAGTGGCGGCCATTTTGAAAAATGTACGAAAAACGACATTTTTCGGGTGCATTTTTCTTCTGGTTGACAACATTTGAGCGGGTCCCTTTGTTCCGGGCGGTTGTGTAACTTGACCCAAAGTGTTGCCAGGTTTTATTTTTTTTATCTTCGTTCACACATTTTTTTGGACTTTCTATTCAAAAACATGAAAAGTAGAAGGAGCAATATTTTTAATCAAAAATTCACACATGCAAACGAGTCTTAGTTGTCATAATGACATTTGACCATTTTCGTCGATGTCGACTGGCAACACTGACTGCTGGAATTTTTTTTTCGTTTTACGAAAACCCGAATTGATCTCCCAGAAGGAGTGGTGGGGGGTGAGTACTATGTATGGGAGAATTTTTGGTTTACCCCCGGATCTATGGGAAAAATCCGACTTTTCGAAAATCCAAGATGGCGGCCGAGGTGAAATTATCAACTTTTTTTTTTATTATGCAGCTACCCGAGATTGGTGTCGTTTTCGGCTAATGTTGGGAAAAGTGTTACGAAAAATTTGGAAAAATTTGAAAAAACAAGATGGCCGCCGAGATATTTTGATTTAAAATTTTTCAATTTTCGAGGTGACTTTGCGGGGTCGGATTGCGTTGGGTTTTAAACTTTTTTGCGATTTTTTTGCTTTGTTGCCTTGCATCTATCCCCAATTTTGACGTTTGGGGTATATTTTTTTTTTCGCCAAGATGACGGACCCCGTGGCGGCCATTTTATAAAATGTACGAAAAATTGCATTTTTTGAAGGAAAATTTTTTTAGGTTGGCACCATTTGAGGGGGTCACTTTGTATGGGGCAGTTGTGGGTCTTAGTCTGAAGTGTTGCCAGGTTACGTTGATTTTTTTTTCTTTCATACATTTTTGTCAACTTTCTATTCAAAAATATAAAAAGTAGAAGGAGAAACATTTTTAATCAAAAAATTTCACCAAAAAATTTTTAGTGGTTGTCGTAATGACATTTGACCATTTTCATCTAAATTAACTGGCAACACTGGGAGCTAGAATTTTTTTTCCCGTTTTTTCACATTTCGAGTAGCCCAGCCGAAAATATTGGTGGGGGGTTAAAACGATGTATCAAAAAGTTGCTTGACTACTTATGGTCACTATGGGAAAAATCCGACCGTTCGAAAATTCAAGATGGCGGCCGCTCGGCGATTGTCGACTTTTTTATTTATGTGAGCACCTACCCAATATTGGTGTCATTTTCGAATAATTTTGTGACAAGTAATACGATGAAATTAGAAAAAAATTAAAAAACAAGATGGCCGCCGAGATATTTTTCTTTAAAGTTTTGAAATTTTAGAGGTGACTTCGTGGGCTCGCATCGGGGTGGTTTTTCAACTTTTTTATAATATTCTTTTTGTTTTCCCTTGAAAGTGTCCTCAATTTTGATATTTTGGGGATATTTATTTTTTCGACAAGATGGCGGACCCCGTGGCGGCCATTGTGTAAAATGTACAAAAAATGGCATTTTTTGAAGGAAAAAATTAGTAGGTTGGTAACACTTGAGGGGATTACTTTGTATGGGGCGGTTGTGTAACTTGACCGAAAGTGTTGCCATGTTTGGTTTTTCTTTTCTTCGTTCATACAATTTTTTGGACTTTCCATTCAAAAATATAAAAAGTAGAAGGAAAAACATTTTTAATCAAAATATTTTACCAAAACATTTGAAGTGGTGGTCGTAATGACATTTGACCATTTTCATCTTAATAAACTGGCAACACTGGAGTCCAGAATTTTTTTCACTTTTCGAGTAATTGAGCCTAAACTATAGATCAGGAGTATAAGAAATGTATGGGAGATATTTCTTAATTAAATCATTCGTTTTGCTAGATTTATAAAATTTTAGTGTTGCCATACAAAAAATAATAATTTTCATACAAATTTATTTTTGGATTGAATATTTCGCTACTATAATGTATGGGGCATTTGTAGGTACTGATATTTTGTGAATTTTGGTGAAAAAACTTTCAGTGTTGCCATACAAAAAATTTTAATTTTCATACAAATGTTTTCTTTTTTCAAATATTTGAGGCTGTTAACACCTTTTGATGTCATCACAATGTATGGGGCGATTGTAGGTTTCAATAGTTCGTAAATGATGGTGAAAAAATATTTTGGGGTTGCCATACAAAAAATAAAAGTTTTCATACAAATGTTCTTTTTTATGTAATATTTCAGGCTATTTCATAAATCCTATGTCATTACAATATATGAGGAGGTTGTTGGTACTTATAGATCGTACACATCGGAGGAAAAATGTTGCAGTGTTGCCATATAAAAATGTAAATTTTCATACAAATGTATTTTGTGTCGAATATTTCAGATTGTTTGTCCATTGAATGTCAATACAATGTATGAGGTGTTTATTAGTATTAAGGGTTATTATTAGTTATCAACTAGCTGACCCGGCAAACTTTGTACCGCCTATCAATTTCTCCTTCTCCCTCTCCATCGCTTTCCTTCCCCTCTATCTCCCCCTTTCCCTCCCTCTCCCGCTACCTCTCCTCCACTCTTTCCCTCCCCTCTCCCTATCTCTCCCCCTCTTACCCTTTCCCTCGCCCTTTCCCCCTCCCTCCCTCTCCCACTCCTTCTCCCACTACCTCAGTCTCCCCCTCCCTCTTCATCTCTCTCCTTCTTCCTCTCTCTCCCTCTCCTTCTCCCTCTTCCTCCCCCTCTCCCTCCCTCTCCCCCTCTTACCCTTTCCCTCGCCCTTTACCCCTCCCTCCCTCTCCCGATCCCTCTCCTGCTACCTTTCCGTCTCCCTCTCCCGCTACCTCTCCCCCTCCCCCTCCCTCTTCGTCCCTCTCCTTCACCCCTCCCTCTCCCACTCCCTCTGCCTCACCCCCTCCCTCTCATATTCTGTTAATCATGCCAAAAAAATAGACAAACCAAAAGTAGTAGTTTGAAGGCAAACATTTCGCAAACATACCCCTGAATCGAAAAATAAATTTCAAAGACCAATATTTTTGAAAAACCAAAACATTTCAAGTGGTCGTCGTAATGACATTTGACCATTTTCATCTTAATAAACTGGCAACACTCGAGTCCAGAATTTTTTTCACTTTTCGAGTAGTTGAGCCTAAACTATAGATCAGGAGTATAAGAAATCTATGGAAGATATTTCTTAATTAAATCATTCGTTTTGGAAAAACAATAAAATTTCAGTGTTGCCATACAAAAAATAATATTTTTCATACAAATTTATTTTTGGATTGAATATTTCGCTACTATAATGTATGGGGCATTTGTAGGTACTAATATTTTGTGAATTTTGGTGAAAAAAAATTCAGTGTTGCCATACAAAAAACAATAATTTTCATACAAATGTTTTCTTTTTTCAAATATTTGAGGCGGTTGTCTTCATTTGATGGCCTTATAATGTATGGGGCGATTGTAGGTTCTAATAGTCCGTAAATGATGGCGAAAAAATATTTTAGGGTTGCTGTACAAAAAATAAAAGTTTTCATACAAATGTTCTTTTTTATGTAATCATTTCTTCAACCTTATGTCATTACAACAACTTATCAGGAGGTTGTTGGTACTTGTAGATCGTACACATCAGAGGAAAAATGTTGCAGTGTTGCCATATAAAAATATTAATTTTGATACAAATGTATTTTGTGTCCAATACTTCAGATTGTTTGTCCATTGAATGTCAATGCAATGTATGAGGCGTTTATTAGTATTAAGGGTTATTATTAGTTATCAACTAGCTGACCCGGCAAACTTTGTACCGCCTATCAATTTCTCCTTCTCCCTCTCCATCGCTTTCCTTCCCCTCCACCTCCCCCTTGCCCTCCCTCTCCCACTACCTCTCCTCCTCCCTTTCCCTCCCCTCTCCCTCTTCCTCCCCCTCTCCCTCGTTCTCCCTCTCCCTCTCCATCTTCCCCCCTCTCCCTCTTCCTCCCTCTCACTCTCCCTCCCTCTCCCTCTCCCGCCCACTCTCTCTACGTCTACCTCTCCCTTTCCCTCTTCCTCTCCCTCCCCCTCATCCTCCCTCACCCTCTCCCTCTCATATTCTGTTAATCATGCCAAAAAAATAGACAAACCCAAAAATAGTAGTTTGAAGTCAAATATGTTGCAAACAGACCCATGAATCGAAAAATAAATTTCCAAGACCGATGACAATTTTGAAAAAAACTATTTATTTATTTTGTCTTTTGTGAAAGAGAAAGGCACGCGCGCTGCTTTAGCAGCGCGCGCCCCACGCGAAAACCTAGTTATAATATAATGTTACACTATGTATAATGTTTTTCATAAACAAATTGTAAACTGCCAGTGCTACAATATCACCTTATTATACTAGCTTGGCTATATTGAATTAAGATACAGAAATAATTATATAAACTAGCCAAGACACAATATGCTTTACAGCATTAAAAATACAACGGTATATAGTATTGAAAGTAAGGTAGGTACTTAACTTCTGCAGGAGGATTTAGTTATGTTCCATAGTCGGCACTGACTGAATTAATCACCACGTAACTTCAACACCATTATGAGACTAATCTTATAATATAATAATATATTAGCAATGTATTAACTTTACTTCTTATTCGGTTCTGCACTGGGACAGAATTGAGATAGAATTGAGACCCGACAATACAGCGTAGTTTCTTTTTATACTTTTACCCTCACAATGTCACCTGATCGACTGATCGTTGATTATTGCCATATGCAAATTAAATTAATGAAATACCAAATAATTTATCATACTTGATAAACATAATTCTACGTTAATTTAAAACAGTCTGTAAGTATATAATAGCAGCTAATAATATATTAATATTTCAATGGTTCAAGTATTAACAATTCTACTTCCTTTCAGAATAATTGCAACACATAAGACATCAGTCATCTTATTCTCGTAAACATCCTAATTTTATAAGTAATATTTATCGTATATATTTATACTAATCTATCACGGCCAGACTGACATGTACTTCGCTCCCGAAGTACTCTTAGGTGTACCAGAATCTCAAGGCAAAATGTCAGAGTAAAAAAGAACATTTTTTTTTTACGTAATTCAAATCCTACAAACGTACAAAGACGTAAACCTTATTCGTAATATATCTGCAAACTTTAAAGTTAAAACATCATCAGAACAAGTTATCTTACTAATTACAGCTAGCACCATTCTGCCATCAGATTTCGGTAGACCCATAGAAACATTTCAGTGAGCATACTTTTTAAATCGGTTCAGATAATGGAATGTTACTTATTCATGTTATCTTTATAAAATCCATTGTTAATTTAACATAACAAATATTTTAATTCCGTTCAGCCATACTGACTTATATTACTACGGTAGGTAATACAATTATAAATTCGTGATTGTATCTTTTACATTCCAATCCAATAAATAAGCTGTTTGTCAGTTGCATAGACATGTCAAACCCCATCCACCCGCCGCGCGTGGGCTGGTTTGCACCAAACAAGAAACCGTCCAGCAGAACTTATTTATTGTTTGGTTTTGGTCACTTGCATAGACATGTCAAACCCCATCCACTCGCTGCACGTGGGCTGGCCTGCACCAAACAAGAAACCGTCCAGCAAAACTTATTTATTGTTTGGTTTTGGTCAGTTGCATAGACATGTAAAACCCCATCCACTCGCTGCACGTGGGCTGGTTTACATCAAACAAGTGACGTCCAGCGGAAATTATTTTACTTTCGTATAAATAATTACTTTCAATTATATCCATTATGAGTCTCACCAGCCTTGAAACCGCTGATTGATTGCTTCATTGTATGTCTTGATGTTTTGATTTTGATACCAGTACACCGGTAGTCACTGGTTTCTGGATTGAAGACTGGTTGGTTCATCTCGTTTTTTACAGCGGCTCCGCAGCGTTGGCTGTAACCAAAAAAAAAGAAACGAGAGTATTTCGAAACTCGACCCTTCCTGTTCTATTGGTAAAATATTATTAAATCAATGAGGGTACTTTACAAATATTGAGGGTAGCTCTAACATATTGGGAGGTAGTTTGCAATTATTGAAGGTAATTCGTAAAACTTTTAAAGTTACTGTACCAGCATGAAATGTATCAAATTATGTCATCAATATAATTATTACATCTCTAACTATTATTCACACAGAATTACACTATCTAGATCACAAAGTTATTTAGAATTGTAGCAGTAATAGAAACTTTATCATTTTAATTATTAAAAATAATTACTTGTCAATCACATAATGTTAACTCAAAATCTATAAAGAATAATTGCTACTTTCTAAAGTCACAGAAAAAGAAATAATACAGATCACCTGATCCAATCCTAATCATAAGCCTGGAACAATGGCTTCACAGGAGCAAACATTCTATTCTGTCAGCATCATCATTTCGCCATCAAAACGGCACCGACTCGAGGAATCACCAATGAATTAACTTTGTCAGGAAGTTCCATTGCGCAATTTACTGAAACTTGAAAAAGTAAATATTAATATATTGTTTAAATAGCAGGGTAGAATCCCACTTCTGATAATAGATTTGTACAGTGTAGAGTATGTAAAATTTAAAATCAATAATTATAATATTCTAAATTTATGTCTGTCCTATATAGCAAGGCGATAAAGAATAATGAATTGTTTGTAATCTATATTGGTATTAATAAAAGTGAACCAACAAAAGAAACACGTAAGGTGTATAGTTTTATTACTTTATTAGTAATTGTAATTAAGTAACCTTTTTCATATTATCATGGAGGTAAGTAAATAAGTAATACAAATATTTGCGGTTATTAATTAATTTAGACCCTGGTTCGCAATGTGCTTTAGTCATTAGAGAAGAGCCAGGAAGAAACTCTAAGACAGCACCGTTACCGCTATAATATTATATTAATTATAATTATAACATTAATTATAATATAATGTTACACTATGTATAATGTTTTTCATAAACAAATTGTAAACTGCCAGTGCTACAATATCACCTTATTATACTAGCTTGGCTATATTGAATTAAGATACAGAAATAATTATATAAACTAGCCAAGACACAATATGCTTTACAGCATTAAAAATACAACGGTATATAGTATTGAAAGTAAGGTAGGTACTTAACTTCTGCAGGAGGATTTAGTTATGTTCCATAGTCGGCACTGACTGAATTAATCACCACGTAACTTCAACACCATTATGAGACTAATCTTATAATATAATAATATATTAGCAATGTATTAACTTTACTTCTTATTCGGTTCTGCACTGGGACAGAATTGAGATAGAATTGAGACCCGACAATACAGCGTAGTTTCTTTTTATACTTTTACCCTCACAATGTCACCTGATCGACTGATCGTTGATTATTGCCATATGCAAATTAAATTAATGAAATACCAAATAATTTATCATACTTGATAAACATAATTCTACGTTAATTTAAAACAGTCTGTAAGTATATAATAGCAGCTAATAATATATTAATATTTCAATGGTTCAAGTATTAACAATTCTACTTCCTTTCAGAATAATTGCAACACATAAGACATCAGTCATCTTATTCTCGTAAACATCCTAATTTTATAAGTAATATTTATCGTATATATTTATACTAATCTATCACGCGCGTGGGGGGGAAGGTAAGTTCCCAGATCTTTAATTTTGACAGTATGCCTAATTTGTAATGAATTGGTCGTCAGGTAATAATTTTTGAAGTTATACTTCTTTAGGCGCGTTAGATGGAAAAAATGATTAGAGTAAAGTTTTAAGATTTGTAACGGTGACACAAAAACGACATGACGAAAAACGTCACGCGCGTTTTTAAAACGCTCGTTTTGAAAAAATGAATTGCATATTATATTTATTTTGAATATTGTTAGAATACTGTTTTTGAATATTGTTTTTTTAATATTGTTTTTAAATTATTTTTATTATTTTTTGAATTTTTATTTGATTTTTTTTAAATTATTTTGAAGTTGTTTTTTTGAAAATTTTTTTCATGCCAAAGAAGCATAACTTCTCACGCGCGTACATAAGTACACGTTTATTTTTGATTAATATTTATTTTTTGATACTTCAAACAATGGCATCTCACAGCCACCATGTACGTAATTGTTTTTAACATTGACTATCTAAGAACACTTTGGTTATCAAGATGAATCTAACGATACCTTAATTATATAAATTAGTCCAGCGGTTTGGAAGGTATGAGGCAATAAAGAATATTACAAACATACAAGATAGGTGCGAAAAACGTAACCCAAGAAGGGTTAAACACTCACTCACACCGTGAGTGTCCCTTATGTACGTACCTAGTAAAATGTTCTCAATCTATGACGAGTAAAACACAGCCATTACTAGTAATTTCAAATCAAACTGCAGTATTTCATTTGGTTGACGTCAGCGACCGCACGTCTTCGTCGATTTTAATGACGTCGTTATTGTAACAAGCCTCGCAGACGATATTCACTTAGTTTATTTTTGAATCGATTTAAAAGTATTTTGCTTTCTACTTGTTTTGAATTTAAAAACATGTTTTGAATAAACAATATTTGTAAACATGTTTATTTGACGTACTTTGTTTATTCTATAATATTTATTCTATTTAAGTCAGTTGTGGCTTATTTATAGAATAATCCTAGAGATATAAGCTGGCATCTAGGTTAAAAGCTTAGTTTTACTTGTTTACTTAGTAATATTTGTTATAATTATTGTGAAGTATTTTGTTAAACTTTCATAACGAGGACAGGAGACAAAGTATCTTCGTATAATATTCTCTTAAGTAAGTTAAGTGTGTAACCTAAGTCAAGTAATTTTTAAACTATTTCTCTTGTATTTAAAGATTTATGATTCTTTGATAGACATTAGGAGTTTAAAAACCTTACTATTATGGAAGTAGATTTTTGATACTGAATTCATACACTTCTGTATATTTTGTAACATCATTAATGATGTCATTACTGCAACAGACTTCCAGACACGCATTCATTTTATTGCAAAATGATCGTCCTGTGCGATTCAAGTTGGAATCATTAGACTGTGAAGTGAAAAATATTTTAAATATCGAAGGGCTACGCTCCTTGCTATCGAATTTGATTTGTGGTTTAATGAATTGTTGTGATTTTGTGTTCAATCAAATTTTATTTTTAACACTTCTAGTGTTTATTTCTATTCAATATTTATATGTGAGTTGCTCGCATTTAAAATGTTAATAGTAAGAAAAATATAAAATACTCTATGTATAAGCAATGCCCCCTCTTTAAATTTCAAAGGGTAAAAATTTATGTCAGGTTTTAATTTTTGCCGTATTGGGATGGCTTAGAATACTAACCCCAATTCCATGCCGGATGGGTGTCGTAATAGGTGACTAAATCCGGCCCGCTGATGGTAGGGGCCCCTCGGAGGTGATTATATTGGTAAAATTGATTTTAATTGCTAATTAATATTTATTTATTACGGAACAATTGGCAAACTTAATGATTAATACCATTACTATAATACATAATATTATTAAATTATTTTTCAATGGAGCTTGCCTGGATAGCTACCACCCTTGAGCAAGAGTCGTGTTACGGCTGGGGGCTTGAGAGCCAGTTCTTTCTTACTTTTTCTTCTTTCTTTCTTGGCCGGCAACGCATCAATGATGCCTTTGGTGTTGCTGATGTTCATGGGCGACGATAGCCACCTACCATCGGGTGGATCGTCAGCTCGTTTGCTTTGCCGGCTAATTCCATAAAAAATTCTATTACTAGTTACTACTTCAAAGACCCATGGGGCGTAATGGTTACCATGCCGGACCGCCACGCCACGGGTCCTAGGTTCGATTCCCAGCGAGGCGGACGAATGATGAGTTTGAATTTCTGTTCTCGGTCTGGGTGTGAGTGTCCTTGTCTTGTGTGTTGTCCATGGCACCCACAACACAGGGAATCTAGTGTGTATCGTTTTTAATTTATTTTATTTTAATTTAATTTTATAATATTTATTTTGGACACAGACAGTCACATAATGTAACATATATTACAAAATGTTTAGGTTACAGACATTGAGTGCCAACACATAATATAAATTATATATTATAATTATATTATATTATAATTATAAATAATAATATAAACTTAAAAACAACAAATAAAATAACAATTTGTTGAACATTAAATTTCAACACAAAAATATTATTAATATTATCTGGCAATACGACCTTTTTACGATAAAATTACCTGAATCATTCGAGAAATGTATCAATTTACTGATAAAAACGTATTATAATATTTATATTACACAATTATTTTCCATAATCATATTAGTGTATGTAATCGGTTCCTATATATGTATATATTTAGTTAAATCCTTACTTTATCAACAGTCATTTGTGTGCGTACTCTAAATCAAAGCTAGCATTATCTAGCGGCACTAGATTGTACCACAATCCTCACAGCGTAACGCGATAGTTTTAGAAAGTTTAAATTTTGAATACTACAGAATGACGTTAATTCAATGGAATTGTTTTTGGAGAAAAGCCAAATAGCATGTCGGTGCGTGGCTAGCTTAACAAGCTATGCTAGTACAAACCATAATATATTTTATTATGCTCTCTAACGTTAACAAAAATAAAATTAATTATTAATACTGAGCAAATAATTTGATCACTTGAAACTCAGTTATGATACTGCCTATACCGAGAGAGTAAGATCCCGGTTGAGGCACACCTTTATGTGGCACAAAAAATCATAAAAAATCATACCTACATTTCAAGAACAAAAATGAATTTAACTTAAATGTGTGCTCGGTTAGGAATTGAATCGGAATCGATCGCTCGACAGGTTCACTACCAATTGAGCTACAGGTCTTTCAATTTTGTGAGCTGAAAACGACGACCGATAAAAGAACAGCTCACGTACGACACAAAACGGTTATTGAAAATGAGTACACGACATATCTGTAACTGAGTAATACAGTCTGTAATGTTTGTATAAGACTGAATTTAGCAGTATGAGCGATTCAAATCAGTTCCATTATGGTAATAATAATAATAATATATTATCCAATGAATAGTGAATGCATTAGTAATGCATTCTATCGGGTAATGGTTAGAGTTACTAAAGCTAGCAATATTGTGTAACAATTCGTAAACTATGTGCAATCAGTGTACACACCAATATGAAGATACAATGTATACTAAAATCAAATTGCAATAGATGCAAGCTACGCTGGCGTCGCGTCGCCTCAGCTGTGAAGCATTCGTCTTCGTTATTTATTATTATTGTTGTATATAAGACGTCAAAGTTTCGCATACAGAGAGCCTCATTTTGTAGCTCTATGGCAACTATTACCTAAACAATGTTCAAGGCATAGGAGGTAGGCGAGTGAGACAGCTATTGAGCTAAATATTTTTTTTTGTGCACACAAAATTGCTATGAAATTTTGTTCATAAGTTTTGCGCAAAGCAGTAAATTGGTGCAAAACGTTTTGAAAATGCATTTTAGATTAGTTTGGTTACTGACAAATAGTTTTTGAGTTATCCCTAATTTTGAAGTCGGTTATTTTTTTATTAAGAATTATAATGGTGTTATGATACCGTATCCGCCGATAACTTGTACCGCACATTGTACGCGGGATGTACCATATACGTCTCGATTGATAATACCTATAGCTTCTGTGTATGAACTATAAACTCGCTAGTATTTTAATATTCGAATATTATAATGCGTGGTGTGAATACTCACAAAATTACTGAAGTTAATATATTTATTTATTTATGTTTTGACAGTGATTTATTAATGACGTTAGTCGGCTATTCGAAAAATGTAGGTATACCTACATTTTTATAAAATCATAAAAAATGTCATCTTCAAAATTCTCCATATTCATGATGGGAAAATAATTAACATTTTATATTTACTCTAGAGCATTATTTATATTACTTATTGTATAATTTTTTGTTCCTCTGTTTTGTAAGTAAAATCGACGCCCCCGGGGAATAAAATGGTATCGACGGTTACCGAAAAAAATTTTTTTTTCATTTTTGGCATCTACGAGTCAATATACATCTGCTAAATATTATTTAGATTTTTATCTTTGAATTTCATAAAATTAGAGCCATTTTATTTTTATTCCTCGGAAGTCATGTACAAATTATAGCCCATAATAAAGTCGTAATCATATATTACTGAACAACTACTAGTCTCTTAAGAACAGTAAGACGCGTATACCGTTTTATTCTTCTCTAAATAAAATTGTTACACTTCAATACTTCAAAGATGAGTATTAACTTTGACCGGAAGAAAATTGTAATAGTTTAATACATTTACAATTAATTCATAAAAGTTCAATAAAAGTGTATCGTAAGTGATGAAAACTGTCGATAGCATGATAGAGTTTTACGGGAATAAAATTGTTATATACACTTACGTGCTACACAATTAAATTCGATAACAGTATTATTGTTTTTTGGTGATAATTAAAAAGATATATATTATTTTATTATTATTTTTATGAAATGTAATTCCAGAAAAAATAACGCACGTTTTGATGTATAATTCAAAGATACCCAATCATTATACTGCCTACGATAAAACAAAACTGGTTTTTTGCTTCTCCTGTAAAATTTACTTTTCTCTATTACCATTTTATTCCCCGGGGACGTCGAAATAAAGAACATAAGTAAAATAGTAGTAGTATCTATAAGTTAAGTGCAATATGCTTCAGGAGTCCTTTTAGAGAGAATCGCGCCATGCACTGAACCACAAAATAAAACAGTTCTGTTGTTGAATATTCAACTAGTTTTTAATTTTAAATAAGGATGTTACCACAAATGAACTCCAAAAATAGACATTAAGTTTAATGACCTGTCTTAAACACAACGATAAACGAAAAGCGTACTGTGAAGAGAGAAAACCGAAAATAATCAATTTTATATTTTACTGAGGTTACAAATGTAAAATTTATTTTGTAAGGAAGTATGGATATGTGTATCACTTCACGCAAAAACTATTGTGGACCATATCAACACTGATCTGAAATAACACAGGGTACTTATTTAAAGATGCAGGCAGAGAAAACGCAGGCAAAGATACTGATTACGATAGTTACTATTGCCTGTTGGATGTGGGGTCCCATGTTCGAGTTCCGGATGAGGTGGATTTTAGTGTCTCTTCTTTTCACACGTCATACCGTTTGTTATGTCTACTCTGTGAACGCTCAGGCTTTCATAAGGAATCCATGTTCGGGAAAGTTAAGTGAGTTTTCTTTTTTTCTTATACATATAGAAACATACAGATAAAGTTTTTATCAGTTGATTAATTTTATTTCCACATCTCGTTTCAAAGACTGTTTGCTTGTAGAAAAATTTCATTATTATCATTATGTCATTATTATATTAGAAAAACATCATTTATTATGTCACATAGAAACATTACACAATAAAGTGTATTATAATTTAAAAATAAAATAAAAGTGAATAAAAAATAAAAATAAAAGTGAGGGCTTTTAAACATACCTTTTTTATCTTAGATTTACAGCTGCTCGAATGTGGTCAACCAAGCGTTTTAGTGAAGTCGGAAAAATTAATTGTGGTGACCGCGAGGCGAAATACCATTATTTTGTTGAAGATTTTATTCATAAAGTAAACTTTTTAATTTTCCGCTTTCAGTCGTTTTCACTAATTAAAATTGTTATCGCTAAAAGATAGTGTTTTCCGTTTTTTAATACCAATTTTGTTTTAAACTAGGACACAGTTTTTGTTTCGGAAAAAAGAAATTTTAAATTTTGGTAAGTGCACTAGTTTTTAATTTAAAGTAAATTGAAATGAAAATTTTAATAAGAATACCGTCTATAAAGTTTTCTTTATTGTCTTCTTTTATAACTGCACGAATGTGAGTTATGTTTTTCATTTTATGTATTTATTTATGTCTATTTATTTGGCGTGGTTTTCTTTTTTTAATAATTTATTTTGTTTAAGTTTATATGAAAATGTCACCTCAATTAGTTTCGATTGTAGTGTCGAATAGCCATTTATCATCGGGTTTCCGATTTTCTTCATGGCCACCGTCAAGTTATGGTTATTAATAAAACTTAACCATTAATTTGAGCATTAAAAAGAAACTTTACATATTATCCAATATTAATCTAAATTAACAAAAGTTAATCATGGTTTAATATAGCAGCGTATATTTTATATCACTTTTCTAAAAGTTATCAAAGGAACGTTGCAAGCAGCTGGCTAACAGAAATTTAGAATGAGCTCAAAATCTAAACGAGTAATTTCAGCTCTTTTATCGCTGAGCCTTTTCAAAAGTTTCCTGCCTTTTGAGAAAGGTTCCTGCCATTTGAGGCCAGATAAAGCTGCACCTTTTATAAGAACGCCATTTCAGCCAAGCACTTGCAAGTTGACAACTAATTTTTACCCCCTGATGTCGTGGCTAAATATATGTCGACTTTGTTGTATGCTCAGATTAAACAACAAAAGGGGAAGTATGAAAGAAAATAAATTCAAGTTATGTTTGTCATAGCCCGGCGGCATATCAATCCGAAGTGATCGAAAAGTTCTTGGGCGTTTCCGTGTTTCGAAGGACACGTAAAGTCGTTGGTTCTAGACGTTATCGTAAGATAAGAGTCGTTAAGCCATGTCGGAGGCCTGAGAGAGGAATGAAAACTTTCGACACTTGGGTTGTCAACTAACCCATCATCAATTCGCACTAGAACAGCGTGGCGGAGTATGCTCTAGACATCCTCAAGAATAGAGACCCGTGCTCAATAGTGGGTCATTAATGGGTTAACTTTATATAATACATTATACCCAGATTGCATACCTATTATTTTTCCCAAGAATCAGACAAGTTTATATAATACATTATTAACAAAATAAATATAATAAATTATGTAGTATAAATAAATAGAATGTACAATTTGGTGTACTTTCTAGGTATCAGTTGTATAAGAGCCATTTTCTTAACGAAAGCCACAACTTGCTAATAGAAAATCAGAAGGAGCTTGAAATCGGAACGAGTCATTCCAGTTCTTTCATCGGCGCGTTTTCAAAAGATCCTGCCTTTTGAAGCCAAATAAAAGCGCGTCTTGTATACGACTATACTTTAGATCTATCTATTTGTTTAATAAGTAATTTCTGGACCCCAAGAAGATACCATCGATAATTCTTACCTTCTAATATTTCTTCTAATACTTCTTTACTATTTAAGTAAATGCACACAGTTTACACGTCACTAACAACTCAAATACTTTTTCCTGATAATAATAAAATTTCATAAAGCCATCTGGTTTTTATCTTACCGAAAAATATAACGGCTACTGCTTTATTTAAAGTGACTAACGAAATTAGACTAGAAACGGACAGCCGAAGGTTTGGAAGCTAGCATTATTGGATTTCAGTAAAGCCTTCGACACTGATTTTGATATCCTCCTGAAATCCGGCTCAAAGGACCATTATTTTGGGTCCTTCAATAAAACCAAATGGACTGTAGAAAATAGTTTTAATGGCGTGAAGATTGGTATAAATAAGAGCTCTGAATGTATGTATGAGTATTTTTAAAAAATCATAATTTTTAAACTACTAGGCCTAGGACGATATTTTTTTTTATTCTTAGTCAGCGCGAGCTGAGCTCCCATCATGTCCTGTAGATCCATAAGATAAGGGACACACTGTATATTATATTATACTTTTTAATGGACTGATACCGAATTTTTGAAAAAAATCTTTAAATTCACTTGAATTTTCCCGGAAACATTTCTTGAGTTCAAACTTTTCTCTTAACCAAGAATAATAATGCAGGTATCTATAGATAAATGATCTAGTCTCATTTGCAAACTAAAATAACATACATTGTTAAAAAGCGCCAGTAATAACAGTAGGAATTTAGTAAATCAGGGTGCATGTAAAATCGAATCTCAAATCGTGCCTTTCTTTTATACAGCTCTATTTAGGAATGTGAACGAAATTAATCATATTTACTATATGTTCATTCTTTTATTGCCCTGTCCTATTATAAATCTGCAGAACATAGTTTATAAATATTACTTGTATATTATGTCATCCTTTGGGATGCCAAGAGTGATATTTTCTACATTTTCCTTACGTTTATTGAAAGTTGGGTAGAGATAGTTACTATGCCACACTACTCTGCGCGAGCTCTATAATTATACTGTGAGTAATGTACGACGACAAATATTATTATTAATACTTATATATGACATAATATTCGAATGTCATTTTTTAGTACTATGCGCATGCGAATGATTGTGAAGCTATTTTGACTTAACTAAATCGGTTTAGTTTTGAAATAAATCACTTCCAACATTAAGTCAAGTTTGATGATTCAATTTGAGACTTCTGTATATTAAAAAAAAATGCATCATGTATTGTTATTCACATAAAATACACCCATAACACAATGTACATCGAACAAGAAGAAGGAAAAATATACAAGAAAAATGAATGTACCTGTACATTTACCTAAACAAACACGTTTGATATTAATTCCATTAGCAATCTGTCACAAGTGTAGCACAGGCTTTAAGAGCCACATTTCCCGTATTCTCTAAGGACAGGAGACATTTTATTGAAAAGGCACATTGACATTTTATTTACTCGCCGTTACCACTTGTGGTATAATATTTTATTTCATGGATTATATATCCAAACTAGATTCCGCCCACGGCTTCGCCCACAGGAGAGTGGTTTCGCATACATATAAATGTCAAAATCATCACATGGGAACGTATAACCGGGATAAAATCTAGCCTTTGTTAAGTCTATATTTATATTTATATGCTTTGTCTATATGCCAAGTTTCATCTTAATCCGTATTACTGTTAGCCCGTGATGCTTACTCAAATATCCAAACGTCTTCACAGAATTTACATATTGTAGAATAATGCATGTTTGGCATAATTGATGCATATTTAAGAAAGACTACTAAAACCTATTTTCATTGACAAATGAAACGCGAGTAATTTATAGATGAACACGAAAGTTTCAAAACCTACTTCACGGATTTTCACGGATTAAGGGTTCATTATTTATTAAAAGAAAAGTAACAGTTTTGGAAATAAAGGTCATTTGTATTGAAAAATTTAAAGTCAAGTTACTTGTATATTTATAATGAAATATTTTATTTTGTCGATATAATACAAGGTAGTGTTCGATATAATTTACGTCGTGCACCTACAAGCTATTCGACGGTATAATAGTAAGGTTTACAGTTGTACATTTCAATGGACAAAAATCGCTTTAACAGAGCAATCAACACTAAAATTACAAGCTGTGCTAAAGTCAAAATCAAAGCGTGCAAACACGAAACGTCTATAGTTTTTGCGAAACAGACCAAAAAAGGCCCCTTGGTTGAACAAGGGTCTTCATTAGTCTATGTGACGTGGGAAGAAACAAAAGAAGCTTTCAATCTACCCTCAAATCGATCCAAATGACTTTTAACTTAGATACAGCTCCCTAGAGTCGAATTTCGATCGAAACACAAAACCATTGTCGAATCGACCATCTGTTTTTCAGATTTATTAGTGTTTGTTTGTTTAAACAGTTGAGTTCGATTTGTTTGCAATCGTGTATTTGTTTTTGAATAACATTGAGCCCGATCTGTGTTCCAATCTTGTATAAATCGTTTGTTTACGTTTGTTTGTCCATGCGTTTCATATGAAATTATATTGGAGTTAGGTTTTTTGGCCACTGTCGATGCTAAAATCAGTGCTGGATTTATTTTTGATGTGAAACATCTATAGGCGAGGGGTAAACCTGATTTTTGGCGCGGTGAGTGGCGACGCTTTGCCGCACTATATTATTATGGTAGGGCCAATATGAAAAAAATAACACAATGTGGGTAATCATAAATAAACTTAGTTTGATAGGCTGTAGCATACAGTAAGACCAATCTGTCATCATTTTCTGGAGACAATTCGTAATATTGTATTTTTTCATCATGGCATATTTAGTTCCTGTCATAATCTGTACTTTTATAGGCATAATAAGCATTCGTTGTATAAAATAATTTCGATGTTTCAAATCTGCCAGCCACCCCATGACGGCTCACAAATTTTTCCTTTCGTTTTGTTTAAATGGTGGTTATTTATTAAAATTAATTTACTATCATACATTTTTATGTAATTTGCAATGACGTATGAAGACACGTAGGAAAATATTAATAATCGAAATAAATAATAAATCTATACTAATAACAAAACTGTGACTAAAAGGTACCTTCATAAAATATTTTTTGTATGTAATAAATGTAGGAAGACTTGGTATCGATAAAGAGGTCAAAATACATTTATTTCCGAGATAATAACATTTATTTAACAGTTCGTTTGGTATCTCGCATAGTAAAAGTACGAATTCTGTCAACGGAGCGGCATCCTCTCATTATCGTTTCATTATTCAGTTTACTTGCAATCGTCAAATGAAGCGTCGCCACGCCGTGGACATTACGCCTAATATGATCGTGTTACAGTAGCTCAACAAACAGCTGCAATGTAGCACCAGACCTTAATCGATGATGCCTGTGACTGCTGCAAGGGGTGCAAAAAAACTTAAAAAACAGCAACTTTACTTTTCGAACCAATCTATTGAATAGCAATCTCAACACATTACGTAAAAGACTAAAACTATTTACAACACTCGGCCAGAGCTGTGCAGCAGGAGCACTGTAAATTGTAGTAATTTGCCTAATTCGTGGCTAAGTCACCGTGGACAGCCGATACTGTGTTGGCAATATGCCAGTCTCCTCGTAGCGCTTACACCGTAACTAGTGGCTTTGAGTTTTAATACTAGCTTGTAGTTTATACATTTTGTATTAATAACACTGGGTGCTGTATAATCAAGAAGAGAAAAGAGAGACAAAAGAGTTATGTTGACATAAAAACTACAGGGCTACAAACATCTAAAGTAATATTATTACTAATATTTTAAAGAGGAAAGATTTGATTGTTTATTTGCATTGAATAGGCTCCGATACTACCGAACCGATTTGAAAAATTCTTTCACTGTTGAAAAGCTACACTATCGCTGAGTGATATAGGCTATATTATATTATCAAAAAGTTAGAGATCCTTAAGAAAACTCCAATAATGTAACCCAAGGTGTAAAAAATAAAGAAAACCGAAGCAAAGCGAGGGCGGTTACTCGTTGATAATAATTAAGACACAAACTTGTATAATACAAAATTGTGTAATATTAAACATGACATTATTATTTCAATTTACTGGTATTGTTATCTTTCTTTTAAGTCTTCAGGTTCCAATCTAACCAAGTTCCATCAGCACCACCTGAATAGTTATTCAGATGGTGTCCACAGTTCGGTTTTCACGTAATTTCCTAACACGGACGTGTAAACTGTGGAACGAACTTCCTGCATCGGTGTTCCCACTAAGCTATGAGATGGGGTACTTCAAGAAGCGGGTCTATTGTTTTCTTTAAGGCCGGCAACGCATTGATGACGCCCCTAGTGTTGCTAATGTCCATGGCCGGTGGTAATCACTTACCAGGCATAAAAAAAATCTGGCTAGCTGGCCTTTCTGCTCTTTTCTTTCTACGTTAGCAACGAAAAGTTGATGCCTTAGGTTCATCAGTAAAGGAGTCTATGGACATCAGTCTATGGACGACATTGTCCGCTTACCATCAGATGCCCCGTCGTTTGTATAAAAATATATTAAGTCATACCTACCTTTTGAGATCATTAACACCATCGCAATAAGCAATCCGGATTACGGCATCTAATCGTTACCACGAATACAATGGAGCTGAGTCGCATATTTACCTACTAAATACTCAGCTCCATTGAGTTAAAGATGTCAAGGATTAAAGATATCAAGGAGGTTAAAGAGATCAAGAATTACTCATTGAAAACTTCAA
Organism: Thymelicus lineola; assembly: GCA_963932265.1. Classification (NCBI taxonomy): domain Eukaryota; kingdom Metazoa; phylum Arthropoda; class Insecta; order Lepidoptera; family Hesperiidae; genus Thymelicus; species Thymelicus lineola. The sequence continues at coordinate 2,740,937 of OZ010699.1, read as the reverse complement.
TAACTCATACTAAGAGCCTTCTTTTTTAATAATATCTCAACTTACAGGTCTTAAAAGATATCATGACATTATTACACATCCTAACAATGGCATTCCCACAAAAAATTGACCGATTGTTCGTAAAGTCGACTATCTAACACTATCTTTGGGATATTCATATAAAAATCGGTAGTAAAAATCGGTCAAGTGCGCACTTGAGACGAATTCAGCACATGTGAGAATAGACTCTTAGAATTGGTATTGATGACACGATGTGGACACGGTCTTATTGATATGTCAAGAGGTGTTTGCACAGATATATTTGATGAAGAATATGAAAATGATTTTGAGCGCTCACAAGGTAAGTGGTGGACTTGAAACTAGATATTTTTTTTAATATTTTGAAGAGTACCATCATTATTAAAATAGGAAAATATGTGACCTTAAATGAAAAATATCCATAACTTCGGATCGATTTAAAACAGTTTGTTTTAATTTTTTCAGTAACAGTCAGTAAGTCTTTTGTTCATATTTAAGCATTTAGAAATTGTCAAAAATAAGAATACTTCACGAAAATACATATGTATTTTAAATATGAATACAATACATATTTTACATATGTATTTGAAATATGTTTAAATATGAACAAATATTATATGACTTACATAAGTCATACCCAAAAAACACCAAATCGTCATTGCTGCCAATAATGACGAACAGTAATACGGCCAACGGCCAATAAGCGATACCCTATAGCCAACAATAAGTAATTTACTGGAGGCACATGCCTTCTTGAAACTAAGAAATTTTTATATTTACTATCACTCCAGTAGCATTTTTTATCAAATATTTATAAATATCCTTTATAAAAGACGCAAATTTGATTTTGAAGCATCTAGACTACAAAAGTCTTTTATCCTGCTTGTCTGTTTATTGTGAGCGAATATAAAAGGAAAACCTGTGGCGGCTAACGCTTTGTGTTCGAAACCCTACCGAATTATGACAAAGGATGACATTCAAGTGTACCTATTATTATATTTATTGAATTGGCTTCTTTATTTTATCGTTGACAATATTTTTATGTTTTGCTGATGAACTATTAAAATAAATAAAATTAGTTAGTCTAAGCGATCATCTGTAAACATTATGAGCTCATGTTTACACAACGATTAATAAAATTATGATAACTTTGTTTAGAATTTGTGGTCAGGATCGATTAGAGTCGACCAATATAATTTGTTTTCAATAACTTGTTAATTGGCGTTTATTACATTGTTATGCATACTCTGTGGTTTCTGTCAAAATGTTAATTTAACAGGTATTTAATGTTAATTTGAATATTCACATCTTTAAAGTGTTATCCGACATTATTTGTGATATTGAATTTTATAACAATTATTTTTATTTATCTGATCAATTTATTTACGCACTTACCATCGGGCTGCCCATCCGTTTGCTGTATCTAAAAGGAAAGTTTTGATTTTCTATTATATCTTATTTGATAAACTAAAATAAATAATTTCACAATTAGGATGCTCTATTGGTTTTGAGTATATTTAAAAAAATATATATATTTAAAAAAATAGAGATTTATAGGAAAAGAAAAGCAAAGCTAGGGCAGTTATTGTGAGACGCGAACCTGATGCGCAGGTTCGCGTCTCACAATATTTCTTTTTTTTTAGTTTTATTTTTATACTGTTTTTAAATACTTTCAAATGCTCTTTTAAATATTTTCAAAGAATTTATCAACAAAAAATAAGAATTTCATTCTTTCATTCTGTCGATCGACCAACCGATTATACAGGCAGTAAAAATGCTAAGTTGTATTAATAGATGCCGCGAGGAATAAGATAGAACATTCGTTTTATTGCTAGATAGATTTTTAAAAAGTGCTAAGTTGTATTCATAGATGGCGCTTCGATTTATTGCTTTAAGATTCGATTTATTGCTTTTTAATCTCATTAACTTGAAACCATAATTTTGGAAAGTTTCACTTCTACCATGTGTGAATTGCACACATTTTCTTTTTTTTTAAACATATTTATTTATAAAACGTACAATAAAAAACGTACATTAGTGTCTAAATAAAAACGTCTAAAATCAAACCTTCAATGTACATGGACTGAACAACTGTTGCAAAATTCATTGCTATCCATTTGTTCTTCATCCTCATACATAGTTTAAACGAAACGTGACAGTAAAAACCTCACTGCCTGCAATTCGTCGATAACGAAAGGTTTCGGTTAAAAATGTTGAAATTCCTGAAATATTCCCTCAATAACAGTCGGTGGCAGTGCTTTGAAACCGCCAATATTTTGGCCGCTCACTTTCTGCGTTTAAGTATCATCAAATAGTGAAATTCCCACGCATATTCATAGTTCACTTGGCACTGAGGTCTATGGTTATAATTGGTAGTTTGAGAGTGATTTTTAAGTGACACTTTATTGGTTCGAAAACCAAGTGGGTGCTATGTAGTTTTCTCTTCCAGTCAACTATATTATAAATGTTCAGATACATTGAAAGCGGCACAGATGAGAAAAGAAATATAATATTATATAAAAAATCATAAAGAAGATTGGATTAATTTATATTACCAATTTGCACTGGAGCAGCGTGGACGAGTATGCTCTAGGTCTCCTCAAGAGAAGAGGCCTATGCCCAGTAGTGGGCCATTAATAGGAACCAGAAACCAGAAATTTAATTCGAGAAATTTAAATTATTTCATTAAAACGAAAATGCAAACCTGCATTGAATTATTCAATTTGTTGTTGAAATGATTGAATTATAATATCTACATAAGTATATGATTTAATCTTATTGCTTCATCAAAATAAAATGCAGATATTAAAGTGTTCGCTGAAAATATAATAATAGATAAATTATCAGATAAGGCCGAAAATAACTGTGTGGAATACGGTTCTTGTAGACGATGTTATAAGTTATTTAATATATTTCATTCATATTGCTGACAAATAAAGCAACACATGGAGGGTTGCACTATGGTTTCAAGATTTTGTAATCGTAATGACCCAAAAAATTCATTCTTGCAACAAATAAAAAAAAATTAACATTATTGAAACAAATTAAGTTGTTTTCGTTCAAAATATTTTCAAATATTCTTCTTGCATCGTATTTCGGTGACATTATCTGTACTTTGACATCCATATCTTCTGTCGCGAATCTTATTTAAATATCGAATTGAACTCAAACGATTTCAAAATTACGTTCTTATTTATTCGGTGTTATTTTTGTATTTTTATGTAATAACTAGTAAGAGTACTCGCTTCGCTAAACAGTTTTGCGGGGATTCTTTAAATTGCAAAAATTACATAAAACTTACAGTAAAAAATAATGAAAACTACATAAAAAATCCATTGAAAAATTTTGGTGTTCCGTAGTCAAAACTGATTCTTTAAAGTTTCGTCATTTCCGTCCGTTCTTCCGTGGGCAGTACAGCCCAAATACCCTTATTCCTATTTATTTTAGCCCTACCTCCCCTACAAGCTAAGTGGGTATTTTTTTTCATCTACCCCATGGTATATGTAGAGGATCGTAGAGTAGGTCTGTCGAAAATGTTGGGGGTTTTCGAAGAACATTTTCCTATTTAGATTTCTACGTCATATTCATAATCGTTTTTCTTAAATATCTTCTATACACTGTACAGACATTCATTAGCTAGTCTTATTAAACGCGTTGATATAGATTGTTAATAGAAGTATTAACATAATAATTTATTGAGAGTCGCAAGAACAACAACGATACACGAACCTAACGTGTGAAACCTGTTTGCATATGTGAGTCATTGCTATTTCAGTGACACTAAAATTCAGAAAGTGAGCGTCCAAAATATTGGTGCTTTCAAAGCGCACTTCTGGCGACTGTTATTTGGGGAATATTTCAGGAATTTCAGCTAAAACTCATCGTTATCGACGCATTGCAGGCTGTAAGGTTTTTACTGCCATTCGTTTTGCTAAAAACATGTGAGCGCGAACTAAAATACCCTATTTCGATTACTGCGTTTTAAATGTTTGGTGTAATTTAGCAACAGTGTTTTATTCTAATTGCCACCTGAGATGAGCAACGTCGAGTCAGTAAATACTATAATAGTTAGGTATACACCTGTTATAGCACAAGTTAGGGGAGGCCTATGCCCAGCAGTGGACCTCCAATGCTGATGGATGGATGGATACACCCGATACTACGCGAGTTTTATGAATTGTTAGTAGAATATAAAAGATGTTTTATCTTGTTTACGTAAATGTCGTCAAACAAAAGAGCCACCTGATCGGTGTATAGCCATCAAAAAATGAGAAAAGAAAGAAATAAAGATATAATTTTCTTTCTTTCCTTTCTACCTGTTCACCTGTCTGTTTCTCTGACTGTTGAATTACATTAGTTGCTGACTGACCCTATTGAAATTAATAGAAAATTTGTAAACTGCTGATACAAAATGTACAAAAAATCGAGAATATTTTTAACCCCATAAAGTAATAGGTACATATTCTGCGGCGACTTATAGAATATTCTTGAATTCTGAACTACTCAGATACAGACGTCATTGAATAACTTATTCCACGGTAATAAAATCAGTGAATATTTTATTTGAATACGGTTATAAAAATAGAATAACTTTAATAAAAATCATAATAAATTTGTTTTCGTATTGTACTATTTATTTTATTTCCATATTTAAAGAGATACGTAGGCCGTTGACACTTATTAATGAGATATTTTAGTTTTTAAGTTTTTAGTTGTTAAGATTTCACCATCATATCAGTTGGCATCAAACCAATGGCATTGACAAGTGCAATGAATATTATATTATCAATGAACTAATATATTTAGTTAGTATGAGTCTTACTATTACAAAATTAGGTACAGACCTCAGATTATAGAGACCTTGTCATACAATTACCAATAACATTTATCAGGGTAAATACTGATTCATGATTTTAATATATAAAATGGTAGTAGGTATTCTAATATTGTGTTTCTCATGTTTTAATATAAGAGTAGTTCTAATTACTGTGCACAGTAATAAAATACTTCTTTCATAATTTATTATAGACATCGCTTTGTCATCTCAAACTAAAAATACATAAAAAACAAGGGACACCCGGATGGAACGAATTTCCTTTCGATTTAAGTATTGTATTGTTGTACAGCGCCTGTTCAGACTTAAGATATTTAGTTTGGTTAGTTGCGGATAGATGGCGTTAGTAAATTAATTCTGAATCACGCTATCAACTTATACTTGTAACATACGTAAGTTCAAGGAAACTATTAATTTTTTTGAATTCGCTCTGGATACTTAGTTTCATTTACCTTACAGTACAGCGCCATGAGTTTTACAGAGATGGCGCTGTACAACTGTACAACTTTCTGAATCACGCTGGCGTGATTCAGAGAGTTTTTCAGTACAGCGCCATCTCTGTAAAACTTACTGAATCACTTCAAAAAAAGTGTCGTCATTCGTAAAATCAAAAAGTGTCTTAATTTTCCGTCTAGCCCCCTTTCACAACGCGCGATAAGGAACTTCGTTCCAATAACTTGTATTTCATTTCGATGCTCCAACATTTTTCTTATCTCATCTAGCGACAGAAACACGAATAAGGTCCGGTGCACCCTCACACTTGGATATCGGCATGTTGGCAACGTCACATGATTAAAATCTGTGGACCGAAAGAGATAAAATCTGGCGTAAAACCAACAGCTAGCCCGGTAGATTATGTTTAATGCGTCGGGTGTAACCGGTGTTTTGACCATCGATTAAATAGTTGACCCCTAATTGAACAGACGATTCACGTAATGGTAAAGGCTTTAGTAAAGCTTTAGGGAAATTAGGCGGCCGAGCCGCAAATGATCTAAATAGTTGGAGCGTTGTATATGCAACCGATTTCCAAAAAATTTGATAGCGTGATTCAAGTCGGCGTGACGTCATCATGAGACGTGTAGTGCGATATCGCCATAGTGGGTACCGTCGCTCGTGGATGTCAGCAACGCCACAGGTTGTCAACTGCCAACAATACTGCTATTTTGCCACGAAACAAAAAAATAATTATAGAATGAATTGGCTTTCAAGCTCCCAGCCCGAATATAACGATTTGTTGGGAGACTGACTCAAGCAAAATGCTGATAGCTAACCTGGCGGGTTATACTGAAAAATAATTCCACTAATAATAATTTATTACTTAGTCTTATGCTTTGTTTTCGCAGTAAGGCGTAATTGGTGTGAAATCAACGCTCAGTGATAGATTATGTCAAGTACAAGGCAAATGTGTGCGTCAATGTGGCATGAACATTATTTTGGTCACGGAAGCATGTTTATTGGCGTAAAATCAACGGTCCAAGCAGAATATTAAAGGCACTTTTTGCACTAGGCGTTTCAATTGTTAATCTAATATATAAAATTCTCGTGTCACAGTTTTCGTTGCCATACTCCTCCGAAACGGCTTGACCGATTTTGATGAAATTTTTTGTGCTTATCCGGTATCTATGAGAATCGGCCAACATCTATTTTTCATCCCCCTTAATGTTAGGGGTAGTCCACCCCTAAATTTTATTTTTTATTTTTTAGACAAAATTTTTAATTTCTATTTTTTTATGATACAACATACAAAAATACATACAATCCTCAATTTTCACTTTTCTACGATCAACCCTTATTTTTTAATATGATTGTTAGGTGATACGAAGTTCGCACGGTCAGCTAGTATGCTATAAACGTTGTTGTTTAACGTTAACTCTATGTTTGCATTGGTAGATGTCTAAGCTGGCCATCCACGATCAAGTTTACTTGTCAAGTTTGCTCTTTAACTTGATGCGGCATCCAGTTTGCATGAGATAGCTATGTAGCCAGATAGCCATACCGTGGCCATACACCTTCAAGTTTACTGGATGCTGCGTCAAGTCCGCTACAAACTTAACAAGAATACTTGATCGTGTATGGCCAGCATAAAGCATAAAGGTCGTAGCTCATTTAAACGACACCGCTCCCACCCAACCCAAGTATGAGAATTCAAATATAAACTTAAAATCGTGCTCGGTAGGTGCACTTTACAGTAACAACAAAAATTAGCAGCCCGCGCGCGGGAAGCAAGCTAACCGCAACCTTGCCCCTCAATAGTTAACGTCTGGCGTACCGCACACTTCAAGCGAGCGGCCCGCATGCTTTGAGCACGGCGGCTGCTGGCTTGAAGCCCGCTAACGGACAGCGTACGTGCGCGGGTGGATGGAGGTCGCAACTGGCTCCGTCGCATACGTGTGAAAGGCGCAGGGTCAGCGAGTAGCCTGCTAGCTGTAGGCGCGGGGAAGCGTGTAGCCTGCTAGCTGTAGGCACGGAGACAGCGAGTTGTCTGCTTGCTTTACAGGCGGTGTTTTGCAGTTGCGGTGTGGGATCAGTGTCGTGTAAATGAGCTACGACCTTACGGCTTTACTATTGGTTTGGTTTGAAAAATGCTATGAACGATGACAATTATCAGAACCATAAGTCCACAGCCAGAATGATCAAACTCTCTCGTGAGTGTTGGAAAGTTATTTGTGTATCGGTTACCATGCCGGACCGCCGAGCCAAGGGTCTGGGTTTAATTCCCAGAGAGGCAGAAATTTCAACGATGAGTTGGAATTGTATGTGTGTGTGTGTGTTCTTGTGTTTGTGTATTGTCCGTGTGCTAGTTTGTTGATTAAATAAAGAACCTGGGTGAATGAGCTTTGCTCTGATGAAGCCCGGAAAAAAACGCACTTTCCCAGATGTGAGACTTAGCTATATCGATAAACCCTGTAAACTTCTATATTGCAAATTTTATCAAAAACGTTAGAGGCAATTTTGAGAATTTGCTAGTTTAATATTATGGGACACATACAGCAAACGCTCTCGTATCATTCATAATTAATGAATAAGATATCACAGGCCAATTTATTTAGGATTGGTGATTAAGCCCCTTAGCCCCTCAAAAGCCCTTTCTTAAGAAGATGATCTTTTTACAACACAAGATCTTTTTACCGAACAACAAATGATAATACAATAACTGCTTTGCACTGTAACATGATTAAGTCCACACGATTGCTAAACAATAAATAACCAACTTGAGCTTACCATTCCGCGGGTTTCTGTAACTAAGAATAGGGTCAAACTAATTCTGACCAACTTGATTGGGGCTGGAGAAAAATGGCGGCGCGTAAGATTTATATCTTAATTTTGACAACTCCAGTGCGGCGGGTAAATAAGTTATGAGATTTATTGTGAGTTGCGATTGAATAAAAAAGAAAAGAGACCTTTCTCCGTTGTGCGTGTTGCTTGATTCCCCTCGCTGATGTTCGGTGATTTATCAACGCTTTGAGAAAACTGGGTCAGTGGGATCTACTATATGTAGTATAATACATATTCATGTGTGGTGAGTTAAATGGCTCAGTTAGTCAGTTAATAGTTTGATTAAATACATCCTTTATGAACTGGGGTGACATTAGGAGTAGTTAGCAGTTACTATACTTACAGTACTTACACTAAGTAGTTATAGCAATCATTGAGTTATAGTCAAAATACGGGTACATAAACAAACCAAATCTTTTCGTAGAAGTATTTTTTATTTATTTAAACTTAACTCATTGCGTATTGAACACAATACGTATGCTTTTCTTTACGTTTCTTGAATACTCATACTAAAAGTTGGTGATTTTTTCTTCAGTGACTTTATTCATTCCATTACGCCCAAACAAGTACTTGAAGACAGGAACAAAAATATCTTTAAAACCTAATTTTATTTGCTGTCTTTCCTTCTTTTTTATCTCATGTTTCTTTTATTCTGTCTGTAACTAACGCTTCTTACGTATAACGCCTTTTGTGTCACTAATATACATGGACAACGATGACTATCTTCAGATGGCTTAAAAAATCAACACTTATGAGACGAACGCGATAAAAAAGGATCGGTAGTAATTCAGTATCTATTATATATTTAACATTAATATTATAAATTATCTAAAGTCTACAAGTGTCTACATTTACAATAACATAATAATGGACGTTGTTGCCAGTAACTTACTGGTGCAAGCCTTTCTTTTGCACTTTTTCTACAATCATTCAGTATAAGTGTAGGGCTTCTTGTACAGGAACTCGATGGCAGTGCGGTAACATGAGAACAGCTTACGACGCATCGTGACGCTGCGAGGACCGAATTCAATGGAGCGGATTGCGGCGCGACCATCGCTCTGCAAATGGCTAACGCGCAGTTGGTCCGAGTTGTAAGCGGTCCGCATGTGGTTGATGCCCTAGGTCTCCTAAGTTATCAGGAGATCCACGGTAGGAGGCCATAAAAATATTCAAAAAGTAGTCTTGCGACGTCTTTGTTGTGGCAGACAAGCTTTATGGTAAGATAATAGGTACTAGCTGTAATATTAAAGACACATTTTATTGTTCATTTTTAGTGTGCCTATAAATGTACATATATTTAATGGTATTGTAATAATATTCATACTTATATTATTAAAGTCCTTACGCAAAAGCCTATCACCAAGCAAAGTGGAGATGGATGTGATTGGGGTCAGTATCCTGACAGCCCCATTACAGCATAATATGTAAGTGATTATTTTTCATGTTACCATTTAACCAGCCGATATATGCCTTTACGTTACGACCCAGCTGATGGTAAGTTGCCACCATCGCCAACTGACATTAGTAACATTAAAGGCATCAACTATGCGTTGCTGACTATAAAATACAGAGAGAGGGAGAGTGAAGGAGAGAAAGAACTGCCAAGTCTCGACGTGTGGTATTGTTGGAACGAAGTTCCTTATCGCGCGTTGTGAAAGGGGGCTAGACGGAAAATTACGACACTTTTTGATTCTTACGAATGACGACACTTTTTTGAAGTGATTCAGAGAGTTTTACAGAGATGGCGCTGCGCTGTACAACTTTCTGAATGGCGCTGTACAACAAAACAATACTTAAATCGAAAGGAACTTCGTTCCATCCGGGTGTCCCTTGACACCTCTCATGTTTTTTTGTCTTTGTTTAAGTGTTGCCTTTGTTTATTCCTTACCGCTGCCTCTTTTAAATCAGACCAAATACCCAATACTGCACAGGAAGACAGTAAGCTGTTGGGCGGCACAGGAAATTGCGCGGCGCGGGGAGCATGAATCAAGGTTCACCGTTGTTTATTGTAATACCGTCTAGCGAGCTGACAGCCCTCGAGGTGGGTACGGGTAGTTGAGTGAATTAACTCAAACATTAACATAGGACTAGCGTCTATTAGATGCGATTTAAAACCTTTGAATACGTCGTGGAGGAGTTTGGTTACTAGTATCTTTGGGGTACTGAGTTAAGAGGTTACGACTTAGGTTGGTAAATTAGGAGGTTGTCAAAACAACAGAGTGACCCTATAAGGTTTAGTTTTTGCTATCGAGGTACGGAAACCTAAAAATGTGACAAAAGGACGGAGATTTTTGATGTGAAACATCTATAGGCGAGTAAACCTGATTTTTGGCGCGGTGAGTGGCGACGCTTCGCCGCACTATATTATTATGGTAGGGGAATATGAAAAAAAATATAATAACATAATGTGGGTAATCATAAATAAACTTAGTTTGATAGGCTGTAGCATACAGTAGGACAAAACTGTCATCATTTTCTGGAGACAATTCGTAATATTGTATTTTTTCATCATGCCATATTTAGTTCCTGTCTTTTATGCCTATTAGTTGTATAAAATAATTTCGATGTTTCACATCTGCCAGCCGCCCCAAGACGGCTCACATTTTTTTACAATTATTGTAACTAGTTTTGTTAAAAATAACCTTTGTTTTAATGTGTTTAACTACGAGTATAATTATTCTATAGTTTTCCTTCTTTATTTGTGTCTGCATTCTTAATCTTAAACATGAGTAATAAAAAACATTTTGTTGAGCATTCGTAGAACTTTACGTGTATGTCAGTTGTAGCGACATGCTACGAATTATTCAAGCGATGAGCTACGGTTGCTACGACTGCTACGAATACTTCTACCAATAAATTACTCGACGTTACTTGAAGTAAATATTACATTACTTGACGTTACTTGGCTATGATAATAATATACCGTTACTATGAGTTATCTGATAACAAATTTATTCGATTTAGAGTAATAAAAATCGTTCATCCATTATCATAACAGACTTAATGATGACTACATCATAATATTATACATATTTTTATTATCATTATAAATAAAACCAGAGACGGCCTTTTACTAAGTAAATTAGAAAATAAATTCGGGAAATCCAAAAGTGCACGTTTTAATACTCGTTAAATTTAAATACAACAATTTTATGAAGAGCAGTACAGTAAAAATATTAGTTGTCTCGAAGTGCTGGAGTTAAAACTAGACGATAAAGGTTATTTAGGTTTATTGGAACTTCGGTGGTGCGGTCATGTAGTGCGGATGGATGAGGAGCGAATGGCGAAGCGCATCTTCTTTTGTGAACTGCAGGAGGGTAAGCGGAGGCAAGGCGGACAACTCCTCAGATTTAAAGATGTTCAGAAGCGACACATGAAAAAATGCAACATAGAGCCCTCGCGATGGGAACACTTGGCAGCTCAACGACCAGAATGGCGTAATCTAGTTAAAAGGCAGGTGCGTGATTATGAGGAATGGCGTAAAGCTGACCTTGATATCAAACGCGACGAACTTAAGGCTCGACCACCCACTGCCATCCATTATTACTACGACAATGGTGTACTCACGTGCCCTCATTGCGCCCGTGGGTTTACCACAAAAATAGGATACATCAGCCACGTTCGAGCGCACGAGCGCTCTAATGTGATTGTCCAAACATAGTCTATGGAGTCGAAGCGGTCGCCATGGCCGAAATCGGTCGGAGACATCATCGACATCATCACAGCAATCTCTTGGAAAAGAATATATTATATAAAAAACTTTAGTAACTTAAAATTACTATTACTATATTGCAAACCTTACACACCATTACCTTCCACGCTTCTCAATTAATTACATCAAACATCCTACACAACTTCATCTTTCACACCATAAATATGTTTATATGATTTATAAGCTGGAACGAACACGTCACTTCTGAGCACTAATAGTGGCAGTAGGCATCCCTCCCTACCTACCTACCTCCTACCTTCGCTCACACCCAACGGACAGCAGCGAACTCTCCCCGCAGTCTCAACACCAGCCACACTACTTCATCAGGTGCATCGCAGCGTATGCTCAAGACGCTTCCTGTGCCCGTTCCAGCTACTGCCTACCACGACAGCTCCACGGACGGCTTGAGTGCACATCACTCTGTCTCCGCTTCTGACGTCTCATTTACACATCCCAACTCACCGTGGACAGAGGGCATTCCGTGGACATACATGGCTGAGAAATCATCGCGGTACACGGACTGCAAGATGTATCGATCTCCGGTCTGAGCAGGGGCTTGATGTGGCGCAGCTCACATGCATCACACGGTGACGTCACACCAACCTATATCACGCTATCGAAATTTTCTGAATCTCTGGCATACATACGCTCCGACAACGTCAGTCACTATCCTCGTTTATCGTTATGAATTCTTTGATCCTTTAGCTATACTTTTTTTAAATTTAATTTTGGATGTAGAGGATAGATTCGAAACTTTGTAGTTTAAAACTCTATCTCCCTCTATTCCCCGATTTTGTTATCATTAGTTTTTTTGAATTGCCCCCGTATGGTAGTAAATTTATAGAAGTATTCACGTCAAAATATTCTGATGTAAATTTTTGCACGTATTTTTACTTAGTACAAAACTTAGGCTTAAACAAAGCAACCGCAAAAACCTGAATTGTACAGACTAAGCTCAACTTCTCCAGGATTACCTTCAACGGTGAAGACGGTGAAGTCGAATAAAAAAATTAAAATTCAATCTAGTGCGATGCTATGGGCTCGGGGCTACGCAACTTCTCGATTCTACCGAGGAAATGAACCGTTGGAGCACTGCGCTGAATTAAATTTCCTCAACACCAACTTTAAACAACTATGAAACTAATCTAAGGTAGACAATGGGCTGTTATTTTTCAACGAAGCCGCGCTCTCCGTTTCGCGTTTATTAAAACTCGCCGGGTGTGAATCTGCAGTCTGTTTATTAAATTTCTCTATGAGATTTTTATTTTGAGGGGTTTTACGCTTTTCGATTAATAGGGATGTTGACTAATTTTTGGATTCAAATTTTTTTATAGATAGAACTTTAATATTCATAAAAAATTATATATAAATATTAAACGTAATTTTTTATTGTTTACAGTTAGTGGTAACTTTCCTACAGTACTGTGTATTATTATATCTCAGCAGTGGATACCTAGCGTGTTTCACTACGCAAAATTTTTTTGTATTAATTTAATCTATTATAAATAAAATTTTAAAATATAAAAATTTTGGTATTTCTTTTTATTTTAGCTAATCAAAGTACTGGCCCAAATTATGTACACAATTTTGCCATTTTAATGGCAGTTTAGTTGCAATTTTTGGCAATAGACCTGTGACGTCACTGTTGTGCCATTCGGTAAGGAGCTGTGATGTACAAGTCCTGCACTGGTCCACCAGATAGTCACAATCATCTTCCTATGAGTAATCTTTTTTTAGCGCAGTGATTAGGTTTTGCACCCGGGTTCACCCACTGAGACTAATGCTTATGGTTATCGTAGAAGATCCACTTTTCATGGCAAGTAACAATTAGATTTAGAATTTTCTCGTTTCTATGCCGATTCAGTATTACTATGCATGCTTCCAGGCTTCGACGCGCAAGTCTCGCTGTTGGTCGCTTAGTTCGTGTGGCACCCACTTATCTAGTTTTTTTATCTTTCCGATTTGAAATAAGTGCTTCAATGTTGTTTTGACATTAACTACAAAGCCTACAGTAAGCTTAGCCGTAGATTGAGTTTGATTTGATTCCACTATCGCCTTCAATTCATCGTTGTCGACAATGACCTGCCGACCGCGAGGCTCGAAACGAATGAACCAATAATGTACCGTGTTTATGCAAGCAGTGTTAGGCCTGCACACATCATTAATGTTTTGTGTTGTTTGCGCAACGGTATTTCCACGTAGGAACTCTTACTCGAAAATTGTACGAGTTTTCAGTTTATCAATAGCGCCAAAAACTACCATAATTTCATAAAAACAAAACACTATCTAAAAACAAATAACTGAATTTGAAATCAAAATAACACGGCTTTTGAATAAATTTTATTTGTATTTCGAATTGTCCGCCAATCCACAGATAATTAAATCTGAAAATTCTGGTTTTAAAATCTCCAATTTCATAAGTAAAAAAGTGAAAAATGACACACCACTGATCTAACAAATTTCAACTCATTTGGTCCAATAGTGATCCTATAACCTTTATAGTATAAAGGTTCCGTTTTGCGTTTTTTTCGTACGGAACTCAAAAAATGATTTGTAACAAATCCTCCAGAGTAGGTATTGCGACTAAAGAACTCAACTTTCCACGTTTCATCTCTCAAAAGCTCAGCGGCTTACGCTGCGTTTCGGAATATGCAATCCGTCAATCTGATTGACTGATGGCGCTTGAATATTCTAGTACAATCCTAATATGAGTGGAATTTATCATGTACGTTGCTTGTATCTTGTAAACCACTTGCATGGTAAATGAAATTTAATTTCATTACATGGTGAGGTCTATGTAACGTGCTTATTCTTTGCTCAGACTTAAAATTATACCAACAAAAATAATGATCCTAACTCAATCTGAACAGTAGCCGTTTTTTACATTGAAGTATTATTATGTACTATCAAAGCGGAAACTATTAAAGTGTCACTATGCAATACAAACCTTAAAAATGGTCTCGTTTTTACATACATTCTACATACCTTGAATCACCCTAGAACCTAATTATAGAACTCAGAAACTATAGTAAATAAGTTACCTAGTACAGTCAGCACAAGGTTGTCGCGTACTACGTAACACAATTTACGCGAAATACGCCTGCGTTCAAATATTCACGCTATCTTACGTTAGTTGAAAACATACGGTGGTATAATGGAAGCGTCTAATCGCCGCATACAAAATATCCATTTGGCATCCGTATGGCGCAAAAAGTAGATGGTTGGATGGATTTGATTTGATTCAAGATAGTTATTTTAATAGAGCATGGGCATTTTTAAGCGTTCTTAACGTGGTCTGTTTAGTTCGAATACATAGCAAGAAGACCGCATAATAATTATATGTAGGAAGAATTATATAGTGACAGGCAAAATGGATGTCAAAAGATATTGAGAGTGAAGTCCCACAAGATGGTCTAACCTGGTATTCAAACATCTGGAAATATCAAATATCACACATCATTTTTTTATTTATTTATTTATCATCTAAGTGTCTTAACTCGTAAAATAAACTTTGACGGTAAAACAAATTAAAATTTATCAAAAATTAAGCCTAGTTAAATCATAACGATTGGATATTTTCAATTTAATGAATCCTGTGTGATTCGTTTTACGTGCATTTGCAACTTTTCGTTAAATAAATATTCAGCATATAGTAATTGTAGCATAAAAAAAACAAAATCATATTCGAACAGATATTTTAATATAATACAATTAGGCACGTCATTTTATTGCAGCGGTTAATAGTATTTGTAGCCCCGTGTGTTTCGTTGCGTGCGCTAGTAGTTATTCACGGGGAGCTACAGTCTATGCAGATTATAGTGAGTTACATTTACCTGAGACTCTCAAGACGCCCCTCTGCGCCTAATTGAACGACTGCCTAGGATCTTGCTGCATACAAGATGCTCTAGTTAAAACTCATTCTCCTAGCGGCTATTATAGGATTTTATCTAGCGCTGGTAATAAGTTTTTTTTTACATAGTCATAGTAATACCCAGAAACATGTAGCCGGTATATTAATGTGGACCATGGTATACCTGTATGCTAAATTTCATGAAAAAACTTTCAGTCGTTTTTGCGTGAAAGCCTTATTTAGATTATTTAATATATCTAATAGCGAGAAAGTAAAAGTATAAAATATGTAGTGCTCTAACTGCGGCTTAGACCGCTTTTTCGGGGAGAAATAAACTTCCATACATCTTCAAAAACTTCTAAATTTATAATCTAAAACTATAAAATCACTGTACAATGTACATGAAACCATCATCACAAGTACCTACGTGTCCTATTACCCAATGTCTTAACCTACTATTTACAATTTAAAGTAAAAGGAAAGGAAAATGCCCATAGCCAGTACTCTTAAAAAAATAATTGTGTCACAATGATTTTTGGACAAAAAATTTAATTAAAATACTTCAAGTATTTTACCCTATTTCCTGAAAAATCCTTATTGGGAATAATTTTCTGAAATTAATAAGTAACTTTACTTCCGTTTTACAAAAGAAAACCATTGGGCCATTTATGTTTGGATAAGGGCCAATCAGGAATCTTTTAGGTATGATAAAACTACATGAAAAGTGATGCTACAAATTCTCATTGGGAATTAACTGTAATTTTGATCCAACATAGTAACTAGGGTATTGATTGGACGAAATTAATTTTTAAATATTCCTTGAATTTTCGATTCAAAATTGGAACTGTAATTGTAAAACGATTAATCGGTGTTTAAAAGCACTGAATATTTTATGAGACATACCGTCCATCGTTAAATAATTATTTGAGAATGTCGACGTGATTTAAAAATAACAACGTGTCTTCGAATCTTTAATAATTTTACAGGTATTACATACAATCGATAGTAATCGACCGTCGTAACTTCTACTAGGAAGACAACGCACAACCTAAACCAGTGGACTTAGAATCATTAAACGCAGGGTAACTAGGAAAGAAGGTAAATGTAGAGAAAGAAGTTAACAAACCTTGGAATTTACTGTTAATTACTGAAAAAAATATACATCAAATAACTTTAAACGAGCAATTCTTGTTTACATATTTTCTGGATCTCGAAAACGGCTTCAACGATTTTCATGAAATTTTGTATGCAGGGGCTTTCGGGGGCGATAAATCGATCCAGTTATGATTCATTTTTAGAATATGTCGTTTTACCTGTATTTTCAGGCAATGAAAAACTGCTACAATAGAGTCTTCCTGACATCTATTGGCGAGTAGCAACACTGAAGCTACTTCAGTAGATGGCGATGTTAATCAACACTAAACCGAACAAAGCTCGGTCATTCGGGTATTTAAGATAAGCTAATGTAGTTTTAAAATCATATTAAGCTACTTTTCATTGTACTAGGTTTATACAAATCTGCTTCTAATCGAGAAACTAAAATGTAAAACAAAAATATTTCAATGACCTGTCCTCTTTTCTAGTAGCGAGATCCAATACCATCAGATAAAATGAAATTGACAGTGGGAGTCATTACAAAGATAACTGCTGTGTTCAGTTACAAAGGCGACTCCATTAGCGATTCATTTTAATTAAAATTTGTCCATTAACCTAACAGACAATGTTTTTATCTGCTTTCTTTATTATTCGGTGATTTAAAAACTAATTTCGATACACATACTAATTTATATATCGCTTTATTCCCCATAAAATAACTGTATTGTACTATTGTCGCACCACGGCAAAACTAAACGCTTTGGAATTTTTTCAAAGATGCATAATTTATAAAAAAAATCTTCAGTAAGCAAATTCTGATTAACTTTTTTGGCAATGGATGTGTTGCCTGGGAGGCGGCCGACCTCCGACTGACGTTGTCGGAGCATTTGTAATTTGTATATCTAGGGATCTTTGAGAACTTCGATAGCGGGATTCGGGCGGCGTGACGTCACCGTGTGACGTGTATGCGCTGTCGCCACATCACCCCCCTGCTTAGACCGGAGGTCGATACATCTTGCAGTCCGTGCGCCGCGATGATTGCTCAGCCATGTGTGTCCACGGGATGCCCTCTATCCACGGTGAGTCGGGATGGGAGGGTGAGACGACCAATGCAGAGGGCGAGTGATGTGCACTCCAGCCGTCAGTGGAGCCGTCATGTGAAAAGTAGCCGGAATTTAATTTAGACAACTTTGATCCATAAAATAACAAAATTAGCTACAAATGTAATAAATTAATGGGTTGAAGCCAACAAGAACACCTAAGCCTTTATAGAATCACTATACTACTACTAATACACCGGCTAGATATCCAATAGACATTTGGAACACAATAAATGGGTTATTGTGGACGGCGACCGAGAAAGTTGAAATGTTATTATTTTCTCAGTTGTTATTAGTAGTAGTAGTAGTAGTTAGTATTAGTTACCCAATAAGAGTAAAAGGTAAAAACTATGTTGTAAAATGGAATATATATGACATAAATAAATACAAAAAATAGCTTATATATTATACAATATAATGCATGTATATATAACATTTATATTAAAATTGGGACGAAATTATTTCATTTCTATATTTATAAATTTCTGAATTTTTATGATAGTTTATTACTATTTCGGAATTAAATACTTTAATTTCCGATTATTTCAAAGTTAATTAGTATTCGGAAATTATTTTCTTTCGTTCCAATTTAAGCATTGCAACCAAAACATAGGTAAAATCGTATAAAACATTTAGAGGGAGGAGTTGGGTGGCGAATGGGTTGTTTTACCATAAGGATTGATAATGGTACAGATTTCAGTGCCTTGAAAGGGAAGAGAACAGATGCCATGACCTCGTATAAATTGGAATATTAACTTGGATACAAAGATGAATATATTATACACTATAACTTATTATAACAAACAGTCTTCAACATGTTTGGTAAGTTTAATCTAAGGATACGTTTTAGTAGACTTTTAACCACAAAATTTGAGCTCAGTACGAGATAATGAACAGAAGAAATTTAATATATCCGCGAGACGAAACTTGGCCTTCTTTCATAATTAAGTACTGTAATTTTTCAAGGATTACTAAAATTCACTGACTTAGGTTGAGAGAATTTATAAACTTAAATGAGACAAAGTTAGTATATTAAGTCTATACTGTTAATACTTGGTGGTATTCATGTTTCCTCTCAACTCTTATTAATTCTTTTGTATTTTCCCCATGCTACTACTACGACCTACTAAACTTCCCAATTCTGCCTATTTTCTCAATGGTTCTCCCCGAACTATTCTTATTAATTTTCCCTATATGCTGACTACAAATATAACTATTTTTCCCATTAAACTTCCTTCACATACTTCAAGCTTGGTAAGATCCATTTATATACGTAATTATGAGTAAATGTACATTATTTACATAAGCTATTCTTTTTGAAGAAACTGAATTTATGTCGCTAAGTAAGTATTTTAAAAATCGTGTGTGACTTTTATGAGATTGCAGTGTAGTGTTTGAGGAACTCCACAAAATTAGACAAGTAGAAAATAGTGTACCCAATTGCCACTTCACTGCGCAATAGACAAAGAAACCCCATAGTTCAAAAAGTGCTTCACATAGTTTGTCTCGCCTATTTCCTACTTCAAACACATGTTGAAATCTTAGGTACCAGTACCATTGAATACTAGGAAAAGTGGGAAATCAATGTTTTTTTTTACTTTTTCGCAACCGCAGGACAAAGATTTCAGGTTGATTCTCGGTTCGATCGTATTGATTTGACGTTATAAATGTGAGTCGTGAAAGTAATAATTTTGAATCACTGTAAGTGAGTCTGAATGTATCTGACTGAATGATGGGATTACAAAAATGAATTGAATGGAAGAACCAATTGCGAAGACGTGGTTGAGAAGCTGTGCAGTTTCTATTCTAATCTGATAAAATAAAATCAAGCAAAGTTATAGAAGGCTTATGCACTGTTTTGTTTATTTCACTCTCATGAAAGATGATAAAGATACGATATATTATATCAGTGCAATAACTAAAATAGCTTCATGAAGCGTTTGCGGCGGCAATTATCTTGTGTTACTTTCATAAAGCTTTCGTGTTCGTAATTAATTGACGGGTGCCTGGCGTTTCAAAATATTGCATAAAATTTTGTAACATACTTTATCAGTCAGTTTGAAAGGTTTTAAGCAAGTAATTCATCGTATCTCGTATGCTGTGGAACGCCTTGTAAAACCTACAGTTATAAGACAGTATATACATATCCTTGATAGGGTGGGCCTGGTTGTTTTAAGATGTATTTTAATTGGAGTGCAGAGAGCATGCCTGTGATTTTAACGGTAGCCCGCGGCTTTATGGGGGCCTGGTATTTTGATACCTTGTCTCATATTTATCTTTTTTACTTAACGAGCAGACGACGCACCTGATGGTAAATGATCATTGTAAAAAGAAAGCAGGGTCCTTAGGTATAATTAGCTCTCCCACACTTCTTCCGATTCGGTATTTTGTTTGTTTGTTTTTAAAAGATCTTTATTTATAAAAAATAGTTACAAGATATATTTGCAACAACTTATAAATATTGCAAATACAATCGTAAGAATAATAAACGTTACGTATGCTAATAGCGCCTCTTTAAACAAACACGATACTTATTAATTATTTCATTTTAATTCGGTATTGAATATTTCGTCTATGACTGTTTTGTCTATGACTATTTTGTTGTCAATGACGGAAAACGTGAGTTTTAAAATAATAGTCGAATCATTAATTTTGGCAATGAATAACGGGAAATATGACGTTACTATTAAAACACTTTTGATATGTAATAACGATGTATATTGACGATGAATAACGAACTGCAGTTGTATGGCTACAAAATTTAATCGAACCACTAATTCATGAAAATTAATAATGCCAGTAGCCAAACGATATTAATCACGGGGTTCTTATAAGTATCATGACTTTTGGCAGCTTCGCTAAGTGGGGCAATAAATCGACTACGGCAATAGGTTACGCGGAGTATAACTTAAATTAGGTTAATGTTTGTCGACCATTATGATGATAAGGCCTTTGTTTCAACTATCGCGAGTAACATAAGGGCTACTAAGTGGCCAACGGCACAGTTCAAAGTGTAAGTACTGATTATCTGAGCTTGTTTTAACATTCATATTCTACTCATGAGACTTAAAGTTCTCATGAAAGCTGACATAAACTTTAAAACACTAAACAGCACTTAGATGAAGTATTACTTACACGTAAGAAAAATACATGTTATTATTTATTTTATTTCAAATAAAGTTTACTCTAACGATTTTGCAGTATCTATTACACAACATAAAATGTATTAAAGACTTATTACTTATTGAATTCATTCGTTCCAATTCGGACAGTCGTCGTAGCGATTTTATAATTTAGAGCTGCAGTGTCCAAGGTTCAGCTGGTTTTAAAGATTCTAACCTTAATTATAAGGTTTTTAAGAAAGAACAAGATGCATATAAATGTACAATTGTACATGGTAGGCATTTACATATTATTGTTATATGTCATTATTTCGATCCAGTTGAAGTAGTCACTAATTTAGCTGACATTCTTATAACTTTATACTCGTACTAAACCGGTAACTCACCCGCGCTTGACTCCGGGTACCTTCACCTTGGGTACCCCTGAAGTAATGTTTAGTCAGCGTTAGTAATATGACACTTTGAGTTGGGACAAAAGCCTCTTAAAGCATCGATTACTGTTGTTGTCTTTAAACTACATTCGAATTTCCTATCCTTAGTTTCCTGAATCATGGTTATGAAAAACACTCAAGGTTTTCTCAATTTCATGCTGCTGCGAGCTGCTAAACAGTTGAAGTCATATAAAATATAATGTATGCTAGCCTCAAGTGTATTCTGCCATCAAAATGGTAAAATTGAATAAATAATTTGGGCCAATAGGTACTTTGATTAGCTAAAATAAAAAAAAAATAAAAGAAAGGCACTCCGGGAGTGTTGACAGAAGTAAAAATTTGACCAGTTATAATGTGTGTATTTAAATTAAAATCTGACATGTCGCTAACTTTATGGTTTCATCCCACCTCAAAAATGCCTCAACGCACCCAAAGAAGTTTACACTTCAAAATTAACAAAATTTACCAATTAGCAAAAATAAAAAAAATACCAAAATTAAGTAAAGACCTAATATTATAAATATAAAACATCCGACAGATATTACCTAAATAATGATGAAAATCGCATCAAAATCCACTGTGTATTTTAAAAGATCTAAGCGTAACACGGGAGGAAGCTTAGTTTTATATTATATAAAGATGGTGCTACTACCACAGAAGACATAATATGCTACTACTTCAGTCAATAGGGTTTTGGCAAAGGGAAATCTCCCACTAGGCAAGGTGGTATTGCCTGGGGGCAGCCGAGCCCCTCTCATCTAGTCGGAGCATTGTATACCTAATATGCAACCGATACAGAAAACTTCGATAGCGTGATTCAAGTTAGCGTGCCGTCACCGTGTGATGTGTAGTGCGAAGTGGCCAAATAGTAAAAAGTTATTTAAAGCTCCTGTAACATTTAATCGCTTCAAGCTGGTTATAAGACTAGTGCGCAATCCAAGGAGTACATGGATGTAAGTTATGTGACTTAGTACTTAGCAAAGTCGGCAGTTTTGTGCATTACTGCATTCTTATGTGCATAAAGTATCAGTAACGAAAATATATGTGGAGTTACTTAGTTAAACTTGGACAAAATTTTCGAGATACAGGAGCGAATATTTTTCTGGGTTTTATGTGAAATAAATTTATTTATTAAGCACCTAACAACAGCAAAGACTTGGGCCAAACATGGCAAATATGTTTATATTTTGCATCAATACGCAATGCGTAATCGTTTGAAGTATTTCACCTAAAAGTGATGGAGTAGAATTTACGATAATTAGTCAAAAGCCTGGATTGATACTAAAACTATGCTGGTTGCATGCAGATTACGTTAAGCATCGACGAATGAGCTGAATAGTCATTGATGGTAATACTGGAAGTGATGATTATCGGTTTGAATGAACAGTTTCTGTTGTTCCTAGCGGCTTTTACAGCTTCACGCGGATAGAGGGGCCAGCTTAGAAAGACTCAACAAAAAAGACAATTTTTTTCGTCAGCCGAAAAGATCTAGATTTATCGAGTACTGTGAGTAAGAAAAAAATAATCCCGGGAGTTTCTTGCCGCTTCTTCTCCCGGGACCACGTACGGTAGGGATTTGTTGAAGCGATTGTAACAAACCTACTTCAAATAAAAACTTATTTCATTTCATTTCATTTCAACTTATTTCATTTCATTTCATTTCAACTTATTTCATTTCATTTCATTTACCAAATGCATTACCAACTATTTAAGTATCCGGTGCTTATTACTTAGGCTGTCTAACATAATTGACACAAAAATAAAACAAAAAAAAATATAAACATTTCTTAATTACAAAATGTAAGTATGGTTAGAATTTTTAAGCATGAGATTGTAGCATTATAGAAATAAGTAAAGTAGAGAGAGCTCGTCTGATGATGAAACTAGAAGGTGGCCAAAAGAACTCTGAAAACACAAAACCTTATTGAAGTGAAACTTCTTTAGAATCGTTATTGATTTGAAACCGGATGCAACGACAGGTAAGATAATATAACCGCTAATTTCGTCTTTCAATTTAACTTCTCCGTAGCTCAATGGTCAGGACGTAGATACACAATACCTGATGTGCAGGTTCGCGTCTCAAGTATTTTTTTTTTTAGTTTTATTTTTATACTGTTTTTAAATACTTTCAAATGCTCTTCTAAATATTTTCAAAGAATTTATCAACAAAAAATAAGAATTTCATTCTTTCATTCTGTCGATCGACCGACCGATTATACAGACAGTAAAAATGCTAAGTTGTATTCATAGATGGCGCGAGGAATAAGATAGAACATTCGTTTTATTGCTAGATAGATTTTTAAAAAGTGCTAAGTTGTATTCATAGATGGCGCTTCGATTTATTGCTTTAAGATTCGATTTATTGCTTTTTCATCTCATTATCTTGAAACCAAAATTTTGGAAAGTTTCACTTCTACCACGTGTGAATTGCACATATTTTCTTTTTTTAGGCTTATTGGATTTGTTTTGAGTACAACCTATCTGGGTTTGAGTTTTCGTCTTGGTCTTGATATTCAGGATCTGATATTTGAACCGAAAGGTGCCTAAGAAAAAAATTACCAATCCCTGCCAAAGGTTGACCACTAGTCAACCTTGAGGAAGTCCCGGAACCAATTCACTTGATATTATACCTAAAGGTTTTTTTTTGTGTCGATATTGCCGTAATAAACTTGACATACGAAATTATTATTGAGCGTCTCCAGACCAATATCGCTATGTTTGTATTGAATCTCTTTCGATTTCTATAAGGCTTAGGAATATTAAAATTGTTGTTATACTTATGTCCCAATATTGAAAGATATTGGGAAATGTGGATGATGCAATGTATTGATATATTAAATTACTTTGGGAGCAATTTTTTTATTACCAGTACTATTCGCCGTATGGCTACGCCTCTGGCGAGGTTAGTGACTCTTTTTAGGGTTCCGTAGCCAAATGTCAAAAAACGGAACCCTTATAGATTCGTCATGTCTGTCTGTCTGTCTGTCCGTCCGTATGTCACAGCCACTTTTCCTGAAACTGTAAGAACTATACTGTTGAAACTTGGTAACTAGATGTATTCTATGAACCGCATTAAGATTCTCACACAAATATAGAAAAAAAACTTTTGGGTGTTAAATACTTACAACTGAAACTCAAAAATTTTTTTTTCATCAAACCCATACATGTGGGATATCTATGGATAGGTCTTCAAAAATGACATTGATGTTTTTAATATCATTTTTTTCTAAACTGAATAGTTTGCGCGAGAGACACTTCCAAAGTGGTAAAATGTGTGTCCACCCCCCCTGTAACTTCTAAAATAAGAGAATGATAAAACTAAAAAAAATATATGATGTACATTACCATGCAAACTTCCACCGAAAATTAGTTTGAACGAGATTCAGTAAGCAGTTTTTTTTAATAAAAAATACACTATATTAAAACACCGATCAAAGTTACAACAAACTACAAGAGCTTTTATATTATGTTACTTGCTGCTACGGAACCCTTCATGGGCGAGTCTGACTCGCACTTGGCCGCTTTTTTATTTAACAGACAGTTGAGTAAACTATAGTGACGAAATGATAAGAGAGGTTGCCTTTGCCCATGGACCTCAGTAATAGCAAAGGCATTATGGTTGCGTTACTGGACAAAAAAGAAGTGGAGGACCAGCTGCATTTAATGCCTTTTATTTGCCTTTTTGTCATTCTTTTCATTATATTCAGCTCTCCGATACTGCAAACGAAACCAAGGAAATATCACGTTTGACGTTAAAAGCAGGATTGTTGCTAGCTAGGATAAAAACTCTATGAAAATGCATGAGTATCAAACTAAAGACCCAATGACCTTCGACTCAGCAGGGCGTACAACGATATAATAAGGGTTAGGTTGTTCTCAAAATTGAATGGAGCTCCTTATAATCCATTACTGGCTTTGCCCGCTTCCACTCCCGAGGATAAACAATTATTGTGTGACATTATAAGTACTTCTTCTCCGGTATTTCTTGTCTGCGAACAATAACCATTAGAAAGTTGCCTGTGTAAATAAACGAGGTTATTTTTATTTCATTTTACTTATTTTATTCAAACGGAAAATGAGAAAAATGCGGGCGTTAATACCGTCGTGTAATAAAAATCTATTGTTATTCAGCAAATCACGAGTTCTGTTTGTTGTTATTCTCCATTCTAAAGATTCCATTGTCTGTCTGGTATCGGCAACGCTGGGACATTTTGCAGTCAATTCTAGTGCAGAATCCTGATACAAGGCGAAGTACAACCCTGCTTAATGTTACTATAACAGTTGTTTTAACCAAGCGTAATTCGACTTTATTCGCATGGTGTAGAACATAAATTGGCATACTGTATCGAGTATGATAACACAACTTTGTTGGACTATGTTCTCGTATGGTGTATTCATGGGCAAATGTAGGATCTGACACAATGGATTCTCAGTCGCCTCGTATCTATTGATGAAGTTTAAACAATCGTCTGGTTTGCTGGAGTATTCTGATTCAAATTATACTGTTGGGCTTTACTACTTCAGACTGGTTGAAAATCACCCGGTGATGATTAACGTAAAGTGTAATATGAAAATCTATTCCATTTTCTTTAATTAATGCTTTGTTTTTCATCGAGAAACATAATTCTTAACTTAAGAATATGTAATATCGACGATGGAAAGGCAAAATGTATTATCCGCCATTTAGTAAAATGACCAGGAGAGACGATTAAAGTTTTAGAAAATTCATAACTTTTAAAGTATTGAAGATATCTCTATAAAATTTAAGTGAATAGTAATAAAATTTATTACAAATGCATACATGTAATAAAAAATAACGTATGTCTAATATTTGTATTAATTTATGGAGTTTATACAAAATACCAAAAAATCTCAGATAGGTAAAATCAGTTTATATCCAAATATTATATCCAAAAAATTTCAAGCAAAGTGTTTTATATCCAAAATATAATATAAATATTTTCTAGTAAATTGTTTTATATCCAAATAAATGTGATATTGCTATCGAGTAAAATGACTTAAAAACACATCCAATCATGACCAGAGAGAGGTAAACGCTTTTATGTAACTTCTTCATATCTATGCAAACCTGGAAAAACAGTTCAACAGACATCATTGTATTCGAACAAAGAGGGCCAAGTGGTTTAACCATACACTTAAATATAATTTAGGCCACAAACTAAACTTTCCATAACTTAATAAAATCCTGAAAATTGTAAAAAAAATAAAATCATCCATCCAATCCATCCATCAGCCTTTGAAGGTCCACTGCTGGACATAGGCCTCCCCTAACTTGCGCCACTCTGACCGGTCCTGAGCCTTCTGAATCCAGCAGATGCCAGCTGTCTTCTTCAGGTCGTCAGTCCACCTGGTCGGGGAGCGTCCTATGCTCCTTTTTCCGAGACGTGGGCGCCATTCGAGGACCTTTCTTCCCCAACTGTTATCGGTCCTTCGCACTATGTGGCCAGCTCATTGCCACTTCAGCCGGCTAATTCTTTGAGCTATGTCGGTTACCCTTGTTCGTCTACGGATCTTCTCATTTCTGATGCGATCACTTAGTGAAATACCGAGCATAGCCCTCTCCATAGCCCGCTGCGCTACTCTGAGCTTGTGGATTAGGCCAATAGTAAAGCACGACGTCTCGGATCCGTATGTCATCACTGGCAACACACACTGCTCGAACGCCTTCGACTTCAGGTACTGAGGTAGTGTTTTGGACGACAAGATATGACGCAGTTTCCCGAACGCAGCCCATCCGAGTTGGATTCTACGAGTGACTTCTTTCTCGAAGTTGGACTTACCCATCTGAATCACTTGTCTCAGGTAATTGTTTTCGTCTACAACTTCGAGAGCAGCGCCATCAACAACAACCGGTACGGGTGTGACATGGACATTCGACATGATTTTCGTCTTGTCCATGTTCATCTTAAGACCCATCCGTTGTGAGGCGCTGTTCAAGTCCCCGAGCATTGTATCAAGTTCTTCCAAGGAACCCGCCAGGATGACTATATCATCGGCATATCGCAGGTGTGTGATGTATTCGCCATTGATGTTAATGCTCCGTCGTTTCCACTCCATCTGCTTGAACACGTCTTCCAACGCAGCGGTGAACAGTTTTGGGGATATGACATCCCCTTGTCACTAAGAGACAAAAAAAAATTAAAAATGAAGATAAATGTTTTACTAAAATTATATTTATCAAAAAGTTACTGATTAAAAGGTTATAATGGTAAGGACGGAAAATCAAAACAATTAATTCAACAATAAACAACACGTAACTAAACAATCCATCCATCAGCCCTTGGAGGTCCACTGCTGGACATAGGCGTCCCCAAACTTGCACCACTCTGACCGGTCCTGAGCCTTCTGAATCCAGCGGATGCCCGATGTCTTCATCTGGTCGTCAGTCCACCTGGTCGGGGGGCGTCCTATGCTCCTTTTTGCGAGATGTGGGCACCATTCGAAGACCTTTCTTCCCCAACGATTATCGGTCCTTCGCACTATGTGGCCAGCCCATTGCCACTTCAGCCGGCTAATTGTTTGAGCTATGTTGGTTACTCTTGTTCGTCTACGGATCTTATTTCTGATGCGATCACCTTGAGAAATACCGAGCATAGCCCTTTCCATAGCCTGCTGCGCTACTCTGAGCTTATGGATTAGGCCAATAGTAAAGCACCACGTCTCGGATCCGTATATCATCACTGGCAACACACACTGCTCGAACACTTTCGACTTCAGGCTCTGAGGTAGTGTTTTGGACGATAAGATATGACGCAGTTTCCCGAACGCAGCCCGGGTTGGATTCTACGAGTGACTTCTTTCTCAAAGTGGGACTTACCCATCTGGATCACTTGTTCCAGGTAATTGTATTCGTCTACAACTTCGAGAGCAGCGCCGTCAATAACAACCGGTACGGGTGTGACATGGACATTCGACATAACCTTCGTCTTGTCCATGTTCATCTTAAGACCCATCCGTTGTGAGGTGGCGTTCAAGTCCCCGAACATTATACCAAGTTCTTCCAGGGAGCCCGCCTGGATGACTATATAATCGGCATATCGCAGGTGTGTGATGTATTCGCCATTGATAAAATAGATAAAAAATACATGAGAGGTGTCAAGGGACACCCGGATGGAACGAAGTTCCTTTCGATTTATATATTGTTTTGTTGTACAGCGCCATCTCTGTAAAACTCTCTGAATCACTTCAAAAAAAGTGTCGTCATTCGTAAGAATCAAAAAGTGTAGTAATTTTCCGTCTAGCCCCCTTTCACAACGCGCGATAAGGAACTTCGTTCCAATAACGCGTTTAGGAGGTTGAGTTGAGGAGAGATGTAGGTTCTCTCTGCGTATTCTACCGTCTGTATAATGGGGAATGTTCTGAACAACTGTTTGGCTTACTACCTGCAGTTCATTTTCTTCACCGCACACAGCGTACCAGGTTCCATCAACACTATCTGGATACTTGGCGTTCATCCACTGTCCGGTTCTCGAGTCATTTTCTACCTCGCACGTGTAAACTGTGGAACAAACTACCTGCATCGGTGTTCCCTCTAAGACCTATGACATAGGGTCCTTCAAGAAGCGGGTCTATCGTCATCTTCTTGACCGGCAACGCGTTGGTGACGCCCCTGGTGTTGCTAATGTCCATGGGCGGCGGTGATCACTTACCATCAGGTGACCCGTCTGCTCGTTTGCCTGCTCAAAGCATAAAAAAAATAACGCTTCACACTCATAGCCCCACACTAGGATTCCCTGTGTCGTGGGTGCCATGGACAACACACAAGACAAGGACATTCACGCCCAGACCGAGAACAGAAATTCAAACTCATCATTCAAATTTCCGCCTCGCTGGGAATCGAACCCAGAACCCTTGGCGCGGCGATCCGGTATGGTGACCATTGCGCCACACGGGTCGTCAAACACCCACGGGACTTCAATACTTCTATATACCGGTACTCGATCCGGCACCGCTGGGGAGAATTCAGTACTGTCCAGGTCTCGATAGAATCAAAGGCTTTCTCATAGTCCACATAGGCAACACATAGCGGCTGATTACCTCGGTCTTCTGTATAATCTGCCGCAGTGTGTGTATGTGGTCTATAGTACTGTAGCCTTTTCGGAATCCTGCTTGTTCGGGAGGCTGAAAGTCATCAAGCCTGCGTGCAATGCGATTTGTGAGCAGCCTCGGAAACAGCTTATAAACGTGGCTCAGAAGTGCAATGGGCCTGTAGTTCTTCAAAAGGGCTTTATCGCCCTTCTTGAAGAACAGCGTCACCACACTTCTGCCCCACGCTTCCGGGGTAGTTCCAGTGTTGATGACGGAATCGAATAGTTTTTGGAGCGCCACTAGAAGGGGGTTTCCTTCAGCTCTTAGAAGCTCGGTTGTGATTCCGTCATCTCCCGGTGTCTTATTGTTCTTAAGTTATTTGAGAGCCTCTCTAAACTCATACAGGCTAACGTCCGGGATATCCTCTGTGTAGTGTTGGGTCGGTTTAGCTCGCTTGTCGCTCTCCTCGCGAGGAGATGGAGCTTGAGAGGAGGCATACAACCGTCCGTAGTATCTCTCAGTTTCGTACTTCAGTGCCGAACTCGGTCTTCAACCTCGTAAGCTGACCTTGCCCAGTAGATAGATCCTTGGCGAACACTTTTGAGCCCTGGCGCTAAACAATAACTTATCTAAAATACTTAAATAATGGTGAATCGCGAGGTTTGACAACGGCACGAAGTGCGTGTAACCATCCTCTCCGACACAAGAAGGGTGACTGAAGCGCCTGCGCATCAGCCCGTACTTAAATATTACCATCTGACTTACTCGCAATTTGCTTTAATTTGTATGGTTTAACCATAATTTTTTGTATGCAATAAAAAATTGTAAAGTAGTTTAATGCCAAAAATGGAACTAGTACAGTCAGTTTAAATGCACAGGTTATTTGTGAAAAAAAACAAGTAAATTTGTTTTATTGTATTAAAATAGGTTCTAGAAAGAACAGCAAAACGACTCAACGCATAATGTTACCTTATTTTGGATAGGTAAAATGTATTATCTTGGAAACAATAGCATTTTAGAATACAGTAAAATGTATTAACTTACAATGACTAACATTTAAAATCGGAGTAAAATGTTTTAATTCTATTGATGAACAAAAATCAAGTTGGGTATAATGTATCAATTACAAAAATGATAATATTATAATTTGGTAAATTGTTTTAACATTTAAATTTAGTTAAAGTCAAGCAAGGCAAAGTAACATAAGGTAAAATTTTTAGTTGAGATGTGTTTTAATGACAAAATCCACTATTTACTGTGGAGTTAAAACACAAAAAAATATGAAAAACTTCAAAAACACTGGTGTATTAACGACCATAAAAGTCTTCAGATCGAGCTGAAACTAGGACCATTCGAAAGAGAAAATTCTCCCGATTCCAACGATGTATATAACTCGATATCGCCTAAAATGGCGGTTAATACATTATGCCTTTCCACCGTCGATATGTATTTTATGACACGGAACGATTAGTTCACACAGCAATGAGTACAGAATTGTAGTGAAAGAATAATAGAATTGTTAATTTATAACATGGTTATTTACATATAATGAAGAAATTAAACGTTAAAGAACAATCACTGCTGGCAAAATTGTTAAACAAAAAAATTGATTATTTTATGAAATGTAACGATATTAACATTATTACATAATTGATATTAATATTCTATGCAACATGTATGAAAGACACTGCGATTGAACGAAAGGATTAAATGTAGGTATTAGAGTTTTTTTTTTTAATCTCATTTATTTTGCGGACTTTTGTAATTTATTTACATGTCAGTCCGATCGTATTACACAAACTATTTAATACAATGAATACGTATATTAGTTAACTATTAAGTTACTAACAAATTACTTGAAGTGACTTACAAATCTACAAATTCTCTTGATCGCGTCGGAGGTCGGATTTGACAAGATGGGATGAAAGCTACCTACATCCATACTATTAAGATTGTAAGTCACTTCAAGTGACTGCCTCTCGCTCTGAAAGCTTACGCACTCCACCAATACATGGTGGACGTCTTCGACGACACCACATGCCTCACAGTTGGGACTGTCAGATTTGCCCATTAAATATGCAAATTTTTTTAATGGCAAGTGACCTGTTCTTAACCTAAGTGCTGTTTTCAAAAGAGTTCTTGGCATGTTTACGTTTATAAACCATGGTATATGGGGAGGCTCACACTGAATAGTTCTGTACAAAATTCCCTTCTCAAGTGATCGTTCATTAAAATATTATTGTTTCCACTTTTTGTAGCATCCTTTTCTAAACCTAGGTAGGTATTAGAGTTAGTTGTAATAATTGAACCTGAACTATTTATTTTATGTAAATTCTCATACCTAGAGTAACACTTTCTGAGAAAACGTGTAGCTTTGGGAACAGTACAAGGACGCGTATGTAGATGTATGAGTATGAGTTTACCCAAACGTTTAGTATAAAACAGTTATAACCCATAGTTATCAGAGCATCAAATTTTAATTCAGAACACATCTCTTATGTTATATTATACTAAAAATATGAGTATTGTATCGAATATATTATTATTTATAGAAAAAAAATTAAAATGGCTAACGCAAAGATTTATCCACTTCTCTTTAGTGTCTTTATCATTTATACATTTACGAGTATTACCGCCTTTCGCACATAACTCCTTGAACATTAAACTCGCCATTTTTAACATAATGCAACTGAATGTTATCTGAAACAGGCTCCACTCTGTCAATGCCAGCGCATACCAATTATTACTTTAAAAAGAAAACAATAAAAATATTATCATATTGTAAAAACTCTCAATTTTAATAACATCTTAAAAAAGTATATTTTTTGGAAACAACTTTCAACATTTTTATTGCGAGTGAAAAAACAAAACTCATTCGGTTCTGATGATTCGCCCCGTTCAATTCACATAAGCTGTATTAAAAAAAAACAATGTCAACAAAAAACTGCGACTTTATTACGAAGTTTACCTGCTCTTAGTGGGAGTGAGACAAGTGGGTAACATAACTCATTCAATTTGCTGAAACCCGGCTCCATTTTATCAGTGCCTTCACGCGTACGCGTTATTCGTTTTCCATCAAAAGCCGTGAAAGGCTCTCGTAAAACGGAAAAATAAAACGCAGTACCGTGGCAGCACAATGGCTTTGGGGGCAATTTTTCACGCGTGTATGCCTCACAGCCGGCTCTCGGTCTATAGGCCATGGACTCTTACATCCGGTCACCATGACGCGATAATGCGTCGTTTTATAGTAATGATAAATAACTCGTTGCGATAAAGTGTGGCTTTAGTTTGTGTGTGTGTGTGTATTGGTGACAAAAATGCATATTATCTATATTTAGGACACATTCAGCATTAGAATTTAATGAATTAGAAAGAAGTATAATTTACACAAAAAAAATATCTAATAAGGAAAAATAAGAAAATTTTCAGGAGTTAAAAAAATAAGAAGGCTCTCACCGCCTTAAAGACTTAAATTAAATATTTATTACAAAAAAAAGTTTAAAACCATTCTCTGTTACCGATGTTTCGTGTTAACCTAAAACATGATACGTGCGTTAAAAAATATAAAACAGCTATTAGAACTTAAATTAAAACCGCCAGTCCATTAAATCCGGAACCTGTAAGAAACCGACATTAAAATTACATACGCTTAGCACAGCACAAATAACTCTCATAGCCACAAATACATCTCTCTATAACTCTAAATCGTGACTAACCTCAAACTGTAACTGACAATGATATTCCATTGTACGTTATCCACATTGCTGATGGAGCATCATTTCTGGTTGACAGGCGAGCGGCGCGATTTGATGGGTTTGAATAATGTTTCATTAATGATTGATTGGTTTTGGATCGTGTATGAGTATTGAGTATTAACCTTTGTGATGAAGTGTAGGTTCTTTTCACAGGATCTTTTGAACATGTAGATCAGCTCGTGTGCAAACTATTTCCATAAAAACGTAGATATTTCGTGTTTGAACGTTAAATATTTAAGTAACTTTGTTTGAAATATTTATGTAAATGATCTAGTCAGGTGATTGAAAAATCTAACAACAGATTTATTTAATGTCATACAATTAATTGTCATTATTTTTATTAAAATTTATCTGCTCGTTTGTTCCTCTTTCCCCCAATCTCAGAAAAGGCTTATTCTATTTGAGTACGATTTCCTATGATGTATATATTTCCCATGTCGTAAGCTTGGGGAGACATAAATCTTTCTCTATGGCATACAATATTATAAATTAGTCAAAACTCCACACAAAAACCTGAAAGAACAATGCCCAACTGCCATACATCGTTTTATTTCATTTTCAACTTTAGCGTCTTAAAATAAAAAAAAAATCTAAAAATCGCCACTTTAATTTCTGAGCTTAGTTATATAAGAATTTTCAGCAGACACCCTAGAACCAAAGTATTTTGAGATTGAATTCTTATAACCATTGAGTCATAGAGTAGGGGAGAATGTAATTTTTACCATTATTTTTTATTCTGACTTTTTTTTGATTGACAACCGGAAATGAAAATTTGACATCATTACATTTGTTACCAACATTTATAACGAAATTCTGTCTGTAATATTGGCCAGAAGTCTCCCTATATCTTGCTTGATACAAGCAATGTATCGAAGTGAGTGCCCGAATGAAAATGGACATTGTTGACATCATTGTTATTATAGTCAATTCATCACTTATTAATAAAATTATTTTACGCTGGGTAATATGGGCACAGGAATTAATTTTAAAATACGTAAAAAAATAATTGAATTGCTTCGGAATAACTGACGTTTTAAGACGCTACAAAAAATATAAAATAATTTTTGGGCATTGTTCTTTTCAGACACGCATTTTATTGTGATCGGTTTCCTTTTTTTATTTAAATAGAAAACTAAAATTATAATATTAAAATACAATACACCGCAAGAAATCTTAGTAAAGAAATATTATGACTTTCCTGGCAAACAAATTGCAAGTATAATTTTAAGTGCTACGATAAATCGTCAGGACGATTTGTAACCTACGAGTATACTATACTATGGCACAAGGAGACATTAGCTTAAATTAGGTTAATGTTTGTATACGTACGACAATAATTCAAGCTCCTATATCGAATTGGTAGCAATGCAGCAGATGAATCGAATATAGTATAGTTAGTATTACTTAGTATTGTTAATATTGTTTCCAATGTAACTGAGCTTGTTTTAGTTATTTAATAACATAAGGTATTTTTATATGAATCCCTTTTTTATTTTATTGAAACACCTAAGTATAAAACGTATAATTCTAATCACGAGGATTGAGTACAGAAAACTGATTTCAAATAAATATTCTTCGAAAATCCTAGTTAGTTGAACATCATTTTTCCGTTTTATTTATTTATTTAAAGATGACAGACACCTAGGCACACTGACCACGTCCCGTAAGTCATTTATAAATATTAGAAAATCCAAGGGTCTCAGGTTTGATCCCTGACTGACTCCTGAGTACGTAAAATAAAGTCTTGAGTTGTATCCTTTGTACTGCACATAGTGCCTCCTATTATGGTAGCAAGAGAAAAGATCTGGCAGCTGCAAACTTCTGGAGAATCACGTCATTATCATATTGAAGCCTTTTCTAAAATCAAAGTAGGCAGTTTATGAAGTAACTGTACGCAAAATGGTTTGAGCTGAAGAATTAATTAAGATACCGTGCTTTTAAATGACTAAGGCACGAGTCTGACCTTCAACGTGCCACTGAAGATTGTGTCAATGGACTACTTTGTCAACATAATCAAAGACGTGTATAGATTAGTTTTAAAATGCATTCCCTCTTTGTATTTAAATAAATAAATACACAACTATATTACACACAGTAGAATAGTATGAGAGTTAGGTAATAATTTCCCTAAGTTCTTTATTCGTCCGAACCAGCGACCTACGGAACCGTCATTTTTCACTTCAACAGGAACAGCGGGCCAATTTACACAGAACCATCCATATTCCGGACACCAAACTTACTACTTCCAAACTGTAATAGGAACATGAAGTACTTAGATTAATTCAGGCGCTTCTTCCACAGCTCTTGAGATTACCTCCTTGGCATTAAACTCGTTCAACTTTTCTACGCCCAGATAAATAATTCAAGAAATTCGTACGCTGTGTAAGTTACTTCATCTTTGTACATAGTAGGTATGAGTATATTCTGCTTGGTATTGTTATGGCTGGTTAAATTTTTGTAAACGAGTCTTCTTTTAGTATTCTTTGACTTATTCATTATTGGAAGATTCAGGAAAACAATAATATTTTGCATTTTTTGAAATAAAGAAAAATCTTTAATAAACTCTTTACTTTTTACAAAACAATACAGTTCCTGCTATACGTTATTACGAAATAAAATAAATCCATGATTAAACGGCTACAGCAGCTCTACCCGTGGCATTGTCCGCGTTTTCGGGATAATAAGTACCTTTTTTATTAAGTACCTATTATTATTTATAACTAGCTGTTGCCCACAGCTTCGCACTCGGAAATTACGCTTATCATATTTAACCCCTATTTCTTTGCAATAAAATAATATTGCGACTATAAACAAACAAACAAACAAACAAACAAACAAAATCCTCTTTATTGTACACCAAAGTTATATCCAAATACATTTTATTATACAGGAACTAGTACAATAGGCGGTCTTATTACTTAAATAGCAATCTCTTCCAGACAACCTATTAAGCCAATAAAGTGAAAAATTTAAATATAAATAAATATAAATTGAGATGTAAGCTATCCAATCTTTTAAGTTGGATCAAACTGCAACACCGTTTGCAAATTTAATTAAAATCGATTAAGTAATTTAGGAGTCCATCGCGGACAAACAACGTGACACGTAATTTATATATATTAAGATAAGTACGTATTATTTCAAATCATGGTTTACCTGTGTACTAAATTTAATGAAAATTCGTGCATCGCTTTTTGCGTGAAAGCTATAACCATCCAAACATCCTCATAAACCAACTTTCACGTTTATAATATCAGTATGATTTGCTTAACATTATAAACGTTTATTAATATTATCAATAGTGCCGCTCTTGCTTTCTTCAGAAGCGTGCAATAAAACCTCTGTTAAATATGATTGGAAAATAATGTACACTTCAAAACAATTTCCTAGACTTATTGACGGTACCCTGCAGAGTGGTACAGCAAAACTAATTAAGTGCACAAACTCAATTTTATCGCTCATGCTGCATAATTATAGCTTTATAGCGCTGCTCTTGAAAGCTAAGAAAATTACAATGTGTCGAATAAATCAAAACGTTATTCGAATTCACAAAGCGTGTGATCGAACTTGAATAGAATATTCGAATTTTGTTTTAATAAAATAGTAATTTAAAATATTCAATATACGGATTATCTTTGCCGTATTGGGGCGGCTTAAAATACTAAACCCAATTCCACGCCGGATGTGTGTCGTAAGAGACGACTAATCCGACCTGCTGGTGATAGGGCCCCTCGAAGGGATAATATTATCTAGTAACTAGCAATCGCCCTCGCTTCGCTTCGGAAAAAATCTTAGGTGCTTTAGTTAACTTACATAACATACTCTTAGGGCCTTATCACTTTAAAACAAATCGACACATATTTTATTTTATCGCTTTGTTATGGAACCCAAAAAAATTGCATATATATAATTTAAGTTGAAGACTCGATATTGTAGTAAAGTCCTATTGAAATCCATTCAGTAGCTTCAGAGATTAATGAAGACAAACAAACAGAGAAACAAAAATTAAAAAGCTCATTTTTCGATTTTGATATCATGCTAGTAACGATTTATAACATGAAAAATGCAGTTATTTCGAAATCACAGACAGACATACTAATTATATTATATATTAAAGGTGTATATATTAAAGGCGTTGGCGTGAATCAACACATACAGAGCCATCTAGTTGCCAAGATAGTAATCGATTATTTATTGGATATCGGTTACTCATACAGACTTAATTTGCGTTTTTCTACCACTTCCCAGGTGAAATTTATAAAATGCTGAAATTGTATTGGAGGTCATAGATACGCAAACAATATGCTCTTAAAAACAAAATACAAAAATAGATATCCACTCAGTAATAGGGATTTGAATTAATGAAAAAAATAACCTTTAAATGCATTTTATGGCCTTTCCATGCAATATAAGTAAAATCTAAGAAATGCATGTATAACTCTTTTTGTACGGAGAATACGTTTTTAATAGTTTAAAACAAATCAGCTGATATTTTTTTATTTTTCCATACAAACCATCCCTAAGGAACCCTTTAGTACAGAACCCTAAAAAATTGCTTAGTTGTTAAGTTGAACACTTTGCAATATCCTAGTAAAAGTGTTGTTAAAATTCGTTCAGTGGTTTCGGAGATTAGCGGAGACAAACAAACAGACAGACAGACAAAAATTTTAAAAACTCATTTTTCGGTGTTGGTATCGTGCAAGAAACGATTTGCAACTTGAAAAAATCATTTATCTCGAAATCACAGACAGACTCTTCAATTTTATTAATATGTATAGATTAAAGGTGTATATATTAAAGGCGTTGGCGTGAATCAACACATACAGAGCCATCTAGTTGCCAAGATAGTAATCGATTATTTATTGGATATCGGTTACTCATACAGACTAAATTTGCGTTTTTCTACCACTTCCCAGGTGAAATTTATAAAATGCTGAAATTGTATTGGAGGTCATAGATACGCAAACAATATGCTCTTAAAAACAAAATACAAAAATAGATATCCACTCAGTAATAGGGATTTGAATTAATGAAAAAAATAACCTTTAAATGCATTTTATGGCCTTTCCATGCAATATAAGTAAAATCTAAGAAATGCATGTATAACTCTTTTTGTACGGAGAATACGTTTTTAATAGTTTAAAACAAATCAGCTGATATTTTTTTATTTTTCCATACAAACCATCCCTAAGGAACCCTTTAGTACAGAACCCTAAAAAATTGCTTAGTTGTTAAGTTGAACACTTTGCAATATCCTAGTAAAAGTGTTGTTAAAATTCGTTCAGTGGTTTCGGAGATTAGCGGAGACAAACAAACAGACAGACAGACAAAAATTTTAAAAACTCATTTTTCGGTGTTGGTATCGTGCAAGAAACGATTTGCAACTTGAAAAAATCATTTATCTCGAAATCACAGACAGACTCTTCAATTTTATTAATATGTATAGATATTGATTTTAATTGTTAATTAATACCATTACTACTATTAATATTTCTCCTGGATAGGTACCACCTTTGAGCAGAGTCAGCTGCCAAACGATTCAGTGTTCCAGATGGGGGCTTGAGAGCCAGTTCTTTCTTTCTTTTTTCTCTCTTTCTTGGCAGGCAACGCATCATCCTTTGGTGTTGCTGATGTTTATAGGCAACGATTGCCGCTTATCATCAGATGGATCGTTAGCTCGTTTGCCGGTTATTTCCATAAAAAAATTCGGTTGTTTTTATTTGAAAGTTTTGGGAGTATTTTAAATATTAAAATCCATGGTTATAAGGGTTATATTATAGCAAAGCCGTTGAAAAACAACTATTTGAAGCTCAAAAATTGTATCATAATTATGTAAATATTTTGTGTTTCTAGCTAACTTATTAGATGTATCAATGCAATAATAACTATACGAATCGAAAACACAGCCCCGGATCTACGATTTTTTTGAACCGGGGCAAATCCTTGATAGTGGCGCCCCCTCCCTTCAGCGTTTGAGAAAAACTGTTAAAATTGTCAATGAACATTGAAGTATTATTACTAGCGTATAGAACCGATATCGCGAACACCATGTCGCTCACCCAGTAATACAACGGCACATCTACGTTTGTCATATTTTACAAAAACGAATTTCAAAAATTTTATAAAAATGTTTAAAATTAATTTATGAGAATAATAACTATATTTTGTTTGAATAGGTGCAAAAAATTTTCAAATTTTGCTATTTATTGTTGTAGCCTAAGGGAAACGCTTAAACACAACAAGGCACCGGGAGATGACGGTGTCACCGCCGAGCTGCTAAGAGCTGGGGGGAAACCCCTACTAGTGGCGCTCCAAAAACTGTTTGATAACGTCATCCATACTGGAACTACCCCGGAAGCGTGGAGCAGAAGTGTGGTGACTGTTTTTCAAAAAGGGCGATAAAGCCCTTTTGAAGAACGACAGGCCAATCGCACTTCTGAGCCACGTTTATAAGCTGTTTTCGAGGTTGCTCACAAATCGCATTGCACGCAGGCTTGACGACTTCCAACCTCCCGAACAAGTAGGATTGTGTCACACTGTGACAGATTATACAGAAGACCGAGGAGTATAATTTGCCGTTATGTGTCGCCTATATGGACTATGAGAAAGCCTTTGATTCTATCGAGACCTGGACACTCTGGGCAGTACTCAATTCTCTTCAGCGGTGCCGGATCGACTACCGGTATATCGAGGTGTTGAATTGTTTTACGCATCAGCCACCATGCCCGTCAAAGTACACGACACAGCCACGAATCCCATCCATCTGCAGAGAGGTGTCAGGCAAGGGGACGTTATATCCCCAAAACTGTTCACCGCTGCGTTGGAAGATGTGTTCAAGCTGATGGAGTGGAAACGACATGGCATTAACATCAATGGCGAATACGTCACACACCTGCGATATGTCGATGATATAGTCACCCTGGCGGGTTCCCTGGAAGAACTTGGTACAATGCTCGGGGACTTGAACAGCGCCTCATAACGGGTGGGTCTTAAGTTGAACATGGACAAGACGAAAATCATGCCGAATGTCCATGTTACACCCGTACCGGTTGTTGTTGACGGCGCTGCTCTCGAACTTGTAGACGAATACAATTACTTGGGACAACTGATCCAGATGGGTAAGTCCAACTTCGAGAAAGAAGTCACTCGTAGAATCCAACTCGGATGGGCTGCGTTCGGGAACTGCGTCCGAATATCTTGTCGTCCAAAACACTACCTCAGTGCCTGAAGTCGGTGTTCGAGCAGTGTGTGTTTCCAGTGATGACATGCGGCTCCGAGACGTCTCGGAAAACGGAGTATAGGACGCCCCCCGACCAGGTGGACTAACGACCTGAAGAAGACAGCGGACATCCGTTGGATTCAGAAGGCTCAGGACCGGTCAGAGTGGCGCAAGTTAGGGGAGGCCTATGTCCAGCAGTAGACCTCCAAGGGCTGATGGATGGATGGAAGGGAAACGCCCTTTTGAAGACGCAAGACCACCAAGAGAGTAGATAAAAATTTATGCAATTTATATTGCATATAAGTTTGAAAATTGATTTTTAATTTATTTTAATTTTATTATTTAAAATTTTATTTTATGATTAAAATCTGCATTAAGCACTTGTATATTTTGTATGTTTCACATCTGCCAGCCATCCCGTGACGGCTCACATTTTTTATTATCTAATAACTAATTACTTTCATTTGTGAAATAAATGTGACAGAAACACAGAAAAAATGTATAACCAGGAAAGACTACAACTTTACACGGCGTGCTTTCTTTTCTGCGAAAGAATCTATTAGCTCCTCAAAGTCCGTCGCATAGGCAGTTTTGTTTTCAATGGCCAGGATCGCGATTCGCGAGGCTACATAGACGATCCACACTCATTGTAGAACGTAGATAAGTTTTAATTATTTTCACTAAGAGTTTGCTGAAGCTTCACTCACAGCTTGCAGGTATCACTGAAAAGTTTGTTTTTTAAACATAATATTATATTAAGATTCGATTACTTGATAAAAATTCATTTGTTCGATATTTCGAATTCTTGTCTCAAGGATTTGGCGCCCCCATGAAACTGCCGCCCGGGGCAAGTGCCCCGGTTTGCCCCCCCTTAGATCCGGGGCTGCGAAAACATTATGTCTACTTTTTTAAAGTCTGCTGAAAATGGCCACCAAAGAGGGCTACATTTACGAACACCTACATAAAAATAATAGAACACTGAAATAATCTCGGTTTTCTATGTAATACTAACATGAATATAAATTAGATTTTCTATCCTCTTTCCAGATTAACAGTTCCTCGTGTCGTAAGCAAACACTATCACTTTCACAAACATTGCTTAGGTTCTGGGTGATAATGCATTCTTATTTCTTGTGTGAAAATCCCGTTTGAAAAGAATTAGGGAGCATCTATACTATATTTATGTAAAACTCAAAGGGCAAATTTTCTGTAGGTACATTGAATATTTAAAAAAAATCGATTAGGGGGCACTCCAATAACGTGTTAAAGCACAAAAACATTTTTTTTAGAATTATGGTCTGTCTCTGTTTATAAAGATATGTAAAATGTAAAAATGTACATATATAAAGGTTAACATATTATATTTAGTGGTAGGCTCGCATTACCCAACAACCTACGCCTTTGTTAACAAATAACGCTGGAACCACGAACAAGTGGTATTCATTTTTAATAGGCCTATAATACATTTTATGTTTGCCCCATTTATTGTTTTCGGGATCGGTTAACTAGTTCCCAAATAATAAATATGTTACATTATTAATAAGTTTATTATTACAGAAACAAATACTGAAAAAAGCTTTGTTTATTATTAGCCTCATAACTTAATTGGTGTTAATATCTAATTATAATAATTGACTCATTGAATTATTATTACTAGCGTATAGAATCGACACCCCTAACACCATGTATGTCCCAATGCATTGGCGCCACGTGGCTTCAATCTTCAATGGATTCGTTCCACTTTGAAAGGAGAACGGGGGCTCAATTTTGAAAACGGAACCTCCCGGGCGGGACGCACATTTTATTCGAGATGTCTGTTCTATGACATTATAATATATTTCAATGAATTGACTATATTTTTTCCTTGGTATAAAACCACCTTTCAATGTGAATTATTTATTGTTAAATCATATTTCTATTTCGACATTAAAACGTCACATAATTAAAATTATATATACCTACAGGATTTTATCACTAATGAGATTGGTTTTTAAAATTTACGGTTGTCTTTATTCGGTTCATTGTCCAGGC
Organism: Thymelicus lineola; assembly: GCA_963932265.1. Taxonomy (NCBI): domain Eukaryota; kingdom Metazoa; phylum Arthropoda; class Insecta; order Lepidoptera; family Hesperiidae; genus Thymelicus; species Thymelicus lineola. The sequence goes on along the minus strand of OZ010699.1, from coordinate 2,698,445 downwards.
CGGTTTCCATTTCAATTAATTTTCCAATATATCGCAATGAATCATGAGGGTTATCTCGTGAGCTTGGTTCCGTAATTAAAGCTTATCTCTTAAGGTGTTTCATGAACCCGATATTGTATGAGAAATGTCAGAAAAAACTACCTTTTTTAATAACCTTATAATTTAAAAACATTATTAATTTATTTTTGACGACCCCCTTGTAGTTTGTGACCTTCGCAGCTACACATACATACTTTATGTTTTCACTAGAGACCGACAGAACTTTCGGCCAAAAAATATAATTTCGGCCTTAGTTTCGGTTTCAGCCTAAGAACCGAAACTTTCGGCCACACGGAAACTCAGTGTTCGTGAATTATCTTGTGTCGTTCGGCTAATTTCGTAGCTAGCCCATGGTCGCTGACTTGAACTTGAAGTCTCTTTAACATGTTTATTATATTTGTTAATTAAGTCGATGACAGAGCGCTGTAGCACGCATTTGAGGAGGCCTATGTCCAGCAGTAGACTAATAAAGGCTGATGATGATGATTTGTTCATGACATAATGACATAACAAATAAATAGGTACTTAATTATATTTGTTACATAAGTGCTTGCATTATTCATTGTTTTTAGGGTTCCATTCGAAGACAACAAAACGGAATCTTTATAGGATCACTCGCGTGTCCCATTCCGTCTTCCTTTCATAACTGAAATTTTGTACGCAAGTGGTTTTTTGTGACCCAAAATCGAAGGTCTAACAAGGGTTATTATAGCATTGATTAATATTTAAATGATAAGTTAACATATTTTTGAGATTATTTTCATTTGTCCAACTACAACCGTAACCGAAAACGTGACTAACCAAAATTATCAATTTAAAGCTAAATATTTCGCAAACGAACCCCTAAATCCAAAAAAGGTCTTAGAAGACCTATAACATTTTTTAAAGACCTTTTCAACGATATCCCACACAATGGAGTACGCTATGAAAAAATATTTCACCCTCGAGTTACCTATAGTGGTCCTGGGGTACCCTGAAAAAAATCTTTTTCAATATTTTATTCTATGATTTTGGTGTTTTAATAAATATGTATGTATTGTGTATCCATGCCAAATTACAGCTTTCAATGTCTCGGATAGACGCGAGACGGACAGACGGACGGCCGGACACGACGAAACTATAATGGTTCAGATTTTACTTCAGAACCCTAAAAAGTATGAAGTTGAGAGTTAGCATTAATATTCTTCTACGAAAATAAATTTTTGAATATCGAAACAAAGCTTCTGTTTCAGACATTTTATTTTCCGATCATTCTATTTTTTAATCAAACATGTTAGATTACCTAGCGAATACCCTAAAGCAGTTTTTACTATAATATTTAGTGATCTTCAGTTTATTTTGGTTCTCGTAAATGTTCGTGCTTAGAGTATGTAAATAAACATGTCCTCCTTGTAAATTACAAGTGCCTTTTGAAGTGTCCAAAAACCGTTGAAACACATTAGCCTTTAGCCTTTATAATAAAATAAAAGTTGGTTACGTAGTTAAATAACGCCAAGAACATAAATAACACAGATTGGATAAAACTGTAAGGTTTGTATGTAGAAAACTAGATTTATAGTCTCCAGTGTACTATAACCATAAATGTGGGACAACCTTTATAATCCAGCGTGGAAGTTACAATCTTTGTCCTTTTAGGGTTCTGAAGTAAAATCGGACCCCTTATAGTTTCGTCATGTTCGTCCGTCTGTCCGAAGCACAGCGCCGAGACACTTAGTGCTAGAAGGCTGTAATTAGGCATGGACATTATATATGAAGCAGAAAGGGGTATTCTATGCTGTTGGCTATAAAATGATATACCTTTTACTTTGTACCATGATAATATATTTCCAGTTCTAACGTTCACATCAATAACAATCTTTACAATTCCGTGATCAATAATTGAATCCCATAGAATATCCTACGTATCTTCCAAACAGATTGACATATTCCATATTCTAAATATTTAGTTTTTCTTCATGACTTCTTGTATGACAGTATTTGCATCGGCCGATTGTTGTACATATTTATTAACCCTACATTGCGCGTGGCCTGACACGCACTTACCCGGTTTTATTTAAAAGTTTAATGCTGCGTCATCAAAGATATACGTTTTTATTTTAAATAGTATGTTGTGATTAATAAAAACATATTGAAGCGATTCATTATCAGATAAAACAATTTTCCGTCTGTTTAAATTTGATAATCTTTATGCAGTTTTCACGAATAAAAACAATAATTAAAGATTAAGATAACTATTTATATGATTAAGGTATACTGTTTGTGAATGAAAGTATCATTTCTCAAAGCGATCAGCAGATATATTTGGTGTCTTACAGCACACATATTTGATCTATTCTGTTATGTACGTCGCGACAAAATTAAAAAAACATAAGAGGTGAAGGATTTTCTCATTCACTTCTAACATAAATTCACTAATCCCATAACAGGTACCAACACAATATGGTCACACTAAGCTGGAAGTATCGCGCTAGCTTATCTGCTGCACCTGTGACGCGAAAAATGTGACCAACTCACGCTACTTCTTCTAACTTAAACTTTTAACTACTAATTAATTCCAAAATAGCCACGATAACCAGGCTTTTAAAGTCCAAGTAATGGCAATACTCATAAAATTTACCAATATAGGTCACCCATTGTGACCGTGGACGTCTGTTAAATGTATTTTACGTGTTATGGTTTCACAGTGATTTATGAGTTAATTAGAAACGAGAGCCTCCGATTAATTTTTGAATCGTCGGTGATGCATTTGTTACTGATACCTAGCAGTGAAGGTGAAGGAGCAAAGTGAGTACTTATTATCAGGTGTATCAAATAAATGCCTTATAAAAATTAGGTCTTATAAAATGTTAGAGAGACCCTGGCATTTACCATGGAAATTATTCATACAAAATAATCAAGAAATAAAGAATAGCAATATGGCATAATTAAAAATAAAAAAACATTCAGATATTCAAATATTTTTAAGAGAAAAAAAACACCTTGATACCAAAACATACTATATGAGCTACTTACGAGCACGTGGCGATACGAAACCACGCACAAGATCCGGTCGGCCGACCGCATTAAATGTTTCACATCAAAAGAAATAGTTTATCTCTCCACTGTGCCATCCTCTGTAAGGTAAAGGCAACAAATTCACTTTGTTTCAAAAATAACGTCAACCTCACCCATCCGGGTGGGTTTTGACATAAATAAATTAACACCACCCCGGGGCATCACCCTGTTTCATAGTATTGCCACACCGTAAATATGACCCGATAGGGTTTGATTTAAAAAATACGATCGAGGGATGTTTACGACGGTTACGTTTGATCGGAATTTATAGATATTTCAATACAGGTTTTTTCAAATCGATTTCGGAAATAGTCTTTTTTTGTTTTTGACGTACGTGTCTCAATAAATAATTTCCACTTACTTTCTGTTCGTCTGGATTAGACTGCGTTTTACGTATAAAGGTTATTAAAATTTCTATTTTTCAAATGCTTAGGAAAAAAGAATCTCAGAAAACGAAAATTAGTTAACTACTTATAGCTACTAACGCAAACAGAAACGTAATAAGTTGTTCTGTTTGCTTCTAAGCAAGCAATGGTTGTTTTCCTAGTACGGCATGAAAGAAACTATGAAACTACCTAAGCTCTGTATTCCACTTTTAATTTCTAATAGATACATCTGAAGTTTATCGATTATTATCAAAGTCATATCTGCTAATCTTGGCCAGTATAACTTTACCCATCACTTATCAATCTGCAAGGAAACCCGAGATCATCAGTTACAATATAACGTTGATTTCATTACTCAGCTATCCAACAATGTTATACTAACAATACAATAACGTATAGGTCTTAGCAAGCACCCAGTGGGATGTCGTACAAATAATGGAACGTCACGTCGCCCTATCTATTACGCTCGGCTGGTTATGACATCCCAATAGTATATCTTAGGTGTTTACATAGCTAGTGTAGTTAATAGTGAATTACTACGAAACTTAAGAACAAAAAGTTAATTAGATACGAGTTAACTGGTGGATGTCAGTCCATTTTCACACAATATATTTCACAAAATAATTTATTCATATAGGTATTACTTATCAGTAATTACAGTAATTACGATTAATTCATATAGGTATTACGTAACATATCTAATACCTTTAAACGAGCAATTCTTGTATATATATATTATAATTGGAATCTCGGAATCGGCTGCAACGATTTTCATGAAATTTAGTATATAGGGGTTTTCGGGGGCGATAAATCGATCTAGCTAGGATTCATTTTTAGAAAATGTCATTTTATCGGTGTTTTTAGGCAATGATAAACTTCTACAATATACTCTTCCTGACATCTATTGGCAAGTAGCAATACTAAAGCTACTTCAGTAAATGGCGTTGTTAAGCAACACTAAACCGAGCAAAGCTCTTTTACTTATCACTAATAGGTATAGGACCTATGAATAAAAAAAGTCGTGCATAGTGTATTCACTGTCAAGTCCTTTTTTTACTACATGACGTGGCATATACGTGGCATGCAGTTAAAAGTTTGAAACTAACGTGAACCAAATTTTAGGTTAAACGATTAGCAAGGGACGGCAACGGCCATATGTTTTTCAATCCGTTTACACGGTAAATAATGCACCATGCATACGTGAAGCAGATTAAAACTAAACGAGGTAGGATTCAATTTTGTTTGTCTCAACGGTTTTTGTGCTCTCGGTAAAACAAAGGCAAAATATATGGAGTTTACGAATGGCCTAGTGCAGTCAATGTACTATGCACGGGACAAACGGCTTGAGGTACGGTCGGAAAATACATCACAGGTGATACTAGCGGTACGGAGTACATTACACACCGAACGTATATGTATACAGATAGACTTGCTCGTCTAAAAATTGTTGATTTTGTTCATGATTTTGCTTTTATTACTTAAGAATTGGTAATATTGATAAACATGGTAATGTGTCAATTGATTAACTGTGACGTTACGTCCAATAAGTGAATTTACAAGTTTTTTTTTAATTTGGGGATTCAGATATTTCAAAGAAAAATACTCAATATCCCTAAAACTTTGACAGAATTGCATGTCTAAGGTTAATAAAGGTTTAAGATGATTAACATAAGATTTTAAATTCACAAAATATGATGTTTGATTTAAACAATAATCAGTTATTATATTTTCTACTACAATTGTGAAAGTGTTACAATAATTAAATTAGATATTATGAAATAATAGTATTTGTGTGTTTTATGAAACAATAGTAGTTCACATTAATGTGATAATGTAACACAATAATATAACCAAAATTAGGTACGTTAAAAATTTTAGTCACAGGAAACCAAACCAATCACAATGATTATCTTCACAATTATTATAACAAATGGAGACAGGATAAGCTATAATGAACGTTGAACATAAAAACTGGTAAGTTAAATAAACAGATTTGGAACAAAATTGTGGATTGCAACCATTGAAGTATAATGTCATAGAACAGAATCTCGAACAAAATGTGTGTCCCGCCCGGGAGGTTCGATTTTCAAAATTGAGCGCCCGTTCTTCTTTCAAAATCGAACGAATCCATTAAAGATTGAAGCCACGTGGCGCCAATGCATTGGGACTTACAATATACATGGTGTTCTCGGTGTCGGTTCTATACGCTAGTAATAATACTTCAATGATTGCAACACATTTTTAATAACACACATGCACACACTTTTTTATAATTGATGCTCGTAGGTACAATAAAATGTATGTCAATTTTTTTTGATGATTGTTTATTAGATTGAGTGATTAAATAATAAGCTAGCAAATAAGATGTGTCAAGTTTTCAGTCTATAGAACCCTAAATAAAAGTCTATAGAGCTCGAAAGACTAAATACTCGTAGTGAGGTATTGTATTTCGTTGAGGTCAAAAACAAAGAAACATTTTTAAAATGAACACTGTATTAAAAAACTGGTTCTTTTAATTTGCCGGGTGTATTTCGCAAAGGAATCATTTACTTAACGCACGAAAACAAAACGTTTTCTATTTAGCCATTGTTCTAGGATTCCTTTGCTCAGACAACAATGTCGCCATCTTTGGAGCATAGTTTTAAAATTCGTATGCAGTGCTTTTCTTTTGACATTATTATAAGACATTACGGATCGCATATAAAATTTTTTGCTTTCTTTTTGAAACAATTTCGCTGACGCTACACGGTAGCGTCGGGAAAAAAGTCTCACAGCATACGAAACCGTAATATATTTGTAAAACAAACCAGCTCTTAATGTTTACATCTGTGCCTGTATTACTATTAACAAAGCAAGCTTGTGAAGGAAAAAGGCAGTCTTCTGTAAAACAAGAATTCACTGCATCTGGGAATGAGTCGTTTTACTGTTACAATTTTAATACTTCTTGTTTTATTAAAAGCTTTTCTTTCTAAGTAAGATTAAAAGTGTTTATTATAATACTTTCTATTGGAAGTCGTTGTCTCAGAAACATTATATTTTAAGGCGGAAAAATGTAACGAATGAAGCTTTCAGCGTTATTTTCCGCGATTGGTAAATATCGTCTTCTAAATGTTATAATACGTAATTTACAACCTGTAAGTAGAAATGTTTATTTCTATTTATTTAATCTATTCCTTTAACATTGCCAGTATAATAATATACTATAACAATAATAGTTTAAATATTTTAATTTAAATCCGTTGTTTGCTGAACCTACCAGAATAACTGCAACACAAACTGCAAGTTCAGATACTTGTATAGATAATGTATTTTGCAATGGCGAGATATTAGACAAGGAAATATTTAGCCTCGAAAGTAAAAAAAAGTAATCAAATATAGATCTATGACTAAAAGTAAAATCACTTTTTAAAATAGTAAAAATAGTAAATTTAGCGATTGGGCCACTGTAGGTATTTTTAAAAGTAGGAAAAAATTATACAAGCTTTATGATAAAAAACATAATATTTCCAGACCTTATGATATGCAGTAAAATAATTCCACTCATTAAAATAGGTGAAAAAACCGATATTAATAATAACAGACCGATTTCTATATTATCAACACTCATTAAGATCTTCGTAAAGATCATACTGAATCAAATGCTTACCCACTTCCATTCATCCATCCATCCATCGGTCTTTGGAAGTCCACAGCTGGACATAGGCCTCCCTTAACTTGTACCACTCTGTCCTAAGCCTTTTGAATCCAGCGGATGTCCGCTAGCTTCTTCAGGTCATCAGTCCATCTAAAAATTACACACTACTACCTTTGTATTTGACTCTCACACACGAATAATTAAACGAATAATATGTCACAAATGTCAATGTGAAATAACCTTTTGATACATGCGGTCGAATTTTGACTGCAGAGGGGGTCCCTCCCTAGTAATGCGTTTACTGTATTTTATCATAATGTCATTGTTATGATTCTAATAAATACATAATTCCTGTCTGTAAGCTCGTTCAACTAAAGCTGTTATTTCACAACTTACCCAGTTATAGGATAAAGTTAGTCTCAAAGAAAACAATGGTTTTTCAACATTGTTTTGAACAACAGGTGATTAAAACCAAGGAGCTTGTAACATTTAAACTTAATTAGACCTTGCCAGCTCAGCGTTAAGTCTTAATTTGGCTTAACTGCTAAATGCAGTTCCGTGCATTTAACTTAAATCAGGCCAGGAACACCCAAGCTACATTTAGTTCTCAGAGTGCGAATAATTTTAACTTTAGAGAGGTCTCACAAAGATCTTGGAGTGTTCAAAGCAGAATACACGATAGAAAGTGGCCCAATTTTTGTCTTTCCTTTTTGTGTGACTGGTTGCACACGTCTATATATTATTATGTTACTTTTATTTATTTAATAATTTATGCACACACACAAATTAAACTAGTATATATTATGTAAAATTATCGCTGTTTTGCATGAATACAATCATACCTCACCAATTTTTGAGACAATAACACCGCTGGATCAAAAAAGGTAGTTTTTACCTTATGAATAAAACTCACAAAGTCAAAATATTTTATTCATATAGGTATCACTGATACACTTATGCACGTCATTTGTTGGCTTTTCGGAAGGTGCTTTGTCGTGGAGGAGAAGAAAAGCCTATAGAAACTCCTCAGCACATCTTTAAAAAAAATATTACAAAAAAAGATAATAATATAAAAGTATTTACTATTCTGAGGGGAACTGGTTGCAGAGCTGGTCATTTCCATGCGTCTTTGTCATTTAAATACTCGTCTACACTATAATATCCCTTGCCTAACAATTGTGTCTTTACACGTTTTTTGAAAGTTTCTATTGGCAAGTCACGTATTTGGGATTTATTAATTTTGGGATTTTATTATAGAAATGTATACCAAGCCCTATGAAAGATCGCTGCACTTTACTTAGGCGGAACGAAGGCGTAACTAATTGATGCATTCTTTTCGTATGGCGATTCGCACACAACACTCACGTAACTTTTATGTGCAAAATTTCATAAAATCAGTTCAGTAGTTTTTGTGTGAAAGGGTACCAGAGGCGGTACCGAAAAACCCAGTTTACTATCAATGCCTTAGTATCATCACACTGCTGTTAACACTCATATTATTTGTTGGTTAATATTATACGTATGGAATGGAGTGGTTCTGTGTTAGGCCAACGATCCTGAGATCCTGAGTTGTACAACACAACTGGGCTTGCCTTGTTCTGAAGGCCTAGGCACGCCACTGTGACAAACATCCATAGATCGATAGATTATTTATTACGAGTAACCGTCCTCGTTTTGCTTCGGTTTTCTTATTTTTTTACACCTTGGGTTATATTATTGGAGTTTTATTAAGGATCCCTATTTTTTTTTGAAAATATAATATAGCCTATGTCAACTGGCGATAGTGTAGCTTCCCAACAGTGAAAGAATTTTTAAATCGGTTTAGTTGTTTCGGAGCCTATTCAACGCAAACAAACAATCAAAACTTTCCTCTAGGTATATAATATAAGTATAGATATGCTATCCTACTGATAGCATATTATGTTTCCGTGTAATATGGGTGGGTATAATGCTGGCCATACATAATCAAGTCTACTTGTCAAGTTTGCAAGCTGCACACTTGATCGTGCATGGCGAGCTTAAAGGTGGCTTTTATCGAACACAACCTGGTCTGTTTTTTAACGACCGATGTTCGATTCCAAACATCAAAGTATTAGTATATACCTTCGCACTTGCTCGAAAGAATATAAAGATGTTGAACATGTATCTTGAACAAGTATACTTAGGGTGAGATATATAAAGTGTACTTCGCCCACCGAACTGAGGGCAACCGTATCGCATTGATGATGCGAAAATTGTTAAACTAAATTGTCTTCTAGTTCGTTGACTACTTAATAGAAAAATATATAAAAAAATATGGCAGCGATGGGATTCGAACCCACGCCTCCGTAGAGACTGGTGCCTAAAACCAGCGCCTTAGACCACTCGGCCACGCTACCATGGTAATATTGGGTGACTTTTCCTGTAATTATCTTACCTTTCAACAGGAACAAAATAGAAACGTTAGCAGTGAATGAATTGCTTAGCAGATAGACAGATAATATATATAACGGAGATGAAAGGCTGGTTGGGTGGTGGTTCGGGAAATAATAACAACAGTGGGCGTTTACATCACTTTAGTCAGAAACTCATTTAACACAGGTTTTACACTGGTTATAATTAACACGCCATTAGAACTGATTGTCTTCAATTATCCGAGTAACAGCCAACAAATAATAGGGCACGACGGCCCAGTGGCCTCCCATCACCCCTTACAGCCACCCCAATGCCTCGCATAATCGTCTGATCCTGTTACTCGTCAATCTGATATCACAATACAATTCACACGTCGCGTTACGTCTTAAAAGTAACAACGTTCTTGTCTAGGCGTCTGCTCAGCTCGAAGGCTGTATCCAGAATGTCCGTTCGTCGCTGGCAAGTTAATAGCTTTCCTCGGCTCTCCCGCCACGTCACCGCGTGACCAAATGACAGTAGTCAATTCACATAGTGTTGCCATCTTCACAATCCGAATACACCTAAGCCTGGTCCGACTTGATGTTCCATTTTATGATCTCCGACACGGCCATCGTGACAATCTCACCGTCCTCGGTGAGGCAGCAAGGGACCATCTGGAAAAGACATAACCTTCGCAAAGTAAAAGTTTCCCACTCGGCCTCCCTGACCTCAAGCCCCAAGGCTTCATAATGAAAACACATGTAGCAGCCAGAACGGGATAATACCAAGAACTACAATCTTATAACACGATTTAACTTTACAACAAGAAGGCTTCATGGCACTCAAAGATAAGTCAGCAGTTTGTATGCAATACTCTGATCATCATCATCATCATCATCATCAACACCATCATCATCATGAGCCAACCGGGCTACCTCCAGTACCCAGTTCCACATCACAACAACAACAACAACTCACTGCTTCCCATCGGAAGCTCCAACAGCGACTGCTTACAGCTCCAAGCCAAACGCACGCCACTCACAGTCGTGGCCGCACTGCGGCGGGATATCTAGTGCCCGATCTTACGCCTACGCCTACGAATGACTGGAGCTGCATGCTATCTGAGCGACTTGCATACCACTTACTACTCATCAAAAACAATCAACAATCGGTTCACTTGCTCTGAACATTTTACGAAATTCTTAGTGTGTTATCCCGTCTGTCTTAAAGATTCTCAAAAACAGTTCAACAAATCAGTAAAGGAATTATTATCTTTGCATGTCACTTTTAAATAACAAAAACGTTATTTTTCGCTCACTTCGCTCACCAAATTCTCTCTGTGGCCTTCATTACCAAAAATCGTCAAGTACACAAACTCAAGTAACCATCAAATGTCATATGTTGACATTACGTAATATCAGCACAAACTCAACAAAGAACAATTACTGTCAGTGAGCAGTAATCAAAATTAGCTACAAAAGTATCAATACAGATCACCTGTTATATCATGTCGCCATACAATCACCAATGATGCTCATCGTAAGCCACGGTACAAGGAGCCGCGACACGCTCCCGTCACTATCAACAAAATTAAAGGCAGGTATTTGTCGCCGCGCTTCGTAATCTCGCATTGATGCAACTTCTCGTCACCGTTCAGATATTCGCAAGTTGCATGTCCACACAACTGACATTGTCACTTAGTTTATCTGAAACACACACAAAAAACAAAAGACAAAAACACGAAATGTCTAATTGTTATTTTTCTGAACTGAGGGTAGACGATAATTAAAGAATATCGAGATGTTTGAAAATTTAAAATTCTTGATATTATTTACAGAACGCTTCTAGTGTCACAAAACAATATACTTGCACTGACTTTGAATAACTTTGTTAATCATAATTACGTTGAAAAATACTGTACAATGACTTCAAGCACAAATAAAGCGAAACGATTTGTAGTTTACGCAAACCACCCTTCTTATCAGTTCTTTCTAATCAATCTTATTTTAAGGAAATCCTTGAACTTACTCGAAGCACAATTACTTAAACACAAATTCATGAAATCTTAACTTTGAACATTCTGTCAGGTGGTTTTTGACAGTTCAAGATGACGGCACCATTTACACAAGATATTACACTAAAACACTATCGGATTATGCAATCTTGTTAAGAATAATGAAAAAATATGCCATACCAAATCGCTGTCTTATAACCTCAAACCTTAATGACATTTTTCCGATCCTTTTATTCGAAATTTAGAATCCTTATTTTACATGCTTGCCGTCCACCGTTTGTAACATCATAATCTGAAAAACCTAAAATGCGGATTCTTGCAATCCAAATGGATAGATAGTACTTTTCCCTCAAAGACACGACTTATGAAATTTTTTTTTTTTTTTTTTGGTTTGTTTGGTGTGGTTTGGTCTTGGATGCTATTACTCCCTCGGCCATCTTTGACAAAATGAACACGTCCTCGTGTTCTGTGTTCAAATACTCGTAGTAAAATACTCTGTTCCACTATTCACTTCCATCATAATTGCTTCTCGACTGAATATCGACATCTTGCGTGAGGCGAGTATCTGGGGGTAGGTTCACATATTTTCTTTGTAAAATTCCACGGTTTTCATTTACTCGCGTTTACTGTCGTTACGTTTCTCATTGCAACCAATTCATTTCAAATATCATCCGAACCACCGTCATTCTTCATTTATTTTCCGACATGTGTGGGCGAAATTTTCTCATCATGTGGGTCCATCCCACTTCTGATAACAGAGATGAAAGGCTGGTTGGGTGGTGGTTCGGGAAATAATAACAACAGTGGGCGTTTACATCACTTTAGTCAGAAACTCATTTAACACAGGTTTTACACTGGTTATAATTAACACGCCATTAGAACTGATTGTCTTCAATTATCCGAGTAACAGCCAACAAATAATAGGGCACGACGGCCCAGTGGCCTCCCATCACCCCTTACAGCCACCCCAATGCCTCGCATAATCGTCTGATCCTGTTACTCGTCAATCTGATATCACAATACAATTCACACGTCGCGTTACGTCTTAAAAGTAACAACGTTCTTGTCTAGGCGTCTGCTCAGCTCGAAGGCTGTATCCAGAATGTCCGTTCGTCGCTGGCAAGTTAATAGCTTTCCTCGGCTCTCCCGCCACGTCACCGCGTGACCAAATGACAGTAGTCAATTCACATAGTGTTGCCATCTTCACAATCCGAATACACCTAAGCCTGGTCCGACTTGATGTTCCATTTTATGATCTCCGACATATACAATACAATACAATGTAATACAACAGAAAGATAAATAAACAATCGTCTGACAGTATAATCAAACAGAAGGTTGTATTAAGTTTTTATGTATTGTACGTATTTATATTAGTCTTTGGGCCGTTTAATAATTTAATAAATTTCACGATATTTTTATAAGATAACAATTATAATTACATATTTTAGCTTAGTTTAACTAGGAAAAGCAAATAAAGAACTTCGTCGAGACCTAAAGTAAACAATGGCCAAACACGGACAAGAGTGAAATAGTTCGAACATTCCAACTTATAGCTGTCGAGAAGAAACATCGCGTCATATTTCAATAAAATCTTACAACTGAGACACCCTAAGCTATTCGAACCCGTTACTCCAAATTTCTTCCGCTACATATGTTTCGATAAATCCAGCCCAAATGAACACGTCCGCTACAGAATCGGATACAATACATTGCGGGGTCGAGACTCCGCGCCGGACATAAATTGCTCGCGGACGCAGCAATCGATGCGTCACGATTTATTACTGTAGTGCCTTGTTTAGACTGCTCTCTGCTTTGCAGTGACTATTGACTATCTGGTTCTTGTATCGAAATACCAAACTTCAGGAGTACTAGTTTGAATCAAGTATTCCGAATAATTCAACGGAGGAAATGCTTTGAGTCTCAGGAAATTGGATCGAGAAAGATGTTTTTGCGCACACAAGCAAATATCAAGATGTTTGTCACAAGTTGTTATAAATATACACGAGTGTATTCGATAAATATTTCGTTGATTTCGTTCTGAAAGTAAATAGTTAAAATATTAGTTGATATAACTATAGTCTGGCCATAAATCACTAGTATTGACGGGATTATATTCCATTTAAGCGTTTAATTACTGATATTTTATCAGTAAAAGAGTGTAATAAACAAAACAATGCCTAATGCACTTAAAAAACATTTGTTAATTTTAATTTTAATAATTAAAACAAATTAAGTAAGCCTAGGATCGATTTGGAACGAAATTTGAAAGGGAAATTTCCAAACTCTGTATTCTTAATTACCAGGCCCCTCTAAACAGTTCTATGGTAATTATGCCATGCAATTTGCATAGCGGCTCTCTTCGGATTGGTGATTATTAAATATAGTCGAATATTTCTCTTTCCCGTCTCTTTTTTGGTTGCTCATTCGTGCTAAAAGCATTTTGTCATGGTCTGGTATATCAATGATTATTTTTTTTTTTCGAAATATCAGTTTATTTTGTTCATTTAAAATTGCGTCGTAACAAAAAAACCTTTTATACTGGTATAAGTGCTTAAATAATATTTATATTAATATAATTTAATGATTTTGAATTACAGTTTGAATAAAGTTTACAGTATCATGTGCTACTTTGCAAAAAAATAAATAAAATAAATTTGTTACTGCATTTTAATCTGCAACATTCCTCTCATGCAATTTGCTACGTTATAGATAAAAAAGACCTAAAGTAACAGGCAGTTTCACTAGAAATATTTAATAAATAAATAAATTATTCAATGTTAGACAAGTTTGCAGCATAAAATGAAACCTATTGACAACATAATTAAATTTTAAATTTACAACAAATTTTAAAATCATCAAATTTTAAAACAACAACAAAAACAATTATATCAAATATTCATTTAATAACATGGCTAACTGATTCGTCTTCTAAACGTATAAAAATGAAGTGTGTGATTTCATTTAAAACTATGACAGCGTTTACGAGAATAGCGATGAGGGCACCAATTTAGTTAATTAAAAGGTCCTGCGTTAATTTGCGTTGTAAGCAAATTGTTCGCGAACTTTCTGTTTGCTTGTCTAATGCAGTGTTAACAGACCAGTGGTTCTAAAACTGTCGTGATAGGGCCTAAAGAAGTTAAATAATTAGTCTCCTTAACTTTCTATTAAAACATGAATACTGTGATGTTTTGTTTACTCCATTTGGTTACAATATGATTCGATTTTTGAACTCAAGCCCATTGAATAATGTCATAGAACAGACATCTCGAACAAAATGTGTGTCCCGCCGGGAGGTTCTATTTTCAAAATTGAACCCCTGTTCTCCTTTCAAAACCAAACGAATCCATTGAAGATTGAAGCTCATTGGCGCCAATTCATTGGGACATACATCGTGTTTGTGGTGTCAGTTCTATACACTAAATAATACTTCAATGCTCAAGCCTTGATTTTTGTAGAAATGGTAAGTGATAAGCCAACTTCGGACACGGTTGTTTTTAGATGCTTTTTTAACCATATTTTTAATTTTGTAGACTAATATTTTATTTGGTTAATCAAAGAAAATTCAAATAGCGATGCTGAAAACAACGATCTTATATTTTGCCCTATGGGTAAATACTCTTAAGATACTCAGGGTATATTGTTTCCTAAGTCTCAAGTTGAGTTAAGTATTGTAAGTTTTTATGTGAAAAAAAAAATTATTATCAACTTTGTAATTATTCTATATGGTAAATGTTCTTCATATTAAACAAGGTTTGAAGCGTGTCACGCTCATTTGCGTTGTTGAGCAACTTGTACGGAATTAACTTGATTAGTCAACACCCTTCAATGAAAGCCCTGTCGTGTTCTACAACCAATTTACGAGTATAATTTTATATGTACCATGTTTAATATTGTTATATACCATGTTTGACGCAATAAAGAATTATGAATTATGTAAGTAGAAGCCACGACTGCGTATGTACGGGTGATTTAAAAAATACTAGATATGAGTTTTAGTGTTAACTAAAATGGAAAATAAGAAAAATAAGACTTTTTTTCATTTATTTAGATATTGTTTCGAATTCAATTGAATACAACTGAATCTGCATGTAATAGTCTGCATGACTGATAGGTATTATAATAGAATCAGGGGACGTTGGCACCTGTGACTTACATAAAAATTGTATCTAAACGTCGAGGGAGATCAATGATATTATATTGTAAATGGTATTTTAGTTCAGGGAAGTATCCCATTTAATTTGCACCTCAGCGTGGTCAAAGTCACAACCCATAATTGTCCCACTACTGGGCTCGGGTCTTCTCTCACTGTGTGAGGGATATAGCCTATCATGCTGGTCAAGTGCGGATTGGTAGACTTCACACTACTTCAAGAACATTATGGAGAACTCACATGTGTGCATGTTTCCTCACGATGTTTTTTTTCACCGAAGAAAGTGATAATTTGTTAGTATTAGTCTACTTTGCAACAATCCGCGGTTAACATGTATGATGAAATATACTTTAAGACATGCGCGGATAAGACATTTGTTGAAAATTTGAGGTATGTGCCAGGATTCCGACTCGGAACCCTGAGATCGCAAGATCAACGTTCAAACCGCTAGGTTATCACTACAAACCTCTAAGCTATCACAGAGAGTAGAGCGTGGTGTCACAATGTAAAAGCATGGGTGTTATAAAAGACCTCGGGGACGAATGTCAAGGATACTCGTAACAGTCCAAATATTACTAATCTGTATTGCACTTTACTGTATTGTACTTTATCATTGAATGAGTACCCAGAAATCATCGATAGAATCCAAAGTTAAGTTCAAAATTATGTTAAAAGTTAAAGAAATATCATTTACGGGGTTAAAAGCAAACTTAAATTGAACTTCGAACAAGTTAATGTTGGAAATATTGGCATCGTTCAAAATTATCAAATGTTTAGAAGTTTAAAAGCGTGTCTATTCAGACGCCCGTATGAAGCAAGTGAAAGGACGCTTTGAAGGCTAAAGCGTCTGAACTCGCCTTTATGCACAGTAATGATTTTTTTGATGGAACGCTACACGTCCTATGGGACAGAGTAATGAGAGATAAGCCCTAAAAAAAATTGTTATTTCAAGTATTTGATAGGAATACGCGAAAAAAGCTACAAAGACGTCATTATGGTAATGTAAGATGACATAATTATTCTTTCTCAGAAAATGGAATATCATTTGTATAAGAATTGTAAACGCACATACAATGAAGAATAAAACGTTATTCTTTTGTTGATTAATTTTGAGTTTTTATTTTTGAATAATATTATTGGATGTAATGATAACAAAATCTATCGATATACTTTATAAAAACATTATAGATTGATGTATGTGCATGGAAGGTATTTAAGGAAAAAAAAAGAAAATGTGTGCAATTCACACGTGGTAGAAGTGAAACTTTCCAAAATTTTGGTTTCAAGATAATGAGATGAAAAAGCAATAAATCGAATCTTAAAGCAATAAATCGAAGCGTCATCTATGAATACAACTTAGCACTTTTTAAAAATCTATATAGCAATAAAACGAATGTTCTATCTTAATCCTCGCGCCATCTATGAATACAACTTAGCATTTTTACTGTCTGTATAATCGGTCGGTCGATCGACAGAATGAAAGAATGAAATTCTTATTTTTTGTTGATAAATTCTTTGAAAATATTTAAAAGAGCATTTGAAAGTATTTAAAAACAGTATAAAAATAAAACTAAAAAAACATAAATACTGAGAGACGCGAACCTGCGCATCAGGTATTGTGTATCTACGTCCTGACCATTGAGCTACGGAGAAGTTAAATTGAAAGACGAAATTAGCGGTTATATTATCTTACCTGTCGTTGCATCCGGTTTCAAATCACTAACGATTCTAAAGAAGTTTCACTTTTAAAAAAAATTTCGCAATGACAGATCCCATGGCAACGTTTATTTTTGTCCGGTTCTTTGCGAGTTTGTTCTTGTTCGTCTCAAAAACGGCTCAATCGTTTTGGATGCGGTTAAGCTTGTATTTTAATATTTTGCCATCCGGAAAAAAATGTCCTTATGTATAATAATTTCGTTTTGAAATAGAGTATTAATGTGTGATGTGACTTTATATTTATTTTTTAGAAATTTACTATAGAATTTGCTGTTGCCCGAACTTTACACACGGAAAATAATTTCCGCGGTACAAGAGGTACAAATAAGGTAAAACTTATTTTTTACCTTTAATTACAAATAACCTCCTGTATAACAAAATTAAGAAAAAGGTCAATTTATATTGAAGTACTTATATTTAGTAATTTACACACTGAAATCCGCAATACAATCACAAAGGATTCTTCCAGTAGCGAATTTTGAAAAATAAATAATGTTCACTTTAATTTGTTTTCTTTTCTTTTTCATGCACAATTTTGAAAAACCGAAAAATGTGTTTTACATCAATTTAAGTAAGGAATCTTTGTTGGAAAGAAACAAATCGGGTGATGTTTTAGAAAATATTCCATACAAACTTTTATCCTGTTTTCCCGGGAAACCTTTTAATTGGAATAAAATATATGGTACTTATTCTCTCGGAAAATGCGCGTAAAGTTGCAGGCAGAAAGCTAGTGATGTATGTATTCAACCGTATAATTAGAGCCACAAAATCACGCTGAAAATTGTAACGATATAGGTACATAATTTGATTTTGTATGCGAATTGAAATTCACTCAACGCTAGTAGATATAAAGCTTCTAGAGAGGCGTGTGAAGCCAGTTGCCAGGGAGTTACTAGTTAAAATATTACATTGTGTAAAAATAAATGTGTATATTTCGGAGGCGTTTTCTCAATAACGTAACACAAAGCCGGTGAGAGGACACAAAGGCCGACGCGTTTGAACCCGGCTTTTGTGTGGACTATGTTTTTTTTTGTAACCGATACGACATGCCACTCTCAAGCTGACTGTGATTATACTATATCTTATATTGCAAAGTTTTTTATTAGTATAACTAATAGCAATTTTGATATTTTGGTACCTACCTACTATATACAACTTAAGTGAGTATGTTTAGCTGCTATCTTATCAATCGGCCTCATCATCATCATCATCCTGCCCATTTCCCAATTTTATTTGGTGTCGGCGTAATATCCTCTACCACATTTCTCTATCAGCCGTCATCTTTACACTCTCTTATCTTTCATATCATCTGTAACACAATCCATTCATTTTTTCTTAGGTCGTCCTCGTCCCCTTCGTCTATCCATCACATTCATATTCATCACTTTTTTTTTTTTTTTTTTTTTTTTTTATGTAATATGCAGGCAGACGAGCAGACGGGCCACCTGATGGTAAGCAGTCACCGTCGCCCATGGACACTCGGAACACTAGAGGCGCCACCAGTGCGCTGCCGGCTTAGAAGGAAGTGATAGACCCGCTTCTTGAAGGTCCCCATATCGTAGCACCGTGGGAACACCGTCGGTGGTAGATCGTTCCACAGTTTACACGTACGCGGTAAGAAGTGTCGTGTAAATCTTACGGTGGACGATTGCCAGGTATCGATATGGTGTTTGTGAAACCTGGCATTGCGGCGTGATGAACGATGGTGGAAGTTGGCCGCCGGTATTAAATTAAACAGTTCTTCAGAACATTCCCCATTATACAGGCGGTAGAAAACGCATAGAGAGCTCACGTCTCTTCGTAATCCCAGCGATTCCAAACCGTCTGTGAGCTTGGGATTATCGACAATACGAACAGCCCGTCTCTGAATCCGGTTAAGGGGATCCAATTGGGTAGTCGGTGCTCCAGCCCAAAGATGGGAGCAGTACTCCATATGAGGTCGGACTTGTGCTTTATAGAGCAGCAACCTATGTTCAGATGTGAAGTACTGCTTTGCTCTATTGAGCACACCCAGTTTCTTTGAAGCTAGTTTGGCCTTGACTTCCAAGTGGTCCCTAAACTGGACTTCGTTCGTAATGTCGACACCTAAAATCCCAATGCTCTTGGAGATGTTTAGGGGAACATTCTGAAACTGTGGTGCCATAATAAATGGGGATTTCTTTGCGGTTAACGCGCAAACTTGTGTCTTCGAGGGGTTAAACTGGACTAAATTTAGTCTGCCCCATTCTGAGACCCGCTCGAGAGCTGTCTCGAGTTCAGACACAAGTTTATTCCGTTTATCTTGTAACTGCATCCGAGAGATGTTTGCATGGCCGGAGTAGCGGGTGTAACCAGTACTGTCATCAGCATAGCAATGTATGCCCCCGGCTTCGAGCATATCATTGATATGCATGATAAACAAAGTAGGTGACAGAACAGAACCTTGTGGAACGCCAGCGTTTATGCGTTTGATATCAGAGCAAGATCCGTCAACAACGACTTTAATGCTGCGTTCCGATAAAAAGCTGGCGATCCACTTGCATAATCTCTCGGATACTCCGTAAGAAGGCAGCTTAGACAATAGTGCCCTATGCCATACCCGATCAAAGGCTTTGGAAATGTCTAAACTTACAGCCAATGCCTCACCCTTGCTCTCAATAGCCTCTGCCCAACGATGAGTCAGATACACGAGAAGATCACCAGCAGATCTTCCGTGCCGGAAACCGTATTGTTTGTCATTGATTAGCTGGTGATCCTCTAGGTATTGGAGCAGTTGGGAGTTGATGATACGCTCCATTACCTTGGAGAGAAGGGAGGTAATGGCGATTGGCCTGTAGTTAGCTGGATCGGACTGATCTCCCTTTTTGGGTATAGGGTGAACTATAGCTACCTTCCACGAAGACGGCATAATGCCGGCAGAATAAGACAATTGGAATAGGCGCGTTAAAACCGGTGTCAACTCCGGAGCACATGTCTTCAGCACTACAGCAGAGATACCGTCAGGCCCATTCGACTTGTTGACGTTGAGGGATAGAAGAGCACGACGCACGGCGTTTTGATTAAAGCGCACGTCAGGCATCTGCTCTAAACACTTAGGGATAGTAGGCGGTGTTTTCCCCCCGTCGTCAAGAGTCGAATTCGACGCAAAAAGAGTACCCAGAAGCTCGGCTTTCTCTTTAGCGGAGTGGGCTAAGGTATCATCTGCTCTGCGCAAGGGAGGAAGCGATGATACACAGAAATTGCCCTGAATGGCTTTGGCAAGAGACCAGAAGGCCCGACTACCACAAGGATAGCTCACTAGTCTCTTACCTATTCTGTGAATGTGCTTGAACTTTGCTCTAGCGAGGTGTCTTTTTGTGGACCGAGAGGCGGCATTGTATTTCTTCTTCAGAAGTCCTGTATCAGTGTTTCCACTCTTACGCGCAATTATCGTCACTCCACACATCCACTTCAACATTCTCATCTCTGTGACATGCAATCGTCTCTCATCCATTTTCTTTGTAGCCCAACATTCTGATCCATACATTACGATAGGTCTTATGACGGATTTATAGATTTTAACCTTCGATTTAATTTAAGGCATTCGTGGGTCGCAAATAGTTCCTGTGACCTGTCGCCATTTCATCCAACCTGAATTGATCCTATGTGTGACGTCCAGGTCAATGTCACCATTCTTTTGAATGGTTGAGCCCAAGTACCGAAAATCAGAGCAGATTTGTAAGGACATTCCGTTGAGTGTTAAAGGTACAGGACTGGAGAGACCACCGAAGACACAGAACATGTAAGTGGTTTTGGTTCTGCTTACTTTCAGGCCAACACTCCAGACGTTGTCGCCATTCCTCCAATCTGCTCTGAATCTCGGGGGCATTTTCGGCCACTAGCACGATGTCATCCGCAAACAGCATGCGCCAAAGAGCCTCGTCTTTCATATCCGATGTAAGGGCGTCTATAATCAAGATGAAGAGGTATGGGCTCAAGGCTGAACCCTGGCCCCGCAGCCACACCGAAACTAGTAACTAGTCGTACCGGCCACCAACCTAGTCTTTGTTGTGCATTGCCTGCACATCGCATATTATTACACATGTAATAATATGATATCTTCTTTTTGATGACGACTCACATGCATGTGTTTATGCAATCCGCGTCGTAAAAATCTGTTGCAGTGGTAAAAGTGTGCAAGCAGTTATTGTATTACGAGAAGTTTTAAGGAGATTATTTTGAACCATGTAGTGGGAATGCAGTCAAAGTTTCCTGCTTCTTAAATTACCAACGAAATCACGAAAAAATTTGCGAAGTAAAAACTCTTTAAAAGGTTAAGCATAAAAAATCCTGTCAAAAGAAAACTATTTTTATTCCAAAAGCACATAAACTTTGTGAAAAATTCATTTCTTAAATTTGTGGACGCCAACCTTATCGGTGGAGAAGTCGTAAAGATTAAAACATTGAAAATATTCTACCAGCGCTCTATGTGCGGGAAAATTATTCCCGTGGACTGTACAATGTACCAGGGTTACCTTATCAAAGCATTGCAGAAAATTTAATTTAAAATTTGACTAACAAAATATAAACAACTTTTTGCTGGCAATACGGCTTCAATTTCTAACTAAAATTATACTATAATAACGCGTTTAAGTAGTAGGTTATAACGAATATTTTAGTCTGTTTATTACGCACTTGGACATAATAGTTGTCTATTGACATAAAAAAAATCGTACAATAGCGCTCTGCCCGTGTATATGACCGCATTTTTTGCGATAATAAATACCTATATTTCATTCCAGGCCATGATAAACCAATGTGCTATATTTCATAAAAATGCGTTTTGTAAAAATGGTATAAAAAAGAATCATCGAATTTGAATTATTCGTCCATTTGTCGCGCACATAATGCAAATTTAAGACTTATACATATAGTTTTCTCATGGATGCCATTGTCAAATCTCGCTCAAATTTAAGTGGGACTACATGACAAGAACCAGCTTTCGATTAAAAAAAGAATTATCAAATTCGGTTCACCCAGTCGAAAGTTCTGAGGTAACAAACATAAAAAAAATGTAGTCGGATTGAGAACCTCCTCCTTTTTTTTAAGTCGGTTATAAAGTAACAAACATCCTGTACATTCTCATTCATATTAGTAATATAAACGATTGTCACCATACTCTAACACCAAAACACGTACCCGGATGACCGAAGTTTGCTCGGTTTAGTGTTGCTTAACAACGCCATCTACTGAAGTAGCTTTAGTGTTGCTACTCGCCAATAGATGACAGGAAGAGTCTGTAGTAGCAGTTTTTCATTGCCTAAAAATGAATCCTTACTAGATCGATTTATTGCCACCGAAACCATATAAATATAAATTTCATGAAAATCGTTGGAGCCGTTTCCGAGATTCAGAAAATACAAGAATTGTTTGTTTAAAGGTACCCATTTGATTTCTATGCACAATAAAGTAACAAACCGCAATGGAAACAAAATTTACAAAGGCGCCACTTAATATACCTGCGCCAACTACGTTTCATTCATACTCGTACATTGTTCGATACAAATGGCCTTTCAGACAGTAACCTTTTCCTTCTGAACGAGCCGTTTTAAATTAATGGCCAAATAAATCATCCTATCTTGTTGGCCAGTGCCGCTACTAACGAAATGTAATACAAAACTCGCACGGACACGAATTTATATAATACAGCCTTGATAAAAATAATTCTGAAAAGGAATGTTTCGATGGCTTGGACAAAATGAGAATATATGAAATAAGAATTCCTATTTCATTACGAAACGAAACAGGTTTTACGAATGCTAGCGTCTGCAGAGTATAGGCTAGCAGAAGATAAAGGTAAACCTTTATAAATAATGCCTATAGGATCAGTATCCTATGACAAAAGTATCCTATACTTAAGTACCAGTGTACTGTATATTGTTACTGGATCTTGTTGTTGTTACAAAAGGACAAGAAATTCCAGATAAAGAACTGAGAAGAATAGCAATTCAAACTCGCCATTCAAATTTCTGCCCCACTGGGAATCGAACACAGGACACTTGACACGGAGGTCCGACATGGTATCATTACGTCACACGGGTTCTTTATTAGTGTTCAAAAACTTTCTGCAAACTTCTTCCAATGTTCCCACAGGAATGAGAAATTTTGAAGTTGCTATTGTTCTAGTTGCATGGTAAACGTATTCATAGTTAAATGACGGCGGTTAAGACTAGTGTCAAAGTTATATTTAGTTACATACCTGGTTCACCTACTTAGGTAATTCAGTAGATTTAATTCACCTAGGTGCATAGGTAAATAAACTAGACTTCTAAAAATCTACGCCAGTTATTCTGCATTTTTTTTTTTTTTTTTTATTTAAAGTAATCTTAACAAACAAGTACAATTTCACTCTTTACATGTCTGCCAAACTGCGAAGCAGTTTGTCGGCAGTAGTTCTCGTGGATTACAATATCTAATTATACTTATTGTTAAAGCTTATAATAAGCACAAAATAAACTAATTTTCTAGGTGATTTAAAAACCTACACTATTTTTATTGCATGTTAAATAATTATGTTAGCTTGTAAGGTTGTGTGTGATGTGTCGTCGTATTACTATGTGTATGCGTGTGTGTGTATGCGTGTGTGTGTATGCGTGTGTGTGTATGTGTGTGTGTGTGTGTGTGTGTGTGTGTGTGTTTTTGCAATTGTGTAAGTGTTTATGGATGAATACGTGTGTTATTCTACACGACACATTGGTTAAATCAATAATGAGCTACGGACATTGGGACAGGTAATGTTTTCTTAAAATATTTTTAAGTGCATTTTTGCTACACTGTTCTATGTCTTCATTATATATATGACGTGGCAGTTCGTTTATTAAAACTGGTATTACCCATCGCCTTGCTCTTTTGCCATAGTAATTATTTATCTTCGGTACAATTAGTTTTGGATGCCTTACCGCGCGGATTGGATTTGTATAGTCTCTCTTATGTTTGTGCTCGAATTTACCATGTTGTTCAATTAATAGATTTTGTTTTAATTTTAGTTCTATGGGCAAAACACCACATATTTTAAATAATTTTTCATAATCTTTGTTAAGATTTATTTTTATTTTATTATCTACCATAACTTTTAAGAATCTTATTTGCAAATTTTTAATTTTATTTAAGTGTACAGGAAAAGTGAGCCCATACGCACCCAATCCGTACGATATAACCGCATCCACAAGTGCATAGTAGATTAGGTACATAAGACCCTTACTAATTACATATTTTAAATGGTTCATTTTACAAAGGATTGACCGCAACTTGTTACATACATTGTTAACATGTATATGCCATCTGAAATTATTATCTATGGTCAGTCCTAAGTACTTATACGTGGAGACAACTTCAATATATGTACATGTACAGTTACCCTTACCATTTTTATCATGCAAACAATCGTATGTGTGCCCTTTTATTCGAATATTGATATTTTTATCTTTATTATATGGGGATACTATCACCATGCATTTCGTTTTATCCAAATTAATTATAATCCCATTGTCATGTGACCATTTAACTACATTATCGAAATCTTCTTGCATCACTTGCTGGATGATGTTCTGGTCCTTATCGCTATACACAATGCATGTGTCGTCCGCATACATGAACGTCTTGCTTTTTTTTATAACATTCACCATACTGTTCACATGCATTATGTATCCGACAGGACCATACACCGAACCAGTGGGGACTCCATATTTTATACTACCAGTTTTACTATCTGTTCCACATATTCGTACTTTTAGCTGTCTCTCTCTAAGATACTCTTTAAACCATGCATTCATTGGTCCACGTATGCCACACTCATGCATGGACTGCAGCAAACCACAGTGATCTAGGGTATCAAAGGCTTTTTTAAAGTCAATAAATAGAGCAAAGACTATGTTCTTTTCATTCAATGAGCAATTTACTGTATCAACGAACTTCGAAAGTACCGTAGCCGTGCTTCTTTTTGGACGAAAACCATGCTGGACATCATTTATTATCTTGTGCATTTCTAGGAAGGCAGTTATTTGGCTTACAACAACTTTTTCCACTATTTTATTAATGACATTTAGAATAGCAATAGGCCTGTAATTTGTGAATTCTTCATGGGAGCCCTGTTTGTAGATTGGTCTTATAATTGCTAATTTTAACTCATCCGGATATTCTCCCTTTTTAATACTTAAGTTTATAAAGTGGGCTATAACTGGGGAAATTAAATTTTTAATTTTAACAAGATCTTTTACCCTGACACCATCTGACCCCGGCGTCTTGCTGCAGTCCATACTCTCAATGACCTTTATAACATCATTAGGTGTTACCGTTTTGAACTTAAACGTGATATTACTTTCATGGGCATATGTTTTCCTATCTAAAAACAAATTTTTACATTGGTGCTGATTTTTAATAACTTCAATCTCACTTGTGAAAGTTTTACAAAAACTATTACATACTTCTGATTTAGTTTTATTCTTTAGCAAATACCTTTCGACCATTCCATCTATAGATACATTATTTCTTCCTAACCAACTATTTATGTTACTCCAAATTTTTCGCATATCGCCGTTACAATCCATTAAGTTACGTTTCCGTTCGTCATCTCTGGCACGGTTTATGAGTTTATTTGTATAATTTCTATGTCTAGTGTACTCTAATCTATAAGTATTATTATTTGGATGTGACTTCCACTTCCTAAATAGTGAGTCTTTTTTAATAATTAGAATTTGTAAATGTTTATCCACCCATGATTGCGTTTCACGCTTATTAGATGGGTTTGGTTGGAAGGTACATGCTTTATAAGTACTTTGAAACACTTGCACAAAATTAAGATACAATTCACAAGGATTTTGAATTGTAAGTAGTTCCTTCCAATTATATTCTTGCAATCTATTAATAATAAGTTTATTATTATAAAATGTTCTAGGAGAGTTTTTTACTTCACTTAACTGTAAATCAGCTGTGATACCGATTATGTAATGATCCGCAACTCTGCTAGCGACTGTGTAGGCCTGAAGAGTACTTGCTTGCTCAGTCCGCATGAAGACGTGATCAATGCATGACGCCACGTGCCGCTCGGCCGTTACACACTCACGAGTAATATCTCGCACACCACACTGTAAGCCATATTCACACAACATGTTCAGATATTTATTCGCTGTCATGTCTAAATCGTGTTCCATAATGTTTATGTTTATATCTCCTATGATGAGTAGGTTACTTCGCCGAGGTGTACTTCGCACGAGGTTGTCTAGCTCTGATATGAAGTCCGTCTTATTAGTGTGAGGGGGCCTGTATATAACAAAGATGTGTAAATTCCAATCCTTATGCTGCAATTCGCCTGCTATCGCTTCGCAGTGCAATGTACATAATTCTGTTTTAACAAACCGGTATTCGCTCCTCACGAATAGCATGATACCCCCACCACGCCTACCTTCTCTAGTCCACGCAAACATGTTATACTGGGGAATTTCATATCTGTATATCTCTTCCTTTGTTATATTGATTTCTGTTAAACATATTAAATGTAGTTTAGGTAAAAAATCATTTAATATCACTAGAAGTTCATTAAAGTGTTTACGTAGGGAACAAACGTTAATGTGTATAATTTGCAGCTTGTTCATTTGTATATCTAATGAATTATACCAATGTTGTAGGTCCGGAAATCTGAAATAGTCTATATCTTGTAGATCATATTGCGTAATAAACTGTGTTGGCATAGTAATTATATATTAGGGTGCAAATAAATATCAGCTATTACTCCTTGATTTTAATGTTTGAATTATTTAATAAATTCTTTATGTCACTCTCGCACTCTATAATTTCTACTTTCTTTTCACCTTCTTTTTTTCTTAATAAGATTTTCCCATTACGCAGCCAAATAAACTTGAACTCATCTTTTAATTGCATTTTAGCGGACCAAAACAGCTGTCTGGTTTGACGCGTAATACGCTCGTTTATGTATATGCGTTCAGTATTATTATTTTTATATACTGCGTGATTTGTCAACGCTAGCTTATTACTTTTAAGCCACATGTTGCGAGCTTCCCGCGTACATAATGTAACTATTATAGGTTTAGGCTTATTATTTCTATTTTGGCCTTTAATTCGCCAGACTTTGCTTATATTATCATTATTAATCTTAAGCTCTTTTGCTATGTTTTTTACGACATCTACAACGTTTTCTCCGTCTTGTGCTTCAACATTCACCAATTCAATATCTAAATCAAATTCCTTCTGCTCCAATATTCTAATGCGCTCTTCTAGCGACTTATTGTATTTATCCAGGTATGTATTTTTCTGCATTAAATCTTTGAGCATATTTTCATGTTTTTTTGAACTTTCCATATAATCCTGTTGTTTTTTACATATTTCTTTGTAGTTATTTTCCACAACTTCTATGACTTTCTCATTTTCTATGCTTTTTATTTTTATTTCAAGGATTTCACCCTTAATTTCGCTTATATCTGCTTTTATTCTCACATAATTTTCTTCTTGGTCTTCCTTTATTTCATTTAGTAGGTTATACATGGATTTTATTTCTTCGCGAAAAGCATTCAGCGTCTCGTTTAGGACATCCGAAGTCGTACAGCAGGTACTCTTGTATCTTCGTGATTCTTGGTAAATTGAGCCTTCACTATCTGAGTCTTTTCTGTCTCTCTTATTTTTATTATGTCTCGAGCTCACCCATTCCTTACCAACCTGAGTATTTATATTCGGGTCTGACCCATACTTTGGTGTTCCAGCCGGTGTCTTTTCCATGTTTTAGGTCTTTGCAAGGGCTAGTGAAGATCCGATTCAAATAGGCCTATTTGACGGTTTACCGACGGTGCAACAGCAATTAATTAGTTCGTCATGCTACACCGAGATGAGGTGCGGGGGGCGCACGCGCCGGGGCCCCACTACGCCCACTAGGATCGACCAATAACAACGGATATAGATATCGACACTTAAAACAATATTTTATAAGCGGGACTGAGAGACGTACCCTATCCTTCACTACTGTATAAGAACGTCCTTGTCTAATTGATATTAGCGCAGTAACAACTATTCACACGTCCACTCCGAGAAGCGATCCACGATAACTGTATGATAAAGCACATTCTCGAAAGGGTAGAAATCGAAATGCGACGTTCATAACTAGTCAGCTTACGTACAATTAAAGTTAAGTATACAAAAACGTTTACTCAATTATTTAATGCTTGGTTAACATTGAAGTTGTCAATTCAAATCAACCACTCATCATTGACACTCACAGTAGCAGTATTGCCATAAACAAAATAGCGTAACCTCTTTATCTTATTTTTTTTAAAAAAAAGCTGAATTTAAAGAAAAAAGCAATTGTGTGGTTTTATGAAACCATGGTAGATATAAGTGAAACTTTTTTTCGTATTGTAGACATTTAACTAAAAATTTTTGGATAAATATTCGATTTAGGGTATTAAAGGCGCTCGACAGTGCAGCCATGGCGGCGCCATATTGGCCTCGGCTGCTCTGTCGAGCGCCTTTCATTTAACCCCCACTCCACGGCCGACCGTCACGCGACATGCGACATACAGACCAAAAAGTTTGAGACGATGTAATAAAAGTTTCACTTTAAAAATATTATTTAAAGATAAAATGATTATAAATTTGGTAAAAAAAACTACACCACTCAGTAACTCTTTCATAACTGAAATGAAAAACTGGTGACCAGCCAAAGTAAGAGTAACAACAATCCTAAACAATAGCACGAATCGGATGAGCGGCCAATTCCGCGGGATCCGAGTCTTTGTCTCAATCTAAACAGCACTGGCTGGCGATGAACAATTATTTGCCTTGTTAACGAGATTAATTGGGACTTCGGGACCCAGTTGGCTTTATGACGTCATGTCGTAAATTACGTTAAGATACAACGTTTATTTTGTTTGAACATTTATTAAGGGGTAATCTATTGCATAGCATTGTATTGGTTACGGAATTTGTGATTGAAATAGTATTCATCTGGTGTCAGGTTATTGCTTACCAACAGTCTCGGATAGGGCTAGTAACTATAAACTTGACAAATCTCACAATTACTGTTTTTAAACTGTTTCGGTAATTGTATTCAGAGGCGTACATAAGCCGTTAAAATAAGGCAAGCCCAGTTGTGTCGTACAACCCAGGATCTCAAGATCTTTAGCCCGACAACATAGAATACTCCATTCCATACGTATAATATACCAACAAATAATATGAGTGTTAAAAACTGCTGAGATAGTAAAGCAATGATAAGACAGTAAGCTGGGCTTTTCGGCTTGTATGGCTGTACCGCCTCTGACTGTATTGCAGCCTTTGGTGTGGGGCATCTCTATTGACCTTCAGGTAGTCTATTTGCTTATTTATTGACAACTATATTACGAGAAATAAAAAAAAATACAAAATATAAATTACTCAACGGGGATTACTTTATGATCCAAGAGCTAATGACGAATTTAGGGAACGTGTTTTAGGCACGTTGAAATCATAAAAAAAAATATATTTAATCTCACACATTTTTAATCTGGGACACTGATTCAGGTAGAACGTTTGTGGTTATTCGTTAAATTAAATTCAACATCAGCTCTCCGACCATTAGTGCAGATGAGTATTACAAAGTGGCATGAAAATTACTTGATTTGCGACCAGCTTCGCTCCGGTTAGAGATGCACTGAGTTTTAGTGGTAGAAAAAGACGAACATAAGTGTCTGTACTGATATTACACGCATACTGTAGGTATACTATACGTATGTCATAGTTATTAAATGAAAATAAGTTTCCTGTTTGCGATTTGCTATAACATAACGGTATAATTAGCTTAGGTTATAATTCTACATTAGCCTAAAATATAGTATGTAGTGTAAAAACTAAATGCACGTTAAATTTTGATACACTGAAGTAAATCTATACTTAATATTATAAAGAGGAAAGATTTGATTGTTTGCATTGAATAGGCTCCGAAACTACTGAACCGATTTGAAAAATTCTTTCACTGTTGGGAAGCTACAATATCCCCGGGTGACATAGGCTATATTATATATTGGAACGAAGTTCCATATCGCGCATTGTGAAAGGGGGCTAGACGAAAAATTTCGACACTTTTTGATTTTACGAATGACGACACATTTTTTGAAGTGATTCAGTAAGTTTTACAGAGATGGCGCTGTACAAACTGCGTAACTATATAAGGTAAATGAAACTAAGTATCCAGAGCGAATTCAAAAATTAATAGTTTCCTTGAACTTACGTATGTTACAAGTATAAGTTAATAGCGTGATTCAGAATTAATTTACTAACGCCATCTATCCGCAACTAATCAAACTAAATATCTTAAGTCAGAACAGGCACTGTACAACAATACAATACTTAAATCGACAGGAAATTCGTTCCATCCGGGTGTCCCTTGACACCTCTCATGTTTTTTTTTTACTATTTTTCCCAAAGCGAAGCAAGGGCGATTTCCTAGTAAATAATAATGACACAGATTTTCTCACAGGTTACATGTAATATCATGTCTAGAAGATATCTGGTAAAAATGTTTAAAAAATTTACTTACAACAACAACAACAACAAAATATTCTTTATTGTGCACACACTAGGGAACAAAGAAAAATAATTTAAAAGTATAAAACACAAAAGGCGGTCTTATCCCTACATAGCGATCTTTACCAGACAACCTTTGGGTAGAATTTTTGAGATCGAGATATGATATTATGGTAGGGTGCATGTTAATGTATATTTATATGTATATACAATAATTATATAATATTCTATACTTATACATCTAACTATATCTATCAATACTTACCTACATTGTAAAAAAAATAAAGTTGAGAAAATACTTTACATTTAAAAAAATTGTTGCAAAATTTGTTTTTAGATTATTTCTAAATACTTTAAGTTATTTCATTATGTTAGTTTTGATTTGTTTTGCAAGTTCTTGCAGTATAGATATTTGAATAAAATTATATCCAAAAGTAATTCTAGTCTGTTACTGTTGTAAATCAATTTAAAATAAACTTGCGAGGAGTTCTTTCACCGCTTCTTCTCACACAAGCTGTTGTACACATAT
Source organism: Thymelicus lineola (assembly GCA_963932265.1). Lineage (NCBI taxonomy): Eukaryota > Metazoa > Arthropoda > Insecta > Lepidoptera > Hesperiidae > Thymelicus > Thymelicus lineola. The sequence continues at coordinate 2,667,023 of OZ010699.1, read as the reverse complement.
TAATTTTAAATATAATGTTTGTGCTTAAGAGTTTCTTGTACCGCTTCTTCTCACACAAGCATCATTCCAATACGGTAGTCAAAGCAAAAATGACGTTCTTTAATTTAATGAATTAAAAGATATAGAACTCTAATTTAGGACGATCGAAGGTGTAATTTAAATAACGTCTGCGGTTAATCAAAAAGTCCAATATCCCATAATCCAGAATCTGGATGTTCCAAAATTAGCCGATATGTCGAACAGACTGTTGAAACAATATTGGCTGGAATTACTCAATCAATCCAGCCTCTCCAGAGACCTGTACCAATATTACAACGCAGTGTCAAACATTTATGCAAATCAGTGGAATCACTTCTCGACACCTGTAAACCGCCTATCGCACCGGCTTATCCGTGGAAAGGCCGATAGCATTTTGAAATTAATAATTACTAGTCTATGGCGACTTTGACTACGAAAATCTTGAATTTTAAAGAGGAAAGTCTACCTCTAGTTTAGACTACTTTACCTTAGACTACTTTACGACTTTGGTTTTTAGTTGTTTTTATTATGTTTTTATTATGTAAGTCAAAGAAAATAAACTTTAAAGCTTTGGACGAAATAATTTTTTGTACTCATACACATTTTCACTATCGATTTTAACCCTATTTGTTAGATATCCAAGATAGTACGAAGGCTCTGATGAGAGGTTATGCAATAATATATTATTATACGTGTATAATACCTAATAGTTACTTCCTAAACATTCCATCCAAAAGTTTAGTGTCATTCATTATATCGGATTCAAAACTTGGTGGTTTTGGCCATGAATGTATCAGAATTAATTTTATTGTTATAACCGCCTGACGAAGGACCTGGTAGTCAAGTCTTAGCTACTAAACAATTATTATTGTTAAACAAGTATGGTTGTAATTGGGTTGTTTTGTTTAAATAATGTACGGTTTGGAATTCATTCCATTATATTGCTTAGATAGCATAGTTGAGGTACAATGTACGTAGAAGAAGTCACGAATCACATTTTTACGATTCTGGAAAATGCAAAAAATAAGAAAAGGTGATGTTAAATAAGGCCGTTACGATATTAGGCCAAAAAGTCTTGAAGTTACAATTAAATTTCAATTTCAACACTTAATTTGCGAATGCGCTTAAAATGATCCGCAAAGTGCCCAAAAAATTGTAGCTATACTCGGCGCAGTTTATGGATTAATTTGATTTGATTGATTGAAATGTAACGCGAATTTATTATAAATATTTTTGTTTTGTTGATTTTCATAAAATATCTACTACATTTAATCATAATGTTTTTGATTTTATTACTTTGTATTGATGTTGAAAATAAAATGATGCCTTTTTAAATAACAAAGCTTTTAATTGTGTTTACGTGTCCATATACAAGTTTGCAAATTTTCTTTGGTAGCTACTCTATTATAATTATTTTCTCAATGGCTCGACTATGGAAATGTGCTAATAAACATTAAAGTATTATTACTAGCTTATAGAACAGACACCGCGAACACCATATTGTATGTCCCAATGCATTGGCGCCACGTGGCTTCAATCTTCAATAGATTCGTTCGATGTTGAAAGGAGAACGGGGGCTCAATTTTGAAAATTGAACCTCCCGGGCGGGACATACATTTTGTTCGAGATGTCTGTTCTATGACATTATACTTCAATGCTAATAAACGATACGATAATAAAGATAAGATAAATGTTAAGATAGCTGAAAGGGTGTGTTGGATTCATCTTTTTAATTCTGGATTTAGGCCAACTAATTTCGAGTTTGTTTGATAAATTTTAATGGGTTTTCTGTCTCGCTGGGTTCGTATTTATTCAAATGTGGGTGAGGATGGAATGTTTTGATAACTAAAACTTATCCGTTTTTCATTAAAAAATAAATATGTATAGACTTGGGTCTGTGAAAATGTGAATTTTAGTTCAAGTTTTTATAAAAGAATTTTTGTTGCTTTATTGGGTATGAAAGACAAGGTTGGCATAATAAAATAAATTAATATGGAGTTTCGAGACAGAATAGTTGAACTATAAAAATAGTAAATTTAAAATGTTTTATAAGTGATGATTTTATTTGTGATCGTTATTGTGTTTATTTATTTAGTTAAAGCTAAGTTAAAGTCAAAGTCAAAAGTCAAAGTCAAAGTCAAAATATTTTATTCATATAGGTATCACTGATACACTTATGCACGTCATTTTTTGGCTTTTCGGAAGGTGCTTTGTCGTGGAGGAGAAGAAAAGCCTAAAGAAACTCCTCAGCACATCTTTTAAAAAAATATTACAAAAAAAGATAATAATACAAAAGTATTTACTATTCTGAGCGGAACTGGTTGCAGAGCTGGTCATTTCCATGCGTCTTTGTCATTTAAATACTCGTCTACACTATAATATCCCTTGCCTAACAATTGTGTCTTTACACGTTTTTTATATATTATAGTTAAGATGCTTGAGAGATCTATGTCCCAATTTTTCTACTAACGTAATAATACTTTATCCAATTTAATACAAATTGGGCCTCATTTCCCACTTCCATAAAATAAAAATGGAATGCTTCGTAACCAAAGAAAAAAACCATAATAAACAACCATTCACTCTATAATAGATAGACATTAAAAGGTCGTTCTCACGGAAAGCCGACGCTTCCAAATTTATACAACCACGGCACAAATTACATCCCATACTTAACTTTACGTGAGTTTACGGCAAGTAAATATGAGTTTACGATTCGCGTAATGGAGCATTTTTAGAGGATTTAAGTTACGCTGCTCCCCGTTAACTCAGGAATTGCTTTATTTTCACGAAGAGTTAAAATATTTAAATATTACAATAATTTCTTCTTAGAGAAGATTACACGCTACTACAATTTTACGTGGAATTTTGTATGCTCAAGTTAAAAATTATTGTATAAAAGCTAGCATAACAGAAATAATTTTTATATGTTGTTACACAATATTATGTATATCGGTGAGGCCATCTCGGTGAGGTGACCTCTTTATTCTACAGCGCTTGTCTGATGCAGAGGCTGGTGGCTGATGCAAATGTCTTGTCATATTTAGATTAGGGAATTGTCAAGAATGTAGGACAGATTATTATTGATGGCGTAGTGTTGAAGTACTTTGGAATATTGATGTAAACGTTAAGAGAACTGGAAATATATCATGGTGCAAAGTAAAAGTAATATCATTTCATAACCAACATCATAGAATACCTCCTTCTGCTATATGTATTTATATCCTTAAAATAATTAATACGTCCGTCCAATCGAAAAATTGAACTCATAATTTGATTACTAACGTGTCTTTTTCTGAAGTTTAAGTAACTACTTGTCCCCTACGATTTTCGTGTTTAATACCGGTATCTTATTTATTTATTTATTTTGTACACACAAAACATTTACAGGATAAACAACTTAAGAAGCAGTTTGTACAAGGGCACTACTTATTCCTATTAAGAATTATCTTCGGCTTTGCTTCGGGAAAAATATATAATATAGCCTATGTCGCCCGGAAATAGTGTAGCTTTCCAACAGTGAAAGAATTTTTCAAATCGGTACAGTAGTTTCGGAGCCTATCCAATGCAAGCAAACAATCAAATCTTTCCTCTCTATAATATTAGTATAGATAAATGTTGAACAAATTAAACACCTTCACACTATCCAAATTAAATAACACTAACAAAACTTACGCAAGTTTCAACTTGTATCTCTGAAACAATCTTTAATAAAACAGTTTAAAATTTGTTTTTGTTTAACCAACATCAAGTTTCCTTCGCACGTTAGTATCTGTTGTTAGCGGACTTTCCAACTTATACAAGCAAAACATCCTGAAACTTATCTCACTTCCATCCATTATCTCTCATGACTGAGAATCGAGATATGGCGTAGGTCCAAGATATATCTGGCAGTAGGAAATCCTGAAGATAGTAACTGTGTCCTCTGTTCTTTTGTTAAACAGAGTGTAAAGTTTTGGAGTATATGAACTTGGCTTTGGGTTTTGTCGGTTCTTTAATGCTTTATCTGACCCAGGAGCGATAAAAAGTGCATAATTTGTGATTGTGGTATATATTGTATACAAGCTCCTCTAACAAGAGCTGTTGGAAAATGTTCAACAGGACATTGCGTTTTGACGATGAATAGATGAGAGATAAAGAACTAGCTCCCAAACACTTAAACGTAACACGTCGAGTCAAGAGCGTCAGCCTACTATGCTAGCATGGGATTGGGGGTATTCTAAACCACCACAATATAGCACATAATGACTCAAAAAGAAATTAGTAGACAACATTATTAAAAACATGTTTTAAAGATTTTATTCTACCACTTTGTAGTTTTAATAAATATGCATAATATCCATGCCAAATTATAGTTTTCTCGCACCAAGAGTCTATACGAATGCTGCGGACGAACTGACATGACAAAATTATAAGGATCCCGTTTTGACTACGAAACCCTAAAAACGCGGAAAAGTACCTTATAATAAACATAACTATTTACATTGTATATTGGTTAACATTGGTTATAATAATGTAATTTGTTATTTGACGGTAATCACTGTTGCTGACCGTGAGATCGCTTCAGATTCGCTGACCACCAGGCCAATTTCAAGTCACTATCAACCTATAAAAAGCGCTTTGTGGACACAAACTCGTCTATTTCAGAATTCATTTTATCATTCTGTGAGTCTGAAGCCCGATACCCGTCAGCTTTGAGAGATATATCGCCGGGATAATTGCTCGAATAGCAACTGAATCATGTTTTGGCTTTCTATGCAACTAGAACGATTAATTGCATTTTTGTCTAACTTGCCTCAGGAGCTATAGGCAATGTTTTTCTTTCATGTTTCAGTCTAAATGGGGATAAGGGTTTCCATGTCTGAGACATACTCTACGAGCTCGTAATACGTGGTTAGTAGCTTTCTAAATCAAAAAATTTGGGCATGGTGTTGACATGTCAGTCAGTCATTTTCTAATATTGAGATTTTGCTATCAAATAATAACGATGAAATACAATTGCATTATTAAGGGTAAATAAAATGGTCGCTATTTCTCTTACTTGCCGAAAGTTGACTGGCAGGAATGTTTTTAGCAATAAGTGCCGCCTTTGTGCCTTTTACATTGTTGTAAGGTTCAAACTTTTAAATAAATAAATAAATTTAGCCGCCCATAATAATAATATTCAGATAGTGATATTACACGTGACTCGAGCTAAACCCCGGAATCACAACAATAATTAAAATCCCACGATAAGTCCGGTTACCTTGCAATGTAGCGTGAAATATACATTAGGTGGACTATTTGCGGAGTGCCCTAATGTTTGCGGAACGACGCACGTAGCGTCACTCGTAGCGCGTTAATGGGGCATTAACGTGCGTTGTTTAGACAATATCGGGTGATTATTGCGTGACTCCTGCTAACGAGATTGGATTGGCTACGGCGTATTAGCGAAAGTATAGCTGTCTCTACAGGTAGGAAGTTTTAATTGATCCTAGCTAGTCCCTAAATATATGAAAGTATTAATAAGTGTTCCTAGCCTTAAGTATTAGGGTGCTTTTCCACCAGAGATGTGCTATGTAACGTTGCTATGGATGCGTTTGATATCCACCAATCATATTCATTGGTGGAAATCAATCAATTTATTAAACTAATCATATTTTTTGGATTTCACATCTTCGCAGCGTAGCTGCATAGCACATCTCTGGTGGAAAAGCACCCTAAGTCTCTAAATGTATACAAATAAATATAAATAAATAATAAATAAACGCTTATACATTCATACTGCGGGGGTCAGTAGGTTTCCCTCTGTCACGGTTGTCATGGACGACATATTTATCACATCACAATAACACGCATGACCCGAGTACAAACATTTTTCTGTCACATAAATATCTGCCCCGACCGGGAATCGAACCCCGGATCGCTCGCTTCGCAGGTAGGGTCAATACCAACTAGGCTACAGGGTCGACTAATAAATAAATCTTGCTACTTGGAATGATTAAGAGAAATTTTCTTGTTTGATATTGTTGACATTATAAACATTTTTCTCAGTTGTAATAGACCAGTCATTACTGGCTCTTCGTACTTTTTTAATATGTCTTAAAAATATACTATAATTACTATAGGATACACGGTGTTTGCTACTATGCTATAAAAATTTATGTGCCTAATGCATTGTTTTTGTAGTCTGAAACCACCTTCACATTATTGCTTTCATTATTTGTTTCAGTATATAACGCACATACGTAGTTAAGAATTTGTTTTTTGTGTTTTTATTAAATAGACAAGAAGAAACTTTGTGTTTAAAACTTAAAGCAAAGCAAAGCAACAACCCATAATTGTCCCACTGCTGGGCTCGGGGTCTCCTCTCACAATGTGAGGGGTACAGGCCATAGTCTACCACGCTGGCCAAGTGCGGATTGGTAGACTTCACACACCTTTGAGAACATTATGGAGAACTCTCAGGTGTGCAGGTTTCCTCACGATGTTTTCCTTCACCGGAGCAAGTGATAATTAAATTGTAATACGCACATAATATTTGAAAATTAGAGGTGCGTGCCAGGATTTGAACCCGGGCCCCCGCGTTCGGGAGACCAACGTTCTAACCACTAGGCTATCACTGCTAACTTACGTTTAAAACTTACGTTCATTAAATTCCACTTATTATATTTAACCCATATAAACTGCCCGACCTATCTGCGCCCTAGTCTAATCAACAATGGCATAGCCCGAATCGAACTTTTATTTCTATCTACCCACATTATTCAAAGTACCTGTAAACAATACTCTTACAGTCGAATATCGAATACGTTCTCATTATCGGGCAGTCGATAACGATCCGTGATTAAAACAGCGATGGCCGCGGGCTGGCGACTAATGACTGTTGCGGGGTCACGCACGGAAGGCTACGAATATGCTTCGATTACATTCGTTTTGCTGTAATGTTTGTCAGTTTTTAAAGTTATAATTTGGCGCGTTTGAAAAAAAATGTGAGTGTGTGTGTGTGTGTGTGTAAAATTTTTACGATGCACGCGCACACCAACAGCCAAAAAGCAACATGATGAAGCTAGCTGATAATTGTCTCTCGTTGTTACGATGCGCGCACACCAACAGTTAAAACGAAACGAGAGATGTTGTGGCCACAGATTTAAAAAAAACAGACGGATTGTCAGCAACAAATTCAGTGAAGCACCCATAGTAATACCAACTCCTCTATTCGTACAAGTATCACACGCACGCTCATTGACACCATGCTGTTATTAATCGGCCGCCATTACCGCGTCAGATTGGTCGGACCGTACTAAAGATTACGCACACATAGTAAGCGGGCGGCGTCACTCTCGATAAGACAAGGTGACCTGGTTCTTTTTTCAAGTCTGTGATTGTGGCATACATACGGATGATATCTGTACGGATAAATCTTTAGCTATTTTTGTTCTGTTACGCCAAAGTTCTTACGTACCCTCGTTCTTATAAAATTATGACTGGAGAAAATACACTTTACAAAATCCTTAAAAGCACACATGCTTTGAGCAAGTATCGAATGTGCTTATGCTCAACTTGTTTTGCCCTGTTTTCTTGTAAGACTTAATTAAAATTGTTCCTTATCGCTCGCTGGCAAACTACTCCATAACGCCTCGAGCTTAGAGAGCTGTGTGCATAGAGTGCTGTGTACCTATGCTAGTAAATATGTTCACTAAAAATAGTACTTTATTTCAGATAAGTTAGTGCAAGATCTTTAAGTTTTAACCAGCTATGGAGAAGACAAACGAAGAGGTAAAACTAGTACGAGTATATGAATTATCCTACAAAGTGTTGGTTCTTCTTTCGGCTTGATGTTATTATAAGCCATTTTAATGTAACACTTAGGGAATCGTAGGCGTTCAAACGAACCCTAAAAAGGTAGTGTAGAGGTCCTTACACATGCGTCTATCTTTTACTATAATAAAATTCAAAGTGTCTGTTTGTCTGTCCGGGCATCACATAAAAACCCTTGAACGGATTTCTATGAAAATTGGTAAAGTTGTTACTGATACTCTGGGTCATATTTAAGACAATTTTTCATCCCGGAAAATTAAAAGGTTTCCCGGGAAAGCAGGATAAAAATTTGAATAAGTTAAAACATAATTTCCGTATGCAAAGCTGCGGGCAACAGCTAGTATAATATAATTCTAGTAATAACTAGGAAAACCTTTATCTTAATAATACTCGTAACGTGTCAGCAGGTGGCCATTTATCTCTTAAAGAGGTTCAAACATGTCAATGGCAAGACAGTCAACAAAAGAAACAGCCAATAAAATACTTAAAACAAAAACAGGAGAGATATAATAATATCTCCTTACTGCCACGAGACGGAGAGTAACTGAATAGCATTTTATCTCTTTGACCTTAACGGGGAGGTATGAAACTGTTAAGGTATTTCTTTTTAATTAATATTTGACAAAAGTTATACATACATACGCATGGATTTATATATGACTATGATTACAAAAGCGTCTTTCGCTATTTCTGCTCCTCCTTGTCAAAGCAGCTTTCCGAAAAAAATTAGAAAAAATTACAAACCACTTACAATTTACTAAAATTACTCAAAAAAAATTACATGCATAAATGTGTCAGTGGAACCTACCAATATGAATAAATGATTTGGACATTCGACTTTGAATGACAGGTGCCTGTTACTTAATCCTAATGTTCTATAACATTATAGATGTTGACTTAAAAAACTTTTAAACTTTATTGTGCCCCTTTAAAAATTTGTTTTTAAATCATTTCTTAATTTTCATACACACAGTGCGGAGCTTTAAATATAGTCAAGAAATGGAAAGAAAATTGCAGAAAATTACATGCTCCAAAGTCCACCAGGTCGCTATGCGTTTTCTACCAGACAGTAATACGCAATTTGTGCAAAATGCACGCTTATACAGTAGATTAAAATAAGACGTAAGAAGCTGCGTAGTTTTCGGGGCTTTGCGTAATTATTATTGATATTATTAATACGTCATTAATAATAATAAAAAAATTGGTATTTATATCATTATTGTTATTATCTTTTTGTGAAGCTTGAGAGCCAGTTCTTTCTCTCTTCTTGCTTGGTTAAAGAGCCAATGAACATCATGTATCGCTTAGATAAAACAAAATTAGCCAGCTACATACCAGACACCGTTTCATACCTGCACAGTCCGCCTTTATTGTGCCAGTGACAAACTACATCAGACGTTTAATAAAAGCATCGTTGAGAAATGCCGCGCGACGCGGCGTCCGCGCCCTCTGCCTCCATTTGTAAACAGGATGGATATTGCTCCAGGGGTTTTTAAATGTCCGCGGACCCCTTCACTTGAGACGTTTTGACCTGACGTTCATTTTGGAGTTAAATGGTGGTATGAATTTAAGGTTATGTTTGCAGTGAGCGTTTATTTCGTGTAAGTTATATGTTGATGGTTTTCATTGTTATTTGTTTTTAGGTACTATCTAGTAGGAATTGTTTGCTACTTTGTTGATAAACATAATAACTTTAATTTGTAAGAAAAAAGTTTAACAAAAACCGGGCAAGTGCGTGTCAGGCCACGCGCAATGTAGGGTTCCAAAGTAGTAAGTTTATCGACTATTAACTTAAGCTAATATAGCCGATATAGTTTTCATTGTAAATTCATCATGCAGCCTATTTTTGATCATTAATTTTTCACTTGTTCAACTCCAAACGGGCCAGCGGGGGGCCGGGGTCACTTGACTAACCAAAATTAGCACTTTTAAGAAAATTTTTCACAAATGGACTCCTAATTCCAAAAATACCTATAATATTTTTGAAAGACCTCGGACAGATGGACAAATGGATGCACAGAGAGACGGACAGACTGACATGGCGTAACTATAAGGGTTCCGATTTTACTACGGAACCCTAAAAACTAAAACGTTTTGATTTTTATTCTTATGACATGTTTTCTCGAGCGTGTCATATTGAATTAACTGCGATAACCATCATGTACCTACTCTATTACCAGCGTATTATCAACACGTTTCTAACAATACTTAATTAGTCGAAGTTTAGAAGCTTTTTGGAAGTAAGTAGATAAATTTGCGAATCTATGTATAAACAAAGCAACGCTTATGAGCGTGTAAGCATTTGTTTGCGAGATATTCAAGGTGTCTGTTCTGCTTACTATTAATGATTTTTCTAAACCAATATAAATTAATAGTTATTAAAAACAAGATTGATGAGTCAGTTCTCCGACGCGGTAAAATGACGGCAGCAACGCTCATCTCATGTGATTCGTCAATTTAATATTAGATGCCATCTTGCTTGTATGAAGAAGATTTGTGTAGAAAGTACAGACGGGACTATCCTTTTTTTGAAATCATTGGTTAGATATCTAAAATTTTAAACATAGCACTCGGCAGAGGTCACCCTCTACTGCTTTTTAATTATTTTTAGTCGCAGCGTCGAAAGTCAACAAAAATAGAATTAATTAATTAATTCACATACTTTTACCTAATGTTTTTAATCTGTGTCGTACCGAGCCTTTTTCTTTCAATGTATGTAGTTGGACTCTTATTTAGAGGCTAAGTTATTTCCCACATCGGCTGTTGTCAGCTCTATAATCGTATGTCTCTAAAGATATTCCTAGGAGCCCCATCGCTACATATCAAGCACTATAATTGGCTATACCTTTAGACACAAACAATTACACAGATTGAGGCCTGACCTAGAGGTCAGATGAAAGATCATAAAGATCCTGTTTGTATTAAAATTGCACTATAGTTACTTAGTTGCAAATAAAGCATCGTATTGTGAAGACGAAGCTTTACTAAGAGTCACTAAGAGTTTTACAAAAAGTGAAACTCAAATTGTAAAAAGATACAGTAGCTGACACATATATGTCTTTGCAAGTAACATGCAGAGAAGAACAAACGAATAATTACTAAATATCTTCCATAAAACACCTAATAATATCGATTTCATCGTGCCTTTATTGGATCTCCATAGGAAAGAGTACAAAAAGTATGCTCCGTGTAGTGTGTCCACAAATGTCTCGTATTCTTTGTTTTGTCCATGCCTTACCTGCGAACAGCGGTAAATAAATGCAAATTGTTGGGGAGACTCTCTTTGGCTATCTGTAGGGTGACGGTAAATTTTGGTTTAGTAACATCGTCCCGTATAAATGTCGTACATTTTCTTCAACATCTTCGAGCTAAATAAGCTTTCACAGGTTAATCTACTTTACCATGACTCTTTAACTTACTTTTATTTTTTCTTAGCATTTCATCATCCCCAATCGTAGAAAAGTAATGGAGTGACTATTGGGAATACAGTTAAGCGGTAATTTATTACTTTTCGATAATAGGCAAGATTACTTTTATAAAGAGAAAGATCACATCAATCATCACAGATCAATAAATAAAGATCTTATTTATTGATCTGTGGATTTAATATAGAAACATTATTATGAAAAAGACAAATAAACACAGCAAATTCCATTTCATCAATACTTCACAACGTTTATTATTCACACATAGCCACCCTAATTCACCCAACCACCCTCTACCTCGGGTCATTGTGACATTCCTGTTAAATCCCGTATTGGACACCGCTGCAAAGAACTAGATAATTTATGTATGGTCCCCCCATCGGTGATACCGTGAGGACACTCGCGTAAATTACCGCATTCGATACCGTTTGAATACAAGAGTGAGTTCGTATATAATGTTAATGTGAATTTTCTGCGCTGCATTTTTATCAGTGAAATAAAATGTGAATTTCAGTTGGAACCGAATTTTGCTGGTGTTTTATTGTTTATTTCAAATTGGGTTTTTGGAACGAGGACTGTGATATATTTGAATTCATTGTTTCGTTTTTATATCATTTTAAAATTTAAAATTTTGTAAAATAAATATTATTATTACAAAATCGTTAGCGCGTATGTTATTAATATTTTTAAAATTTCGAATTAAAATCATCTGGTTTTGAATTGGTCTCAATCACCCATTCTCTTATCTATATAATTATATAGATCAGTTATAATCAGATCGAAATCGGTAAAGCTTCTGATTAGCCGGAATAAATCACACACAAACGGACCAAAATTTTAAAACTCATTATTATGAAAAAAATGCATCTAAGTGTAAATATCCCGCATACCTAAAAGATTTTGTCAGATATTTTCCATAATACAGAAATACATAGGATTTGTTACAATTTGCAATGGTTACTGTAGTGTATGTATAGCGAATTAGTAGCGATACCGATTAGTAATTACTAACGGTCATAATCGAGATATCTCGAGACATCTTCATAATCGAATGATTCCATTAGTATATCTCATAATCGCCCACCACTACTTGCCGAGCACTCTCTGGCCGGACGCCGGCCGAGTAGGACGTGTAGTGAAAGCGATTAGTTTATTATTGGCACCAAGCGAACCACTACAAGTGGCGACCCTGCCAGGATCTAAAATCTTTAAGATCTAATTTACGTATGTGCCAATAAACAAATCACAAATTGAAACTTAGAGGTAAATCACGAAACATGACCGATTTTATTACTACGTTTTATTGCGAATATTGTGTTGCTGTCATTATTTAACTTTAATGTAAACTTTTATTTGCTAAATTTATAATAATGAAATGAAGATGATCTAGTAAGCTAACTAGCTATGAATAGTGGCTGCTACGGTAGCATTTATTTGGATATAAAACCGGTCTTGTAGTATTGATTGGTACCTAAAAAATCTAGAAACGTCTAGTCACGTAATTATATTAATAATGCCTCATTTTGTTGTCAGCATAAAAGTAAGATATATAAGTGCCGTGAGAAACAACGATTTTGAATAACTGTATCGGTTAGATTATAAATTTAATCTAATCGTAGGCCGCTTATATCAATTGGAATGCAACTTGTATTGTTCTCACTGGCCGGCAAAGATGCGCAGGCGCCTATTAGACTCGCAAATAATCTAACTTGGTTAATATTCGCGCCCGTAAAGCGAAATCTTAAATCCACCCTCAACTACATTAATAACGCGGTAATCTGCGCGTTCGGTTGTTAACCAGTCCATACCTGGCTATCGGGCTGACCGCTTGCACTCTGAGCCCAACCGCGCCGCTGATCTTCCACCATCGTGGAAACTCTTTCTCTATACCGCGTCGTACCGCTTCCATACAGTCCACTATTATCGAAGGTCGTGTCATCGTGTGTGTATGTGTATTGGATACAGTTCGGACAAACAAACAAGCTGAAACAAGTAAGTCCCGTGAAGAATTCATCGTCATCAGCACCCAACTTGAAGGTAAGTCGAGACTGATCTAGTATATGTACACACGCGGAATCCTGAATTAGGTTGCGTACGGTACTATTGCTGCACAGACGTGCCAACAGTTAGATGGGCATTATGTGACGTAGTTAATCATCATAATCAAATAAAAAACCCTGCAGGGTAACTATTTTAGACCAAGGAAATACAATTATAAAGACACATTTAGTAAGTCTATCCCACAAGTTATTATTTTAATAATACCTTTGATGACAAAGTGCTTAAATTACTAATTAATATAAACTCTTAGTCAGATCAGTGCATATTATGATGATGATCTTTAAAACGTATTACTATTTTCACAACCTCAATAGGTTAATATTATATGTCAGAGATAGTTTGGGTAACCGAACGGTACCTAAATAGTAATAATACTTCAATGTACCTAAATTATCTTTTTGCGTTGGTAACATATAATGATGGTAAAGTAAAAAGAATAATTACATAATCATGAAAAAGGCTAAACAAGTAGTTCGATGAAAATCGGAACGGTACCTACAATATCCCAAGAGGTAGTTCGTGAAAATCGGAACGGTACCTACAATTATATCCCAAGAGGTAGTTCGATGAAAATCGGAACGGTACCTACGATTGTATCCCAAGAGGTAGTTCGATGAAAATCGGAACGGTACCTAAAATATCCCAAGAGGAAATATGGAAGAGGAAGGATTATGGAAATGACAACAAAAAAACATTATTTATATGTGGGTATAATAAATCGTGTGTACTTAAATAAGTACACTTAATTAATTATGTAACGGAAGTGCTGCCAGATTTGTACAGAATATGTTTGTAAGCATCAAAAATAATTCAAATATGCTTACTATTGAAGGCCATGCAATTCACCTCGTTTACAAAGGCATGCCTCAAGTTCAACTATTTCAAATAAGCCATAAATTTATTACAACTACGTTATGGCTATCAGAAATATGTCATAATAAGTGGAAGAGTAATTCATATGAGGTTCTTATTTCAAATAAAGCTATCACTATCGGATCAGTCGGATAAGATAATATACAAGTTTTTATCTATTTGGTGGGTAATTAATAAAAACGCAAAACACATTACCCTTTGAATGACTTGATAAGAAACGATCGGGAATCTACCCCATGTATAACGTTGTGGTTGTTATTTTCATAATTCAAATAATGTTTTACAATGAACCAAAAAAAAATATATTTATCTAAATAAGTTTTAGATGTCATTTTGCTTATTTGTCAGCAGTTCAACAGAAATATTATTTGTCATGGCAATACAATCCATTTAACGATCACACCTATAAAATCATTTTAATAAAGAACCTATAAAGTAACTTCGAAGTGTGTGATAAATATATATATTATAATATATCTATCACGTGCATATGATTGTGTAAAAAGGTTTATACTTTACTACCTGTATTACGTAGTAATATTGAAGCAGCAATTTATTAATTATTTTATTGCTAAAGTCAACATCAATTTCAATGTAATATTGGTAACTATAGCTACATCTAGGTTCACACAGATTGTACAAGATCCGTATTGGGCACGCAAACGTTTATAAGGCTCGTATGGAGCACGCCAATGTACTTTGTGTACAGAAAAGCCGGCAAGAGGCATGCAAACTTTCACAAGGCTCTTAAGGAGCAAGCTAATGTACTATGTGTACTAAAAGGCCCGCTAAGGGCAAGAAAACAAAAGGCTCTCAAGGAGTATTTTAATGTACTTGTGTACAAAACTACCAGCAACAGGTTCCTGTTATTACTGTCATATACTTGTAGGCGCTTTGACAAATTCGACTTTAAGAGTGACAAGTGGATGTCAATGTCACTCTAGCGAAGCGTCGTGTCGATGGTAGCGGGGCGGCCATGATGGATGGCACTTTTTTCCTGGACGCCGCCAGCGCACCACCTCTGCGACGAATCGCTGTGCATCCAGTCGATCCAAATATATTTCGTGATAATTATAATTAAACATTGTATTAAGAATCATTGCCTACTCGATCGTTATAGTATTTCGTGAAATTAATTAGTGATACATTTTAATTAACCGGAAATATTATATGATTTATTCGCTATTCTATTAATCCGTGACAAATATGGAAGAAGGGCCTCCTGCTCTTACATCAGAAGTGCGATGGACCCATATGGTGAGAAAATTTCGCCCACACATGTCGGAAAATAAATGAAGAATGACGGTGGTTCGGATGATATTTGAAATAAATTGGTTTCAATGAGAAACGACACTACAGTAAACGCGAGTAAATGAGAACCGTGGAATTTTACAAAGAAAATATGTGAGCCTACCCCTAGATACTCGCCTCACGCAAGATGTCGATATTCAGTCGAGAAGCAATTATGATGGAAGTGAATAGTGAAACTGAGTATGTTACTACGAGTACTTGAACACAGAACACCAGGACGTGTTCAGTTTTTCAGAGATGGCCGAGGGAGTAATAGCATCCAAGACACCAAAACAAACCAAACAAACCAAAAAAAAAATAATTTCATAAGACGTGTCTTTGAGGGAAAAGTACCATCTTTTCTCTTGGATCGCAAGAATCCGCATTTCAGGTTTTTCAGATATGATATTACAAACAGTTGACAGCGAGCATGTAAAATAAGGATTTGAAATTTCGAATATAAAGGATCGGAATAATGTCATTAAGGTTTGAGGTTATAAGATAGCGATTTGGTATGGCATATTTCTATTTCATTATTCTTAACAAATTCGGAAAATCCGATAGTATTTTTGTGTAATATCTTGACTTCGAGTGTAAATGGTGCCGTCATCTTGAACTGTCAAAACACCTGATAGAATTTTCAGAGTTAAGATTTAAGATAAGATTTTGTAAATTTTATTTTGTGTAAGAATGTTGTGCTTCGAAATCCTGGAACATGCAAGGATTTCCTCAAAATAAGATTGATTAGAAAGAACTGATTACAATGGTGGTTTGCGTAAACTACAAATCGTTTCGTCGTATTTGTGCTTGATTCAACGAAGTATTATAAAGTCATTGTACAGTATCTTTCAACGTAATTATGATTAATAAAGTTATTTAAAGTGAGTGCAAGTAAATTGTTTTGTGACACTAGAAGCGTTCTGCAAATGATATCAAGAATTTTAAATTTTCAAACATCTCGATATTCTTTAATTATGTTCCGTAATCTCGTCCTCATATTTTGTACTATGTAGTACGTGCTCTGTGCTACTTGCCGTCACAATGTTTAAAGATAAGCGCGTTCTTCATTCTCTGTGGTACGTCCCTAGCTCCATCTGTCCACCACTGGCAATGTCATTGTGCTTTTTTGTGCAAAACGTGCTGTCACGAAATTTTATTTTCATTTTATTTTCGAATTTTATAATCGTTTTTACAGTCCTTTTACAATATTTTTTCAGTTATTATAGTACGCCCAATTTGAATTAAATATGGGAAAATATGAAAAGAGAAAATGAAAATAATTGAGTCAACGGATTCTAGAGTTGGAAAAACACATGAATAGGTCCCGTCTTAGAAACAGCGGTATGTTTTGATAACTTCTATTAGCTTAATTAAACGCAGTTTTTTGCCCCTGATGTTACTTCGACAAATTTTATTACACACACTAGTCTCTGGAGTTTTCACGAGAGGTTAACCATGAGAACGATGTTGTGTCTACCTTCGACAAATTTTATTACACACACTAGTCTCTGGAGTTTTCACGAGAGGTTAACCATGAGAACGATGTTGTGTCTACCTTCGACAAATTTTATTACACACACTAGTCTCTGGAGTTTTCACGAGAGGTTAACCATGAGAACGATGTTGTGTCTACCTTCGACAAATTTTATTACACACACTAGTCTCTGGAGTTTTCACGAGAGGTTAACCATGAGAACGATATTGTGTCTACCTATAACAAATAGGTAACTACCACCACCTATTACAAGTAGGTACCACGCACATGCTTTCACGAGAGGTTAGCTAGTGGTCCCGCATGTAACGCGACAGGATATTGTGCCCACCTATAAAATAGGTACCACACCACGCATATGCTTTCACGAGAGGTTAGCTAGTGGTGCCGCATGTTACGCGGCGAGAAGGGATTCATGGAGCTTTTACGAGAGACGAGGATGGAACAGACTCTAGTCGCACAACCAGAAGCCGTTTGCCTCATGATCGGAGTCGATCAAGCCGATGCTCGAGAAATCATAGAAGCAGGCGCCGCTCCTTTCCTTCAATTCTAATATCCACAGCCGATCATCGACTCTGACTTCCAAAACTGAGAGAGACGCAGTCAGACAGAAAGAGAGAGGGGGGGGCAGACTACTACGGAAGAACAGGTACCTCGCCAATACAACAACACCAGGAACGATAGCTCTCTGCCAGCAGACGGCGAAAAGCTCCTAGGTCAGGATGGTAAGCAAACTACGTGTAATTCTACATACTTATATGAGAGCATAGCTACACGTTGGTCAGCTATTCTCACTGATGTAGATCATCAATGCAGACCTAAAAGCTACCATGTTGAAGAAACACGACCCCCTCTCGAACTTACGTCTTCTAGTACCATCCAATTTTAATTGGGGAAGTTATGGCAGTGATGAATGACAGTGGTATCAAATGTGACAATAAAATCTGTGACCAGCAAGTGGTCCTATCTATAGCAATCTCTACAGTCTACAGTGTGGAGGCTTCAATGACATGATTCTGTCACTGAATAATAAACAGCAAATTGAGGTATTGAGTGATTCAATAAGGCTATTATTTGACTTATTCCATGATCGGTTACACATAGGACACTAATTCTTCCTGGTCTGAACACCTATGTGACTCATCATCATCGACATCGAGGTCAAGAGCAACCATGATTCAGATATAATGCGGTGGCTTAAGATTATTTTATAAACACTGGTGTGAAAAGTGATATTACATCCAATCCAACCATTATTGGCAGTATAAGGGGTTATACAATGCTATTTAAACGCAAGACCACGCGAACTGTTTTGTCCACAGTACAATATTTTTTCTAAAATAGAAAATAGTTTGTTTGCTCTCGAAGTAGGACAGCTATTGAAACTAGGTTCTATACAATCATGATTTCTTGCTCAGGGACAATTTTTGTCCTCATAATCCTGGGGCAAATTTGACATGAAGGTTGATACTTAACCTTAAGAAACTTATAAAATTTGGTGTCACCTTTATGATACTTTGGGTATTGCAGACTCCTATGATGATTGTGTGCAGATTGCATTGACTACTGGGGAATCTAAGGTTTATTATTAACTCACAAAAAAGTTCTTTAAAACTCAGTCAGGGTTGTCTTTATCTAGAATTTATGCTAGATTTTATTCCATGTTCCATATCTAATATCATCTTCCCTAGAAGAGGGACCATGTTATCGAATTTGTTAACAACTACTAAACGCCCTTGCTTCACTTCGGTAAACCTATTGGTAACCACACTTGAGTAAATAAATGTATGGACGGTACTTTTTAAATTGACATGACTTTTTTATTATTTATGAACCAATTGCAATAAAACAGGCACTGAATGGTGATCCAAGCTTACTGCAATACAACAGTGAAAATTTCACCTAAAACGCGGTTCTTGAGATTGGTCGGAACAAACGCGCAGACAAGCAGACTAAAAGTACAGTTTTATTATAATATGTATATTAATGGATGGTATGAAATAAAAATAAATAATAATAGTAATAATACTAATCAAAACATAGTTGTTATACTTTGGAATTTGCCCAATTACTTGGTCTTCTTGTAGTTGCTTGTAAATCCATAGAATATGGTATCTTCTATACGAAAACCCTGGAAAACTACAATACAGTGATTTTAAAAGATTATAATGGAAATTATAATGCAACAATAATATTATCAAAAGGGATTCAATCAGATCTGAATGAATGGTGGACATCACACATCCAAAGTAATAACAGGAAAATTATACAATTTAATTTTAGTTTACAGATTTCCTCAGATGCTTCGCAGATTGCGGACTTGTCTGTAATAATGTGAGGAGTCACGGACACAGGAAAGAAGAAGAGAATCTTTTCAAATAAAATTAGGAACAGCTTTTAAATGTTTAAAAGCGTTTGCATCTAAAGTAATTACTGCGAGGTTTTGCTTTGGAAAGATAACACAATTGCTATAGCATACGTTAAGAAAATGAAAGCTACAAGGTTTCCACATATCAATAACTTAGCGAGAGAGCTATGGCAGTGGAATGAGAGAAGACACGTCATATGGGTGTATGCATTTTACATCAGCTCAAAAGAAAACTCCATCACAGAGAGTGAATCCAGACGTTCAAAATCTGAAATCGAATGCCAACTGAGTGACATTGATTATGAAAGTTGTATACGCCTTAGATGACAAATCACACTGGATGGAACAATTGTAACAATTTACTTACAATAGTTATCAATGCATAGTGATAAGTCAGTGGTGTATCTAATAAAGATAAATAAATAAATAAATAAAATAAAAGTATACTAAGCAGATTCGATGAACCGCAGATGGTCCTCTTTGCTGATAGAAATAATACCAAATGTCGGGATTACAATTATAACATGGTTCTCAGACCCAGAAGCATACTCTATAGATACATTCATCTTGAGATGGAATGACATGTTCTTTTATGCATTTCCACTATTCACGCTTATAAGAAGAGTGCTGAAGCAAATTATAGGAGACAAGACAAAGGTTGTGGTTTCTATGTGGCCCTCACAGCCCTGGTATCCACTTTAGAACTCCATAGCTATATCTGGAAAAATAACATTTAAACCTCGATATAACTAATTTATTCTTATCTCCTTCTACAGACTTGCACGCGTTATACATATAAGAGCCTTACTCTGATTGCAGCCATATAGTCAGGAGAACATTTTTAAGAAAAGTAATCCCTGCTTTCTCAATGGATATAATGTTAGCCTTATTATCAGGAAACAATACGGGTCTGCTCTTGGTGCATGAATTTCACACTGCCAGAGCTACAATGTGGATCCTTTTGGAAGGTTGTTTCATATAGTTCAATGAATACCATCAGGTCAGCAATTTCCGTAATAAAATAAGGTCCTCAACTCGGCATAATACGATATGATATTACGAGTATATGGGATCCAAGTATAGTAGATTCTAGATTATTTCTAGACTCTTAGCTTAGAGGTACACTCCTTACTAACGCTGTCTTTTATCTACATTAAGGATATTGCTGTTAATTCTGATTATATAATATCAAAATTATCATAATTAAATTTATGAAAACTTGTGGTTCTTATCAAATACAACATAATTTAACTTTACAGTTTTTCAAACAAAATACAGATATCTGCCCGGCTAACTATCCTACTATATTATTTACACTTACAAAAATATGTAAGACAAAATTGTAAATCATTAATTCTAACTGTTAAGAAACAGCACCAACCAACCTCACTGCAATTATCAGCCGATAGATTAAACAGGTTCGGGTTAATAGTGGATGAGACACTTCCATATTTACAAGCCAGAGACATGCTTTACTTCAAAAGCCTCGTATGCCGGCATTATTGTGGACTATTGAGGTTATAAGGAAAGCAGCCGGTTAGTTCACCTTTGCTTTATTTTATAAAAGACCAATGATTAGTGGTCTCAATCAATTACTCAAAATGTATGCTCTTTGCATAGAGACACCTACACAGTATGAGACTGACAATTTAACAGTTATTATTATCATTTCTTTACGTTTTTTAAAACTGTGGTATGTATGATACAATAAAAAGAGGATGTTTCTTTACTTAACATAAATATTATTTGTTAATTGTATGTGATTATCATCACGAAATTATTAATGAATGAATTATTATCAACCCAACTTTCTTCTTTGAACATCTACATAGTACAAAATATGAGGACGAGATTACGGAACATAATTAAATAGATCGGACTAACTTACCAAGTGACGTCCGATCCTCAATTATGTGAAGTAATCTCGTCCTCATCCTAGACCCAACCCTTCCCAGGTAATATTCTTAAAAGAATATACCTACATACTGCTGGTATCCTTTGAAGAATAATTTGTATTTCGCAAGTAACGTTCATAATGATCTGTATTGCCTACTCTAACCCCTTCTCTGAAAGTTGTGTTGTAGAGCTTTGAAACAATGACATTGCCAGTGGTGGACAGATGGAGCTAGGGACGTACCACAGAGAATGAAGAACGCGCTTATCTTTAAACATTGTGACGGCAAGTAGCACAGAGCACGTACTACATAGTACAAAATATGAGGACGAGATTACTTCACATAATTGAGGATCGGACGTCACTTGGTAAGTTAGTCCGATCTATTTAATTATCGTCTACCCTCAGTTCAGAAAAATAACAATTAGACATTTCGTGTTTTTGTCTTTTGTTTTTTTGTGTGTGTTTCAGACAAACTAAGTGACAATGTCAGTTGTGTGGACATGCAACCTGCGAATATCTGAACTACCTGCCTTTAATTTTGTTGATACTGACGAGAGTGCATCGCGGCTCCTTGTACCGTGGCTTACGATGAACATCATCGGTCATTGGATGGCGACATGATATAACAGGTGATCTGTATTGATTCTTTTGTAGCTCATTGTGATTACTACTCACTAACACTAATTATTCCTTGACCACAAACTCTAATACTTTGTCTGCCGACTCTCGTACAGTCTCAGTCGGTTCAGATACCCTCAGTGTATACTCAGATCCTGAGACATGGGATGTACCACACGAAATAGAAATTTCTACCTACTACGATAACTCGACATCATAGGTGATAATAGGTATGTGATGTAATCATTGTAAGTGTTAAGTTGTCGATCCTGGCCAGTGATAGTGACATCCAGCATGCTGAAAGGATTCACTAGTCCGGTCCAGATGTGAATACGTTGTCTATCCTGGTTGAGTAGTGTCATCCGGGCCACACCTGAAAAGGTTGGTTGAGGGGATACACTTCCTCAGTCCAGATGTATGAATACGTTGTCTATCCTGGTTGAGTAGTGTCATCCGGGCCACACCTGAAAAGGTTGGTTGAGGGGATACACTTCCTCAGTCCAGATGTATGAATACGTTGTCTATCCTGGTTGAGTAGTGTCATCCGGGCCACACCTGAAAAGGTTGGTTGAGGGGATACACTTCCTCAGTCCAGATGTATGAATACGTTGTCTATCCTGGTTGAGTAGTGTCATCCGGGCCACACCTGAAAAGGTTGGTTGAGGGGATACACTTCCTCAGTCCAGATGTATTGCGTTGATCAAACGGTTGAAGAAGGGGGGATGTACTCGTCTGGTCCAAGTCATAGCGACAATTTTATTCGCCTTCGGAAGACATGTGAGTTACGTAATAATCAGAGTAGTATAGTCGTTATTGACAGGATGGACGAGCAGTCCTACCATTAATTGCAGGGTTTCCTATGTGTGAGTTCAGGCTGTTACCAGCTGCTAGTGATTTGAGAAATCTTGTTTCAGAAACTAATACACGCCCGAGGACGGTCGTATGTCAGTCTGGCCGTGTAGGCGCTTTGACAAATTCGACTTTAAGAGTGACAAGTGGATGTCAATGTCACTCTAGCGAAGCGTCGTGTCGATGGTAGCGGGGCGGCCATGATGGATGGCACTTTTTTCCTGGACGCCGCCAGCGCACCACCTCTGCGACGAATCGCTGTGCATCCAGTCGATCCAAATATATTTCGTGATAATTATAATTAAACATTGTACTAAGAATCATTGCCTACTCGATCGTTATAGTATTTCGTGAAATTAATTAGTGATACATTTTAATTAACCGGAAATATTATATGATTTATTCGCTATTCTATTAATCCGTGACAAATATGGAAGGCCCTCCTGCTCTTACATACTAATTACCTTCTTGTATATATAAAAGTGAGTTTTGGTATTTGTTGAAAACAAACAGTTTGAATGTATTCGATTCAAAAATGTTCGCGATTTCTTAAAGTTGGTTGTGAGAGAAATAAAAATAAATTTCTGGATAAAATGACGTGGAACATAAAAGAATCAAACAAACTATAAAAAATATTGAACTGATTTCGAATTCTAAGGAATAAACCAAACTAATGGATATATTGAAATACTGCTATGCCGGAAGTCATTGGATGCATTTCGCCGTTATGTTACGGTAATATTATTGAAAGCCAAATATATCTGTTGGATATGATTCATGTGACACCCATTCAAGGTGTCTGATGGAGATTATTCCCGCACTGTTGGCTATACCGATATGAAACCGTGGAATAACGTGAAATAAAAAAAACAAATAACACCTCAATAAATATGAATCACAAATATCAAATAAAGACATAATAATGTAATCAGGTTTCAAGAATTATGTAAGGAATAAAAGTAATACAATGATTTTCGATATGGTATATTTTATTCCATTAATCTATTGTGTTAATATTCCATAACTTCATTTTGGATTAAAGATTCTTATTTATTTAATCTTCGCAATTGATAAGTACAAGATAAATATGAAAAGTACAATGACCATGACGGCTCGTATCCACAGTCATAGACAATTTAGTATTTTATAATGATTCGTTACAGACTAGTAGATGTTCATATATTTGAGCCAGATTAAAGTGTGACAACCGACATTTAGCAGTTATGAGTTCATGGTAGCGGACTCGGCTTTTAATTATTATTTTATATGTTTTTCTTTACAATTCGTGGATAACAATCTACAATAATTTGGAGAAAGCTCTGAAAAATACGATTCATCCAAGGCCAAGCCTATGAGCACTTACAGACACAGAAGATCGTAGTATTTTCATTTAATATCTTTACTTGCAATGGAAATGGCAATCTTCTTGAGCTGCCAAAAAAGAAAGTAAAGTAAAGTAAGACAGTGAGACACTGAATAGAGTTTGGTATAATAATATGTACATGATGGGTCAGTCCAATAAAACACGACGATGTATTCAACTATTTAATCACACTTTGTGAGATGTCTTACATTCAGCTGGTTGAACCATCTGCAGAACGACAATAATTTGGGGTTTTCTCTGGGTTCTTTACATGTAAAATCAACGTCAATACGTTTACTAGCGTCACCAAGTGACGGCTATGAGTTGTTTTATTCGGTTTTCATACTTTTTCAAGAGAAACACCACAAAGTAATAGTACCAAGGGAAAGGTTCATACTGTAAGTTAACAGTGGTTGTTAATTAACTACCTAAAATTAAAGTGTTTTGATTTATTTATGCCTGACTCAGCCAAATGTATAATAACTATCAGCTTGCCTAAAAAATTGTTGAACGACAGTGCAGAGAAGTAACTTTAGAGATGTATCTAATCGACGACCCGTGTGGCGCAATGGTTACCATGCCGGATCGCCGCGCCAAGGGTCCCGGGTTCGATTCCCAACGAGGCGGAAATTTGAATGATGAGTTTGAATTTCTGTTCTTGGTCTGGGTGTGAATGTCCTTGTCTTGTGTGTTGTCCATGGCAACCACGACACAGGGAATCCTAGTGTGGGGCTATGAGTGTGAAGCGTTATAAAAAAAAAAGAAATCCAACTATCATCACAGTTGTCAACTTAGAGATACGAGTAAGTTGGGGATGTTGAGTTGCGGAAGTACATTTAGAAACAAAGGATAAAGATGCAAACGTGAAGGCGAAAGGGAAAGAATAAGAAGACCTAGACATGCAACGGAATGTACTATTCAAGTCAGAGAAATAGTATACGTGGAAAATGTGATGAAGGAGAATACGACACACACAGTAATCAATAAGGAAGGGAATGATGTAGAACGGCAAAACGACGGTAATGGACAATAGAGAAATTTAGTATACCTGAAATGTGTAGATGGACAGTGGAAGGTTTATGCAGATAAAAGTCTGGAACATTCTGTTGGTACAACCACTATAACGAGGTTCATAAACAGATGTTGCAGGTTATGTTGAATAATGTGATAATTGTTATTGATTATAAAGAATAAGTGAGTTCGACTTATTTTAAGTTAAATAGCTGTGTCAGAAGTAGAGATAATATTTTGGTTCTTTTCTTATTTTGTAAAAGGTAGATGTAGTGTATGTATAGCGAATTAGTAGCGATACCGATTAGTAATTACTAACGGTCATAATCGAGATATCTCGAGACATCTTCATAATCGAATGATTCCATTAGTATATCTCATAATCGCCCACCACTACTTGCCGAGCACTCTCTGGCCGGACGCCGACCGAGTAGGACGTGTAGTGAAAGCGATTAGTTTATTATTGGCACCAAGCGAACCACTACAGTTACCATGCCGGATCGGCGCGCCAAGGGTCCGGGGTTCGATTCCCAACGAGGCGAAAATATGAAAGATGATGGTGGTCTGGGTGTAAATGTCCTTGTCTTTGTGTGTTGTCCATGGCACCTACGATATAGGGAATCCTAGTGGGGCTATGAGTGTGAAGCGTTATTATTATAAATGATAATTTAATATTGAGGATGATTACTTTATCTAATAACTTATCTATAGATAGATATATTACTAGATATAGCCGTATTGACGCAGAAGTTACGTCTTTTTATGTCACTGTCCGGAAAATAAGGTGATGCTCTTCTGACCACCAGATGGTAAGAGGCCACCGTTGCCCATGGACATCACTGACAACAGTAACAATGGCATCAGCGATGCTTGCTGATCAAAAAGGAATAGAAAAAAAGAAAGAAAGAGACACAACGATTCGTCTGGCGGCCGACCCAAGCGAGTCTGTAACACCCGTCAAACATGATTGAGTGTTGCCTACAAATCAGGTAAAGTACTCACGTTCCTTCGTTCTTGTTTAACGAGTTTCTGTTTCGCAGTGTACCGACCTTCCTATTTCTTTTTAAGTACTTTTTACGCACTGTTATGGCGTTCTGTATAGATTTGGCGTAGTATTAAGTAAATAAGTTAAACAAATAACGTTTTACTAGACCTGTAGAAGGAAATGTGAGTACGATATGGTTCTTCGATAACATTTTTGTCATTTTTCCGTCATTTCATTGTAGTAAAGACCTCTTTAAAAATTCTGTTAATTGTCATTATTACCGTCTATTTGCTACCACCGTAGAACTGAGTCGGTCGATGAACCGTTTGGCTTGAGTCAGCCGCCAAATGATTCGTCGTGTTCCGTGAATAATTCTTCTTCTAAAAAGTATAATTTTTTCAACTTTTTAGCGAAATTAAATAAAAAGGGGTATTTTTTTTCAAAAAATTCAGTTAATTAATTAAAAAAAATATCATATTCAATTTTGGGTAGATTTTACACCTCGAATAGATAAATTATGATAGCAACTGGTAAATATTATAAAAAAAAACAAAAAAATTGAAAATAGGGCAGCAAGTCAAGTTTCTCTACAAAAAAAGCTAATAAAAAGAATCAAACCGATAAGACTTGTACTTTAATGATATTTATTGATAGCTTCGTCCAAATAATAGACGCCGGCGGTCACTTCGCCCTGGGACAACCTGTATATTAGTAAATTACTCGTCGACATAAGGCACTTAAGCCATCGTTCTTTATACTTTTATGTGAAATCGAAAGACTTCATATATTTAGAA
Source organism: Thymelicus lineola (assembly GCA_963932265.1). Lineage (NCBI taxonomy): Eukaryota > Metazoa > Arthropoda > Insecta > Lepidoptera > Hesperiidae > Thymelicus > Thymelicus lineola. Next base: position 2,640,179 of record OZ010699.1, on the reverse strand, counting down.
GCAAAGTATCCTTTCCTAACCGATTGATTAAGCAATAATACTGTTACCAAAGTAAATGTTAGCGCAAACTTTGAACGAGCCTACTTATAAAGTCCGTTACGGAGTGGAAACTATGAAACTATGAGGAAAATTTGATGAAATGTTAGTGAGTGGTCAGAGCCGCTATTATTATTTAATGTCGAGTACCTTAACTTCTCTTGAGTTACACTCAGAAGCTGAGTAAATAACCTCTCAGGCTCTCAGCGCAACTATGTCCGTACTTGTGTCAATTATTGATCGGAATAGTTATGTATCGTTTGGGGCGGATTGGGTGCCCTGGGACCTGTTAATAGTTCGTTACAAGTCTAGTTTAAAACTTACAATAAAATTAGGAAATAAAATAGACATAGCCGTCCTTGGGTATTCCAATTTTTATATTGGATGTATTTATTCATTACGACTGTATTTTTTATGTTTGTTACCTCAGAACTTTCGATTGGATGAACCGATTTTAATAATTCTTTTTTAATAGAAAGCTGGTACTTTCCATGTGGTTGTTCTTAAATTTGAGCTAGATTTGACGAGTAGTTTTTGAGTTATCCTTAATTTTATAGTCAGTTATTTTTTTTTTATAGCAGTGATAGCCTAGCGGTTAGAACATTAGTCTCCCGAACCAAGGGGCCCGAGTTCAAATCCTGGCACGCACCTCTAATTTACAAATATTATGTGCGTATTAGAAGTTAATTATCACTTGGTTCGGTGAAGGAAAACATCGTGAGGAAACCTGCACACCGGAGAGTTCTCCATAAAGTTCTCGAAGGTGTGTGAAGTCTACCAATCCGCACTTGGCCAGCGTGGTAGACTATGGCCTATACCCCTCACATTGTGAGAGGAGACCCCGAGCCCAGCAGTGGGACAATTATGGGTTGTTGCTTTGCTTTGCTTTATTTTTTGTTAAGAAATATGTTAGAAGGAAACGAAGTATCGTGCTTTGCTTTTATTCCATACTAGCGTTATGTCCGCGGCTGTGCTCGTGTTTTCCGGAATAATAAGTACCCAATAACTTACTCAAGATGGTCAACCTATGTTCTAATATGATTTTTCTGTAGTTTACAATACCAATAGAATTATTATATATTTTATTTAGATTAAAATTGTATAACCCTACAACCTTCATATCAGTTTAGTAGCCCTCTAGAAGAGCTCTAATATCATTTGGTTTTTCCCTTAGGACCTCACGATAGTAGCGTTTGTATGGCGCCCTGTAGTGAGTAGATTGCTGGGTTATTTCGAATTAGGATGTATTCCACATCTTTGCAAACAGAAAGGCGAATACGTTTTTTCCCATTTACGGAAGTACTTAGGCTTCTATCCATTAATGCCCTACTATCGTGAATGGGTCTCTTCTCTTGAGGATGCCTGGAGCTTACTCCACCACGCTGCTCCAGTGTGGATTGTTGGAGTGTTATTGAAGCCAGCTAGTATTATGGGTAGGTATTGCACCGCCTGGACCCAGCTACATTAATTTGAAGTTTTTTGAAGTGAAAACTTCTTTTTTGGGCATTGTTGAGATGATAAAAACCATTCAACTCCCGACACCGTTACCGACAACTTAACACCTCTGTATATTTTCATTTTTTAATGAATTTGTACTAGGAGTAACCAGGATATCATATTGTGTGACAAGGAAGTTCGAGTGAACGTTTCACTGATCACAGTCGCATTTTAGGAACGATGTTTCTTTCAATTTAATTTTAATTTCACAAACAATTTAATGGAGTACTACTCGTAGGACATCATGAATGACAAGGTATTTCTAAACATTCCAGGCAGCTCATTCGGCAGTGTGTGCTTAGCTTAGTGTGTACTCACTAAAAATGTAACTGAATAAAAAAACACTTCATTGAAAAGTATTTCTTACACAATAGAATATTTCCTGATGATTCAAAAAATACACACATAATTGTTCATGTTTTCACTTCTGTCAGCACTCCCGGAATGCCTTTTTGCCTTTTTAATATTACATAAATTGTAAATACGAGTATCTCTGTTAATTCATCCATTCTTCTAAATAAACGTCTTTGCCGAAGACAATATGAATATGAAAGACAACAGAGACTGATGTTATACCAATGTAGGAAGGGAATTATCCGATGGTACCTAATTACGCCTTTAAAGACCGGTGTATTCGAATTATGCGACAGGTAAATGACTAACTAACTGCTAACTTTAAAACTACTACTACTACTACTACTACTACTATACTAAACTTTCAAACACGGTGAAAAATATAACATTCTCAATGATATGTGAAGTAGAGTTTTCGGGTCCTTCATTTCTTTTTGTGTACCCGTACCTTTAACCAGGATTTTGTCTCGAATATTTTCGTTCCATGAAAATCTGCGAAGTCTCACAAAATCATCCCAACCCTCTCAGCCATGATATAGAGCCAAATGCCCGTATTACAATCCTTTAGCTCTAGGGGCAAAAACCTCCCAAAGTTCACATCGAAATCCCCTCAAGCCAAAAGTGAACATTAAAAAAGAAGCTTGTACTTACAGATTACCTTTGTAAAACGATTTGCCGACTGAGAACGGGTAGCGAATTTTTGTACTTATATTCTATTCTAATTTTAAATATCTATTCAATTTTTTAATGTTTTCACTCAAGATATTTTACTACAAATATGTTCATTCTTCACGAGGATCAATTTTTGATCCGCCAAGACATACCTTTCACAATTGTGTAACATTATAATTATTTTATTAATTAGTAGAATAAAAACCACTATTAAGAGTTTTATAATATGAGTTGAATATGGTACCTACAATTACACTTCTGAGTGATTAGTCGCCGAGCGCAGATATTAAGGATAGGTAAGAATATGTTTCCCGGTTATTACTTACATTAGTTTATTAACGCCCGAGTGCGCCCAACGCAAAAAGAGAGGTGTTTTTAACTTAAAACGTGCACGTATGTATGTGTCAGTGTATATTTTGTGGTATCGTAGTGAACGAATAGGCCTATTTAGATTAGCAAAGTTTTTGTTTGAAATCTGTTGTAATCGAAATGGTTCTGTTTGGAAAAGTAAAACTGTTAGGGGTGTTTTAAATTCATATTTATACCCTATAAAGCCACTACCCTATAATTAAGGCAACATTTAATTCGTAAAATATTTGTCTCTTGTATTTTTGTATACTTAATGTGTGTCTTGTTGGTTATCCATAAATAAATAAATAAATACCCTATCAATTGTATTAAGGCAATGATGTTTAAATACGTTATGCCCTTACAAATCAACCGAAAAATCTGTTCCGATGTCCGCAAGGCACGCTTTATTGCTTAATCGCACGTCTTTATCGCTCTCGCGTCAAAACTACATCGCTAGCTCTTTCTTCACCTGAATAAGAGTTCCCAATTGGGAAATTTTTGAGTCACACAACGCGCGTGCTTATGACATATCTGCCTCTTTTTAATATATAATATCATTGTATTAAGGAATGTAATTTCATAATTATCGCTACTCTATGTACATAAGTGAGTCCAAATAATTATGAGAAATGTAAAACAAAAACAATTATTATCCTCAGTACTACGCATGGGCCGGCCGTGATATTTGCAAACATTAATACCGTTATTTGGGTCGTAATGGTCGATATCAGCTGTATACGCACGTCTTATTCTAAAATCTCAATTTGATGTTGCATTTACCGATAAGGGGCTCTTATTTTGAGATCTTTAAACCGTATTTTGCTCAGACGTTCAACGACTTTTAGATTTTCCACTCCGTAGGCTTTGTTAAAGGAAAATCTGTTCTTCAAATGCTCAATATATAAAATGATTTTAGTCAAACATAGTGATAGGTTATTCTGAAAGCATCCTGTCTTCTCCTACATCCAATATTCAATATCCCATACCTGGGATAGTACCTAGTAAAAAAGTCGGTTTTAACAACCGCCAGCAGCAAATCAGATCGAAGTACCTACCTACGTGTTTCCTTCGAGTCCTCAGCTAAATCGTAAGGAATACGCTAAAACCTTGAAGTGATCGTATCCCCGTATAATGCGAGTGGTGTACGGTACACAGTCAAGAAAATCATCACATACTTGGAAGAATGGAGTGCGCGTGAACACTGCATCTAATCGTCGGAAATATAATCGAACCAGGTATTCGTACATTATTAATAGCGTTATTTTCATTTTTTCTGTATATTATGGTAAGAATAAGAAACTATGTTGACTTTCGTGATAAAGTGAACTAACTTTATAAAAGGCTGTTAGGTCCACATTCGTAATGTACCTACTTCCCATATATTCAAAAAGCTATGCTTACTATTATAGTTCCAGCTTTGTGAACATTTTTTGTTTACAAAACCTTTACAGGAGGTATTTTACCAAAATACACGCATTTTATAAATACGCATCATTATGTTTCAGGTTATGTTTCAAAATCTAACATTAAGGCTGCTTTTCCACCAGAGATGTGCTATGTTACATTGCTCTGGATGCGTTTCATATTATATTCATTGATGCACATAGCTTAGCACTGGTGGAAACGGGTTCAACTAAGATATGTTTTTTTTATGGAAGGATGCGTGCTATGGATGTGTGCTATGATGCGTGCTATGGATGCCTGCTATGGGCCGTCGCGAGTGGATCTCCCCTGACCGCGCCGCCCTCGCCACTTCCCTACTATCGATACATAGCATAGCTCGAGCATCGCATCTTTCCTCCCACAGCTACATAGCTTAGTATTGGTGAAACATTCACATATTTTCGAAGCGTAGATTTCACATCTTCGAAGCATAGCTACATAGCACATCTCTGGTGGAAAAGCACCCTAAGCAGTGACCACGGTTCATGCAACGAGTGCAATATGTTGAACGATTGAAATATTGATGTACACGCGTATAACTTACCTGAATTGACTCGGTGAAAAATAATAATTTATATACTTAATTTAACTCAGTCAGTACCTACGTACAATGAACAAAGTAAACGGCACCAAAATATTTACATATCGTGAAAATCATAAGTAGTAAGATGTTTGAAATAACAAATGCGACGAGGAAAATATTTATCCATTTTATGAGACTTATTAAATAATCAGTATAACCTAATTCAAGCACTACAGGAAAATAAGTAAAATAAAATAACAAGACTTTTTCAATATTCTTGTTTATTTTCGTTTTCCAATATTTCATTGAAAACCGACTTTCTTGTCAGTTAGAAAGATTTTATTCGAACTATTTACAGTATTTGTTAACAAACTTAAGCAAAACATTAGATTTATCTATAAATATACAATAATTATTACAATAAAAATATCAAACGATCAACAGAATTCGATATTTCATATCTGGTAAAATAAAAGTGACACTATCTACATTTATTCCATTTGTTAATCTAAATAAACCATGTGTCATTATTTTCCAAAAATGTCAAACTCGTAAAGAAATGGTAATAAATCGTATTAAAGGTATATCAACCTCACAGGCAATTAACATTCATAACAAAAGTTCTTTAAACACTGTACAAATTGCTTATTTTGTATTTAAATTAAATTTGTATTTAAATTTTTTAATGTAAATTTGATATACAGTAAAATTATAAAAAAAATGTTACGCTAATGATCACAATTGCTTTAATACTCCACGTATGGCAGTGTTAAATACATTATAATATGTATTAAATTTTTAGTTAAGTCGACCATTGCTCTCCTTTTAATCCTTCAATCTATCTGGATACCTCTCGGTTACCTGGTATCATGAAGATATGCCTCAAAAAATTATAAACAATTCAGATTGCAGCCGCGATCACTTACCATCAGATGACCGTCTGTTCGTTTGCCTGCTCAAAGCATAAAAATATCAAAATGTGTGTATTTTATGTAAAATAATTATGATAACCAAGCGCAATAATTTTAGAAACACTGCTTTAAAATGCAGCCTTTAGGCCAAATTATTATAATCGTATTTTAAAACTACCTACTTGCAGATGTCCACAAAAATATTTTTATTAAACTGCCATGTTTGGTGCTATTAACAAGGTAATGTATACTTGGATGGACAAAAATGAAAATTCACTATGCAACTATGAACTGTAGTAGTTATTGTTTCATAGATTAAATAAATATTAATGGTCAGTGTGTATACACTGCGTAACCAACGTTAACTCGAATTCTGTGCTGTTGCACACAAGTCAACAGTTATGGTTTTAGTGTCTGTTTACACATGTGACAGTATTGCGACAAAATGTCACAGTGACACTATTCACATGTGCGTCATCTTCTCGCTCGTGTCATAGTCGCCTCGCTGTCATAGATGTGAACAGACACATATCCTCCACAGGAATTGACACATGATTTATTAACTTCATCAATATTAGTGGATATTGTTTAAAGAAATATTTTTTTTAGGAATATGTCATTGTTTCTATATTTAAGTGGTAAATTTTTTTAAAAAGTTCAATATTGTAATGCTTTCTTTTAAAAAGCTATTTTTTATTCATGCCACATATTTAAATTATACTCTGTTACTGTTTTAATCAGTGCTAACATGAATCCATATGGCTATTTAATTGTAGAAATGATCAAAATATTGGTTAATTTCATTCTTGAAATGTTTTGGAAGGAGAACTACTACGCAAATTATAATTGATGTAATCATTTATTTGTTACATGCAAAAACTTATTGTCAAATTTATTTTACTCCAGCATTTTAAACTTTTCAAACCAGCCAACATTCACTAATATTTTTCAAGACTTCTAATTTATCTATTATAAATTATATAAAAAGTCATCTTAATTAACTCTAACTAAAATTCTAGTCTCACTAAACTTAATGAAAACTTAGTAATAAATATATATTTAACCAAATAATTAACAAACCATAACAAACTATCTTACCTATATAAGATACAAATTGTAACCATTATATTACAAAAATTTTACATTTATAATGCTGTATGTACATAGTCTTCCATTACGGACAAATTGATATAAATATTAATTATAGATGCCTCCTATAATATCAGTTATCATAAATAATAATAATACACACAGTATAGGTACATTATAACAAAAAATAGTCAAAAGTACCGTGTGTACTACGTGTAGGAACGTGAAGTTATATTTCCTTGGCAATAAATCTTAAATGAAAAATAAAATATTAATTCTGTCGATGTCGAATGCATTTCAAATTACAGTATTGCAGGCAACTCCTTTAATATTGCATACTTACAATACATAGTTCATTTGTTAGGTTAGGTTAGGCATTTGTGCCACTTTTATTTCATACGAGAAATCACCTTCATTAAATATTGGAAGCTATAATTTATTACAGCAATGTAATAATAGGCTGCTTTCTGTTTTTGTAATAGCAACTATCGATTTATACGCAGTCTTGACAATAATTGCATCCACAGCCGTTGTGCTATACCGTGCCAAGATCCTATAGAGCACGTGCAATGAAGTAAAATATAACAGTCAATTAAAGTGGAGTATGATAATGAATAATAATGATAATCCACGTTAAAATCATAGGGCAGTAGATATCTACTTTAAAAAAGAACAGCACGTTGTAAAACGTGTAAGTGACAGTATTTAGGAAACATTTTATATAAAATAATATAATAAACATTAACATTTCTTGTTTGTTTAAAAAATGCTTTGTTTAAAAAATAGAAATAAATATTTCCACTTAAAGATTATTATGATAATATTTAGCGGAGAAACGTAGAAGACGAATCTCTACATATAAGTCAAAACTCAATGCGAATAGGGCATGCAGTTACAGAGAAAGAAGATGAAAAATTGCTTTTAGTACTATGCGTAAAGGAAAACACTCGGCAATAGATTATAATGTAAGCCACGGATTTAATTTAATTCGTAGTAAAATAATTCTTGAAAATAATACTGACTTCAAAATTAGGGATAACTCAAAAACACGTTAGATCTCGTTTAAAAAGTGGAATCATATGGCAAGCACTAGCTTTTGATTAAAAAAAGAATCATCAAAATCGGTTCACCCAGTCGAAGGTTCTGAGGTAACAAACGTAAAAAAATACATTCGAATTTAATATCTCTTCCTTTTTTGAAGTCGGTTAAAAATATTCCTTTTACAAACTACAGTTCTGTCCTTGAATGTTCAATACTACTTAGAGACCTGCTTACATGTTTAGCCAACAGCAATGATACCAGTAAAAATGGTGGCCAATAGCCGAAAACTTGGCAAACGAGCCGACTGATGGCAAGGGAATCACCGACGAAATTCATTGACGTATAAAAGGTTAATAAAGATTTTATTCAGCCAGTATTTGATAATTTAATGGACGGTCCAAACCCCAGGGTGACATGAGGCAAAGCATTAATTACATTCAGTTAATGACCTTAGAAATATATTTTGTATATGAAATAAGTTTTACGGGCTAATAAATATAAGTTTGGGAACAACGTTATACTTTTCGTAATAAGGAAAAGTTAGAACGGGAAAATAGGGCAGGCATTACAATGTTGTAATCGACAGAAATATGTTGATTTTGTTAATGGAATTTAGCTCCTGAAACTTTTGTTACACTTGGCTTTTCGTAACTTAGGAGTTATACAATGAGTACTTAACCGAGGCTGTTTGAGTTTATTACAACGAAACATTCCAGATATGTATTGTAATTTTATTATATTTATTTAATCTTCATTGCTTTATTCAATGATGGAGTGGCTCAAAAGAGTTTATGTTTACACCCTATTAATATGTTACTTTCTGTATTGTCAATGAAATAAATAAATAAATAACGATGCTGAATTATAAGTAAATTCAAAAAGCTTACAAATTCGTATTTTCGTAAAAATTTAATAAAATGTTTACAAAACACTCTTAATTGTGAATTATTTACCTCAATTTACTTTTTAGCTAACAGTTGAATAAAAATTGAAACGTATAATTATTATAGTCCATTGGAAATGCTTGTATTTTATTACCAAGTAAATGCACCTTTTACGAAAAACTATAGCGATCTAATTGGATGATTAAAACAAGTCATGAAGGTAATAATTACACAAAGGCATCTATAATTATTCATTAACGAGCTAATTTATAACATTGTAAATAACTATAGTAATGATGCAACCGAATTCCGTTGAGGTTGCAGAACATTTTTTATGCAATTTAAGGTTTTATAACATCTTCAATAAATTTTACACATCAAATAGAGAAAACATCAAAATCATTACATTTAAATTACTTAATCCTTATTTTAGAATTATCGCTCTTCGTGATTTTAAACGTTCGGAATTCGTATTATTTCTTGTTTTAATTAATCATTTGATGTAACTGTACTATAATTTCATGCATTTTCCTTATTTTAAAGCTGTGATTTCTGTTGGATTTACTAGCATCACTATCTACAATTATTTACAATGTGAAGTTAGACTAAATTTAACATAATTATCACAATTTACGAATTACTGTATTATTAACTCTGTAGTTATCTGTTGCCTCTATAAAAACTTTATTCGTTATGTTATTTATTTAACTAATTTTAAAAACATTCTTCAACTTCAAGAGCCGTTCCGGATAACAATTTTTTTACGTACTTGATTAATACTTATAAATGGAATATTCGTACATGTATGAATTGATCGTTTTTGTAAACCGTGCGTAAAATTACTTATAATAACAATATTTTTTACAAATTTCACAACCACGTGATGGAAAAATAACATACAAAATGAATAAATCTTATAGTGTAACTGACTTGATGTAATCGCAATCCTATTAACGAATTAGAATTTTTCAAACATTAATAGGTAAATGTGTGGCACAAAAGAGAAGGTTGTCCAACAAAGAATTGAAAAATTGATTTTTTTATTATTTTCAAAAATTGCTTAATTTAAGCAATAACACGGCCAATAAATATTGATATTTTTTTCTGTATGTTCGGTATGTTTTTTTCTGTAAGTCTGACATTAATTGTGATGATTAATGGTTTATTAGAATATTTATATTTTTCTTCTTTAACACTGTAAGTCAGTTGTGTATTATAATAATAATAATTATTAATAATAATTTCATTATAATAATAACAAGTTAAAATAATTGATTTGCACTGTCATATATTTTTTTAAAGGAGTGCAATGCAACCTTTTCATATTTTTAATTTTATATTTGAACTTATTCTTTACATCGTTAATTGGAATCGATTGAACAAGTCAATATTTGGTAAAACTTATTCTTCTCAAACAAAAAACGGACCATAACTCTTGAATATTTTATCTCATATGTTATCATTACGTATATTAAATTAATTTGCAATTTTTATTTTATCTAAATTACTCATTGGAATAATATTGAGTTTATTTACATTAAATTTACAAACAGACCGTAACACAGTTTCAATATTTCCTTTATCCTAACTATTTAGATAATTAAAATTCAACGGGACAGTTTCAAAGATTTCAAGATGGCTCCGTTTAATATTCAGAGAATTCGACGATCCCTTTTAACAATACATAATTACGTTCATAAGCGCTTTGAGCAACTTCATTATTATTCTTAATGATATATTTAAGACCTAAGTTTAAACCGCTTTCGTCAACACGTTTCGTTTCATTAATGAACGTTGTAACATTTATTATAATTATCAAACATCACAAGGTTTTACCTTTTCTATCTGTAAAACGGACAAATTGTTCCACTAGCTTTGCAAAACGAAAATTGATTTGTGCTACGAATAATTTCATTTACCATTACCCACCACTTAAAACCTTTAAAACGTCGTCAGTCCATACAAAACGTTGAGCACTTTATTTACAAGTCCTATAGCTGTGTCATCTGTCAGAGTGGGGTGTCGCGGGGCGTGGAGCGGGGAGCGGGCGCGGGCGCGGGCAGCGGACGCGGTAGCGTGCGCAGGTGTTGCAGCGGAATGAGGCGCTCTGGCGCGGTCCCGCCCAGAGTAGACCCACGTGGCAGCGTACAAGAACCGCCCGCGAAACGAGCGGGTGGCGGGATTCCAGATTGTGTCTGGAAATGGGCACACTGTTAACCACTTAGTCTGCACAAGTCCCCGTAAAAATATAAGATCTTTATCGTTTTCCATAAGAGTGAAAGAAACAAAATACTTATAACCCTCCTATGGCGTTGTTTAATATTCTTAACTTAGGCTGTTTAAGAATCATAAACAACCAAAGTTTTAGGAGGGTTGTAAGTGTTTTGTTGTGTTTCCATCGGATGGAATGGATCGGATGGACGGAAGTTTATGAATAAGGCTGTTAGGATTCCAGATGGTGTCTGCAAATGATTACACTCTTAATTCCTTATTTATAAACAACCAAGTTATCGAAGGTTTATAGTGTTTTGCTTCTTTCACTCTTATGAACAACGATAAAGATAAAAAATTTAACAGTGCAAATTACAGGCCCATATTATGTTTTACTAACATAATATGGGCCTGTAATTGTTGCCTGAATAAAAAGCTATTAATCTATATACTAATATTATAAAGAGGAAAGATTTGATTTTTTGCATTGAATAGGCTCCAAAACTACCGAACCGATTTGAAAAATTATTTCACTGTTGGGAAGCTATACTATCCCCGGGTAACATAGGCTATATTATATTTATTTTTTATTTTTACTATTTTTCCCGAAGCGAAGTGAGGGCGATTTCCTAGTATAAAATATAAAAGCAAAAATAGGCTTATTAAGCGTTTATGAACAAGGCTGTTAGGATTCCAGAAGGTGTCTGGAAATGGTTAAACTGTTAGATTTTGTTGACGATTAAAGATGTGCTGCTCCTCAGCAGTTTCTTTCGCCATTTCTTTTCATCTATAACAAAGTACCTTTTCTAAACCAACCAGATTAAAAATTAGAAAACGTTCATAAGTATATCGTAAAAATACCAACATGAAAAAAAGAGTGAATTAAGAAATATTTTTATTAATAATTATGCCTCAAAGCCGGTTTTGGCTACAACGACGCTTAAGGACTCCTTTAATAGATAAACTGGATGATTTGTTCATTGTTTAAAAATTGTAACAAATTTTTGCTTATACATCACAGAGTTCCGTTTCTTAATTTGTGCCTACATTGAGTACATGTAAGCACAAGTAGATTTTGTTACACGTAAATTTAACGTTTAAGACATTTTGAGATTTTTAATTGGCGATCGTGTTTCTTGAATCCGATACGGTGAATAAAATAATGACGGTTAATTTGCCTTTGTTGTAACTGGCAAGGAGATTATTATTCGTTGTTCATGTAAGGTACAAAAATTAATCATCATAATAAAATTATTATGCTCTCGAAATGTAGCAAAGTATTAACAGTAGGTAATTTAAATAAGGTTTAAAACACGATGATTTAATATTTAACGAAACGGCTTTGAAATGTATTATTAGGTGGACTTCAACGCTTCAACATTAATGACCCATTGGTGAGCAAAGGTCTTGTTGAGAAGGCCTAGAGCATACTCCACTACACTGCTCCAGTGCGGATTGGTGGAGATTGATGAAGATAGCTTGGTTTCTTACAGAGTTTTCATGGATAGCATGTGAGGGCGGCGGTGCGGTCCGCAATGGACAGTAGCCCGGTATGCTTCCACGCACGCCCGCGACGCTGCCTCGCGGCGCGCGGTTGCCCGGCGGCGGGGAGATTGTGGATACTTGCTGCTGGCGGAAGTAGTCCAGCTAGGAAGAGAAACAAGAAGATTATCCTCTGTTGTCCCTGTTATATCTGCATTAACGGCTGCACCGGAGCGCCTTAATTAGCGCGTTAGGTAGCAAATGTGGCTAGCAGAATTAACATCCTTTGATTTGTCGATGTGGTTTAACACGCCCATGGCCCTTTGGCTACACCGTTGCGTAATGTTAGCGCGTTAATTAACAAGCTAGGTATGGCTGGGAAATAATAAAATTAAATATATATATAGCCCAGAAGCGAACAGACGACAAAGTAAAGTTTATGGTTGAATTAGAAAAAGGAGTAAATGTGTAACTAACAAAACGTTTAACAGATGTATAAATTATTATCCTCAAGCTACTTTATTACTAACCTGCATATGATCGGTATCCGAGGGTATTATATCTGGATTTCTATCATCGCTTTCGCTGTCATCTTTCTCTCTGAGTTTATCAGGTGACGCTGGTTGAGAGGACGGTGGAGGAGCCGATCTGGGCTTCCTCTTTGCACACTTCTGCCTCACAGCTATCATAAAGAGCACTAGAACCACCATAAGAACTCCACCACCTCCCACCGCCGCCGACATCGCTCCAGACATTTGGAAAGCTGTTCTAGGAAGGTCTGGTGGCAAAACAGCTGTATAAATTTATCAATGAATATTGTGTTCTGTCATTTCTTCATTTTCATCTAATTACACATTATTTCCCACAATTTTAAATTCAACCTCTAGATTTCTAGATTGGTACTACGCTTAAATTATTCAAACTTAATGGAAATATTTTAATCTCTGTTCAGTCAACTTTAAATGTTCCCCGAATTTAACATTGTGGAAAAGCGCTTCTAAAGCTGCTACATCAATATACTAAAGTACTTTAAAATGTTGGTCTTTAGACTTAATTAGAGTTTCGTTCAAGTAAGAGATAAAATTGAGTCTGATTTGATTTTCTAAACTTTAAATCCTATTTAAAGTCCCGTTCCTCCAGTGAGCTCTAAATTTTAAAACTTACTTTTGATAACATTCAATTGAAAAAAGTTTGTGGAAACGTACTTGGTGATTTTTTTACTTTTGCTGAATTCAAGTGTAAAGGATTCTGATTAAAGTTATACTAAATTTTCATAGTTACCTAAGCTTTTATCATGTATATGGTGTTTTTCTGGGGGTCTTAATGTACTGGCTCTCAAGGGGTACGGATCTCCTCTACCCTTGGCATTATAGGCCAATACAGCTGCAGCGTAGGTTCGACCCGGTACCAGGCCGACTGCTGTAAATCTTGGTACAGCACTGGATACATTAGCTATTATTTCCTGTTGAATAAAAAGGTCATTTTAAAATACTTGGTATTTTGTTACTTAGCGCAAACTTATAGTAAGAGAGATTTGAGTTCGAATTTTTTACTCTGATTTTTGCAGGTTTACGCAATTTAAAAAGCAGTAATTATTATATGTTAATTTGCATTAATTGCCGATAGTCAATCACGCAAACGTAAAAGTTAATTATTCGTTAATAGCTTTATGTTTTTATTTTTTTGCTATCAGCGAATTTCATACAGCTATAATATAAACATTTAAATCATAACCATGAAGTTAGTAATTAAGATAACAATACTTTAAAAAATTAGACCAATGACTTTTAAGTCATTGATTAAAATAATAAGTATTTGTAATTAAGATATTTATTACCTTAATAATTATCAAATTGAGAATCGTAAATGAATTTTGTGATTACTGTTGTTATTCGTTTATAACAATATACTTACCTGGCTAACGATTTCTCGAACTTCTAGCAGGAATGATTGTGGCAGGCCTCCATTGAAACCCTCCGAGCATCGAATGCCGAACGATGTCAACGAAGCATTTACCACTGTGCAGTTGTGGACTTGGTCCGGACGACCTGATAAATAAAAGTATCGATATTTTAATCGATATTTTTATCGATACTAACTGTCGTAACACTCAGGGTTACTTAACGGTTACTTAATAACCTCCTTAGTTCAGAGTCACAATATAAATTCTGTACTAAGGAGCAATTTAAGTAATCGTTAAGAGACTGAGTGCGGCAGTAAAACATTTAATAGGTAGGTCTTAGATTGCTGAATTTTGATAGATGTAAATGATTTTAAATTGTTGTTTGCTTGACTGTTTGTCTGTGCGTTTGTTTGTTAGTCTTAGTAACGGCCTAACAGATATTCACTTATTTTTATCCATGTATCTACCTACTGTAGTAAGTTTTTATAAAGCACCCTCAGGTAATATCAACTCACGTAATTCACCTCACGTAATAAATACAGTATTAACAATATTAAATTACTCGGAATTGGAACAATATATACATAGGTATTTAAAGTGAGTACGTCGTACATATTCAATATCATAATGTTACATAGAAATTTATTAAGCTGTATCTAATACTTATCGAAATATTGATGTATTATAAATCGCGCAAGTAAGCATGTTGAATTGCGAGTAACTTTGTCTAACTACTTTCCCTTCGTTTTAACGTAAATATACTTCTTATTTTCCTTTTGAATCGAGCCGGAAGTAAGATAATTTTTCATCAATATTCCTTACATGTATTTGAGCAATGAAAACAAAATGATTTCGAAAAGGGAATTCGGCAATAATATCGTTTGCCCATAAGCAATGAATCAAGGGCTCTTTGTGTGGTTGGAATAAATTAGGAGGTTGTATTTATTATGATACATTCACAGACATTTTAATGATACATTTGAGCAATAAAAACAGAAAAGTTATTCTATTATTTGTGATTGTTTTGATTAAATCTGCTTGCTCGGCTCCATTATGATAGCTTTATATTTGGTCGAGTTGAAAAGGGTCACAATACCCTGACTACTGTAGCGTATGATAACTCCGTACTTACTCTTTACCCAGACTGCGTATTTGGTACCCTGCCTGTAATGCGAGGATCCCGGGTTTGATTCCCGGGAAGACGTTTGCGTAGCAGAAATGTCGCGTTAGTTTTTGGATGGTAAGTCAGTAATGTTTTAATAATTTCCATGGTACAAAGAGGCACGTGAATTTATTAGGACGTCTAGTGTTTCTTGCATATACTTCCTCAGCTACCATACTTACCCGCAGCAATTATATGATAAACGCAGGGCACGCGTTGTTTCCCGATGCGGTTATGGGCCCAGCAGAGCAGAGTGCCGTAGTCCATCTCCGTGTGAGGAGTGTAGGTGACGGTGGAACTGGTACCAGCTCGTGACACGTATGTGTCGCTTACTTCGTTGCTGTTGGCCGTGTTGTTGAATGTCCAACGAAACTGGGGAGTATAGGGTACATTAGTATATTTAATGTATAGTCGAGAAACGAGCAGATGAACCATCTGCTGGTGGAAACAGAACTTCATGGACATCAGTAATACTAAAGGCATCGAGGTGTTGCCGAACAAGAACGAATCTGTGCTTCTTCAAATAAACTGTTGGTGGTACGAGTCTCGGAGTTTGTTTTCATTACCAACGCATCCCATCAAGACCATGTGATGGTCTACCACTACAGATTCAAGAAAGAAGAGAGAAGAAAAAGCCTGGCTAGATACCACCCTCTTGCCTGAATCAGCTGCCAAACGACTCGTAGTGTTCCGGCTAAGGACTAGACAGAACAAATACTTTCTTTCCTTCTTCTTCTTTCTTTCTAGGCCAGCAACACTTCAGCAGATGCCTTTGGTGTTGCTCATATGCACTGTGGTCCATCGGCGACGATAGGCCACTTATCACTAGGTGGATCGCCAGCTCGATCGTCAGCTGTTTCCATGAAAAAAATAATTGCTCTGCGCCTAAAGCCAAGTAATTGATACATTTTTCAAAGCAACAGTACTTGTACATTTGTTTTTTATCAGTTCTTGATAGTCTTTGTTAGAAGCACTCATAGCCCGGTGGTATTTGTTAATCTAGAATGATCGATCGAGCTAAGTAAAAGCGGGTAAGGTCAGTACAC
The DNA here is from genome assembly GCA_963932265.1 of Thymelicus lineola. Taxonomy (NCBI): domain Eukaryota; kingdom Metazoa; phylum Arthropoda; class Insecta; order Lepidoptera; family Hesperiidae; genus Thymelicus; species Thymelicus lineola. The sequence goes on along the minus strand of OZ010699.1, from coordinate 2,623,574 downwards.
GGGTGACCAGTAGTAGCTAAAATTTCTAAGGAACTTCCCTGTTTGGAGGTAAGAAATGTCGGTTGTTTTTATTGGTGTTTTTAGTATTGATTAGATACCTCGAATTGCCAATAATGCCTCCACCACCCCGCATTGGAGCAACGGAATGGAACTTTAGGCCTCTTGAGGACGAGGGACCCGTTGTTGGGCATTATTATACCTATCTCTTTCAAACGAAATGGCATATACAAGCACATAACTTACTTCATGTTTTTCCAGCCTAAAAAGTACTTCAAACTTCTCCAATCCGTATTAGAGACTAATCCGTATTAGAGACTAATACGGATTGATAATTTACAAAGTGATACTTTAATTGCCAATTAATTACCAGCCAAGGCTTGCACCGCCTCCAATAATGAAGCGAGAATTATCACTAATACGTAGATTACGTGCTCAGACCGATAATATGGAATGCAGGCTACTGACACGAGAGGGTTCAGTACGTTGGAATTTCTCTGCGTAACTGTAACCTCACATTATGGTACGTTTATTTAATTGGAATTTATACCACAGGAAATTATATTGATAACAATATTCAATCTCATTTAATAAAATCAAACAAGATCTTTTAACGTGTACTGTAACTGATCAAAGTTTGTATGTAAATGATAAATGAGATAGTTTATATTTACGTTATTTGCAAATAATCCTATTTTTTAATTTCATTTTAGTTTTTTTCATTTCATTTCGTCACAAATAAAAAGTGCAAAAGCTATTTTCATTTAAAGTATCATGTCTGTATAATTTCGAGTATAGATACAAAGAATGACAACTATAAACCATACTCAGGCTTTGCTTCGACTTAATGTTCCGTTTACATGTACGTATAATAAGAAGTTAAGTAAATTTTGACTAAATTTTAAGCATATTAAAAAATATCGCAAAAAATCTACCTAAAGGTTGTCTGTTAGAGATCGTTGTGTAGCGATAAGACCGCCTTTTGTGTTTTATACTTTTAAATTATTTTTCTTTGTTCCGTAGTGTTTGCACAATAAAGAGTATTTTGTTTGTTTGTTGTTTGTATATTAATACGTGTAAACAGATAGTTAAGTACGCAAGTAAACAAGTAATTTAGATTTTTTTCTATTTTCTGTTAAGTAGGTGGGCGGGGCTTATCACTTAACACATTTGGACAGGCACTTTTTAGTTAAAATTTCTTAAAATGCTTAAGTGATTAAGTAGGTTGTGAAGATTGTATGAACTAAAGAGTTTTATATTACGTTTGGACGCGCACTTAAAATTATTAACTTAAAATTTAGTTATGTACTTAACTACTACTTTATACGTATCAAATGTATAAACGGGACGTATTAACAAAATGGCAGTCATCTAATACATTAAATCTGAATGCTGTCTGAGCAAAATTTTACGAACCTTTGAAATATGTTACTAAACCCCGCGGTATAAAATTCACAACGCATCACAGTACATAAACATTGGTATACCGTGTAAGTTTAGTTAAATATTTATACTCACTGTAACCTCAGGTGGGTTTGCGTCGACGTGACAAGTAATATGCGCTCGTTCCTGCTTCGCGACACCGTGCACCCTTTGTTGAGAACTCCTGCATGTCGGCGCATCTGGGTGACATATTGGAAAACTTGTGTTACCAAATGAATCATACGCTTCGTCAAACTTCGTTTATCGTGAAATATTACATGAATTTTTAATTTACGTCATTAAAATCGCGAAATAATTGTATAACTTTTTTGAGTCAGTGTTTATAAGATGCCTGTTTATAGCTTTATTATTTTCGTTTATTATCGTTTGAAACTAAACTAGGACTATTAGTACTAGAAGTTTTTATACCTCTTTGAGAATATTATGAAAATATTTGAAGTTTTATTAAAGTGAAATACTTATAGGTAATATTTTACAAAAGCAAGTGATAATAAATCTAATACTCATTAAAAATGTAGGGATATAGATTGGATCTAATGCCTCCCGAACAAACAAAATCTCGTATTTAAATATGCATACAATTTGTTTTAAACAAAGTTTCAACTCACATTATTTTTGAGGATGACAAATACTTAATTTAAAAAAATTTGTAAAACAATATCATTAGGATTTTTTCAGTAGTCCTACATAAAAACTTCGAGGATTAAAGGCGTGTCCTAGCATTATGAGAGATTGCGGAACTTTTGCAATTGTCGTTATCACTATCGTCTACAACTTCTGAAGTGATAAGACAGTGAGGGCATTTCTTTCTCTCTTGTTGGAGGACTCAACTTTGTATGTAGCAAAAAGTGTTTGATGAAAAAAAAAATCTCTGATGTGGTTGTCATGTGGTTAAAGTGAATAGATACGCACATTAAACCCATTAATTTCTTTATTATTATTAAACAATCGAGATCAGACTTTGAATCACTTGTCAAGATAATCTTAACGATTTCAGTAAAGGTCTCTTAGGATTTTTCCTACTAGTAAAGATGTAGTCTAGGGTGGTAAAGCACTAACTTGGTAAGAACCTAATTACTGTTGCCTCGAAGATGCTCACATTACAATCAGACGGAAATATCGACGCAGGTAGTTCCAATCCTTTGCTGTTACCAACAAAACGATGGATACCCACCGAGCGCCACGGCTTCCGATGGCGAATAAAAGCAACTCCTATATTCAGATTATTACAGTAGATTGTAATAATTTATTATTATAATAGATTATAATAAACATCCTTCAATAAATGAAAAATAAATGTACTGAGGATTTTCTTTTATAATATTATGTGTACTGTGAATTGATGTAATTGGACCAATTTAAATGCTATGCTTTGAGCGCGCGTTGGCCATATCCGTATCCATATCCTTACGCACTAATATTCTGACTGCTGCACGCAGAGTCACTTGACAGTTACTTAAATCACCTCTCAGTACACAATTTGTTTTTGATTTTGTACTAAGGAGCGATTGAAGCAACCGTTAAGTGACTCTGAGTGCGGCCGAAAGTCAATGAAGTAACTTACACAAAACATCTAAAGTAAAGGGTCTGCTCTCCCCATCTCCCTCAGCATTGAAACCGACGCATGTGTAGTTCCCAGCAGTCTTCCTGCCAACGCCCTGGAGTACCAGGGATTGGTTGCTAATGATGACCCCTTGCCCCACGTTATGGTGGAGGGTTTTACTCTACAAAAATTAACATGACATTCATAAACTCTTACACTTAAAAACTTAAAACGCTTACACACACACACACACACACACACACACACACACACGCACGCACACACACACACACACACAGACGCACAAAATCTTCCCCCCCGAAGTAGGTTTTTGCCTGTGTCACGGGGGTCACTGGCAAGGACGACACGTACACTTAATACTTCACAATAACACCCATGACCCGAGTACAAATATTAATCTATCTCATAAATATCTGCCCCGCCTGGGAATCGAGCCCAGGACCCCTGGCTTATACTACACACTCATATCTACTCTTACACGAGGATTGGCATGAATACAAATAAATTGGACATCACAAATAACAACGAGAAAAACAATCTATCGTCGGTGTCAGCCAGGAATCAACCCTGGACCCATCGCTCCCCAGGCTGGGTCAATGGCAACTAGGCTATACGTTCACCAAATCAGAGTTCTTCGGTGACTTACGATGTATATTAGAAAGTAGATTGTAAATAATAATATGAAATGTAGGAATTAACACTAAAATGTTTCTACCGCGTGGCACTTCATCACGCATTAAAAACTAATTTGATTAGATGGTAAACAACGCAGCTGAAATAGGTAAGTCTTTGGACACCATTTATTGCTTACCATTAGGTGGCTCTTCTTCAGTGGCGTTTTCAAAGGTTTTTAACATACAAAGTCAAAGATTTTGTGAGTGATAAAATAGTTTTTAGGCTATATACTTACATTATGCCTCCATTCGACTTTATAAACATAGGGATGTGCCTTGATGATACAATCGAAATATACATCCGTTCCCTCCCTTATATTGTTCGGATCTAGGTTTGTGCCTAACCTTACCACAGTCTCTGGAACATCTGTGGACATAAATGTTGAATGAATATCGAAATAAAATGTAAATAAGTGAAATGAAAAAATTTTTTTTTTTTAAACGCTTTTATTTCAATTTTTTTTTTGATTTTCGTGTATTGTCATCGGAAATACACATGTCTGCCAAATTTCATCAATTTTCATTAAAGGGAAGTCATTCAAATTAACGTTACAAGATTTGATTTTTTGATGCGGGAAGCGTTTACCTTATTGCCGTGTAAATAGAGTAGCATTTTGATCATAATATTGAGTTTGATGTTTTGATGCTCCGAAGTGAAACTAAATAAAAGCGTTTAAAAAGCGGCGCCTTTATACATTACCAATAAGTCAAATGAAAAAAATTTTTTTTTTTTTAACGCTTTTATTTCAATAATGTTTAGTTTATAAAATTAGCTACAAGTTGTGAAAATTTCAAGTCTCTACGTAAAATAGAACATAGAGAATTATGCGTCTAAAGTCTGAAAATCGTTTTTTTTTAATTTAACAACAAATAAACAATGAAAATTAGTTTAAAATATGATTTTCGTGTATTGTCATCGGAAATACACATGTCTGCCAAATTTCATCAATTTTCATTAAAGGGAAGTCATTCAAATTAACGTTACAAGATTTGATCCACCGAAGTGAAGCTAATAAAAAGCGTTTAATAAATTAAAAAGGATGTTTAAGAAAGGGACACATAAAATTCTCAGAAGCAATTATACAGTGCATAATTGAAAGAAGAAAAACATTAGCCTGAGATGAAGCTATAACAATAAAATTATATTTTCTAAAACTTACACTGAATATCTAACGTCCAGTCGTCTTCCAATGCTGGTACAGAGGGCATTTGAGGTTAGATGCTCGACACGCGAGCTTAGCTCCCGCATCAGCTTTAGTCAGCTGCAAGGATACTGTTGACGTTGTGGTGTTTCCATCTGTTGAGAGCTGTGGAGAAAAGAAACAATGAGAAATAATACAAAAAAAATTGTAGGTGTCAGCTTCGACGCACGACTGGAGCTTACTACTTACGAACGATTATAAAATATATAAAACAATAAATTAGGGTAAAATACATTTTTCATATTACTGAAAGCATGCTTGATAATATATTTATATAATAACATATGAATTATTTAATTTAACGTGACGTTTTTATTTACACTTTACAATAAAAGATTCTATGTTACGAATTACAAACATAACGAATAACGTACATAACGCATAACGTAACGGAGAAAATTTAATTTTACTCCTCATTAATTTTCATACCTCGGACTTAAATATGAAAATCGATTCTAAGGAGTTAAACTCCAAAAAAGGATTAAATTCTGATTCTTCTTCAGCTAGCGATTAGAACCAGTCAAATTCAGGAAGCAGTCACAAGCCTAGCAATTTGTGAGATATCGCCATGATGTTAGAGGTTAAATACCCAATACTGTCATTCCATACGATCTTCCCTTACACTGAGTTGAATAAATTATGAAGCAATGGTGTTCTGTCATATTACTTCTAATAAGCAATCTGTTAAGTGTTTGATTAAATTTAAAATGA